>JAKTPF010000037.1:0-44734 GCA_030557475.1 Wenyingozyma nanaspora | reverse complement strand
AAACTTATTTTATTAATATTTATTCTATTTAATATATAAAGAGTACATCATTTCTTTCCTGCATTTATATATTGAGTAAATAGAATTATATCCTTCTTCAACTTTAGTGCTATATTGCAGTTAATACTCTAGACAATGAGGCAATCCATATGAACCTTATTTCTGTCCACGAGTGAGTAGTGTCATATAAATAACAGTATGCTCTATATAAAAGTACACGCCACAGCCCCAGTTGCCCAAAGCGGCGGGTGCACAGCACAACAATAATTATGACACAAACACGCCTGAGGATATTGGTCCGTGGCTAGTGCTGTAAATTAGGTTTCATGCAATGCGGTGCTGATAACCTTGTGGTTGATGGTGAAGCTATTTTTATTCTGTATCCCCTTCATTTCTATTTAAACACAGCTTTGCCCTCTACTTGCCCCTCAAAGTCTTTGACCTTTAGATATTTGTACATATAGTGTCATACCTCATAGCTTACCAACTGTTTCTATATCAAAGGTTCTGTTAGGTGATCAACTTCAAAAAAACTACCCCCAAGAGTGATACCACACAATCAATACCCGAAATCTCCCTACGCTATTCTAAAGCAAAAAACAAAGAATAAAATGTCTACTGCTATCAACAATACTTCAGACTCTAATAAGATAGGTTTGTTGCCTCCAAGAAAACGTGCTAAGACAGACGAAGAAAAGGAGCAACGTAGAGTTGAAAGAATATTAAGAAATAGACGTGCTGCTCATGCTTCTAGAGAGAAGAAGAGAAGACACGTTGAAATCTTAGAGAATTATGTTCATTCATTAGAATCAAATTTGAATGATTACAGCACTTTAGTTGGTAAATTATTCAACTGTTTAAGTCAATCTAATGTCGACTTAGATTCATTAAACTTGCCTTTTGATTTGAATGAATTAACTAAGATCAAGCCAGTTAAAAGACCAAATGGTTTAGATATCAATACAAGTCAAACTTTCAAGAAGAAGAAGGTGTCATCTAATAATGGTGACAAGTCTTTTTCTTCTTCATCTAATAAAGTCACTGACGACGAAGAAGATGACGAATGTGATGAAAATGACACTTACTTATCTGACTATGAAGATGATTTAACTGAAGATAACTTAAAACATAAGAAATCTTCTATTTCTTCATCTACAAGTTCAAGTTCATCTTTAACTTTAGAAGATGACAGTGAAATTCTTAACAAAGAAATTAATGAGATTTATTTATCTCCACCAAACTCTACTTCCCCTTCTAAATTAAGATTAAGCAATGAGGAAACAATGATTTTAAACAATGATTTCTCTAACTTATTCGAAGATGAGAAGGTAAACAATAAGAGTATTACTAACACTAATAACAATCAAAGTATAGAATACAAACTTCTCAATGAAGGTTTACAAATGTTGGAACATGAACCAACTATCAAAGAAGAATATCCATTAAGTTTAAATGGCCTAAATTATGATGTTGATCAAGATTCAAATTCAATGAATGTCCTATGTGAGTATAATTCAGTGCATCATCCAGCAGTGATGATGTTATTTACTTAATATCTTTATATCTTGCAACTTGTTAATACTTTTTTTCAACTATAAGGTGATGTGAAATGAAATGAAACAATAATTTGTCTTTGTTTTTTTTTTGGGTATAAATTGAAACTAGGGGTAGTTTTTTTTAACCAAAAGCAAATCAATTGTTTCATTTCATGAGTGCTTCTGATATGTGAATTGAGCTGTTAAATCAGTCTTGATTCTTTTCTTTCGTTGCTCTCATCACACCCTTAAACAAGTTTGAAAAAAGTTTTTTTTTAACATGTTTGACAATTATAAAGATATGGTTAATAATGGTCTGCAGCACCATTATCCACAGGGACCTTAGATCATTCGTTTGAATTTGATGATTTTGTGAGTTTATAATTTTTTGTTTTTGTCATTACTTAATTGCAATTCAATTTGAATTGTTGGCGTTTCAACTTTATTGTGTTTTTTATTAGTGTATTTTATGGTGTTAATTTTCATTTTTTTTTTCAAAACAAATGTTTTATCAAGAGTAATAAATTTGAAAGATGTGGGAAAGCATGTGGCGCTTATTACCTAGCGACTGGTTTTTTATCTGCTTTTAAATTTATCTTTTGATCAAATTGTTGTGTTTTTGGGAATATCTTATTTTAGTTAATTTCTTTGTTTTCTGTTTTTTTTTTTATAGTCTATGTATTTGTATTTTCTAATTTAAGTTTTCTAATTATTTATTTTTAATTTAAATGTAAAGTAATACATAAAAAATAATGAACTTTTAACTATTTTTCAATGAGTTTTATATTGGATAATTATAATACTTATTATTATATTAAGATATTTAGATTTCAGTAATCTCTAAAGTTGGTGGTAAAGTTTGGATAACTTTTTTAGCTTTATCAGCATCGTTAACGATTAAAGTGTATAATTTCTTTGAACCTCTAACTTTGAATTTGGTTTGCTTGAAAGATTTACCGTTGGTAGCATTGATCTTCTTGTTAGTCTTGATGGTAGCTTTCTTAACGTCTGATCTTCTTGCTAATTCAAGGAATTTTTTGATATCTGTAACTTCTCTCTGTGTTAAAATTAAATAAGTATAAACATGTTAGTATTTCAAAACTTTAATTTGTTGAGTACAAGGTCACAAAATCGTATCACTTCAGTTTGAGAACAGAAGCATAATGGTCCAATCTAATCATTTCGTTGCATTTCACTCGGTTGTCTGTGTGTAATCATGAATTCCTCTAGTTGGATCGTGTTTTCAGTTATAAGAACTCTCTTTTCTATCAAGATATCAAGGTGGCCTTTGTTTCAATTTGACCTCTCTTGAAACTATTAAACGAGTTTGGGAAATAAAATGAGCATTAATGCGGTGTCAATATACCTGTATGTGTTTTGACATCGTTTTTCTCCCTTTGAAAGTTCATTTAAATTTAAATTATCAATTCATCTTCTACTCTTTCAATGTTTCTCATCGATAAAATTTGTACTGCAAAAGTGAAGCTCAAAATGATACTGAAGTGACAAATAATGGTAAACTCTAATGGGTCTTATCAACTACATACAGCCATTGTGAATATATATTAATGTATCTGTGGATATGGGAACACTGTATACGATCTATATGTACCCACTAACCGGTACTGTTGATTACTGTTTAAACTAATCTTAAATTTTTCAGCTAGACAGCTCACTAGCTACCACACAGTGAGAGTGAGAACCACCAATTTCCTTCCCTCTCTCACTTCAGAAAATTTTACCTCTGGGGACTAATCACGAGATGGTCCATCTAGACCACCTAAAGGTACACGTGATAACAACGTGACCCTTTTGCATTACAAATAAAAAATAGTGCACGGGTGTAATAAAAAAAGTAGTCACGTGATTTTATAATAATATTAGATTACCTATTTATACTGGAGTACATTATTCATTACTTGCATTAAAAGCATTTATGATATATTAAAGATGTCTTTTAGTTATGATATAGAAAGAGCAACCGAGACAAATGTTTAAAAAAAGGGTTGTATCCACACAGCAGAGAGTGAAGAAAAGACCTCTCCCGAAAGACAATGAAGACGGAAACTCTTCACCCTCCACATCTGATATTGGTTCAGATACCTCAGATAACAGCAGTTCTGAAGGCGAGTTACATTTACCCGTGAGTAAAACTACTTACAAGCGCAGACAAGTGGGAAAATTCTTCAAGAAGAATGAAGAAGATCAGAAAGACGATGATTCAAAAGAAAGATCTAAGAACAGTGGCTCAGATGATAAGCATAACTCCGAAAGTGGAAATGGAGAGAAAGAAAGTAAAATAGGTCATATGACACATACAGAGAAACTCGATATCGAAGAAAGAGAAAGACGCAAAAGAGAGCTTCAATTACTGAATAAGCCTCAGATACAGGAAAAGGATGCTCAGGGGAACAAATTGTATTCTGGAAGCTTGAGTGCTTCTTCAAAGAATCAAGATAAGAGCACTTTGAAATTGAAAGGTCAAGCAGGGAGCATTAAGACTACTCAAGTATTTGATTTTCAGGCTGATGTCTGTAAGGATTTCTTGAAAAATGGTTATTGTGGTTATGGTGATACTTGTAAGTTCTTGCATTATCGTGATGAATTCAAGGTTGTCAAGAATGAGAAACCTAAAGAATGGGAGGAAGTTTTAAAAAGTAGAAGTAAAAAATGGTAAATCCATTTTTTTATTGTGTAATAATAATAATAATATTAGTTATAAATAATGTACATTAAACTAACGGAGCTCTCTATAAGAAGAGATTAAATATACAAGGGTAAATATTTACATATAATTATTGAAGTAAATCACTAACATATTCATTAGAATCCATAAATGATTTCGCAACTGCGCTTTTGACATCATCATTCACATCTTGAAAAGTTTTGAAATTAAACAATAACTTATTGAAAATGGATTTCAGCACTTTAGACCTTGACTTGCTGACTAATTTCTGCTTCTCTTTTTCAATTAGACTTATTTCTAGTTGATTTAAAACCCATGGATTCAAAATATTCAACCAACATGTCATTATTGGGTCATAAACATAAACATCCATGGTATTAAGCATGACAATAGGCAGACCTGCATGGTTTACTTCACATCTTATAATTTTAGACGTAACAGATCCTTTATCACCATTTAACTCATTCATTTGATTTAATATTGGAGCTAAAGATATTTCGTTTAAAACTTTCTTTCTTTTTTTAATATTCCAAGAATATAACATACCATTTCGAGTGACTAGCATTACAAACTCGTTGAAGCTAGACATATGACTAATTGAAATACCTAAATCTATAGTAGGCAACAATGACATACCTTCTTGTGTTAAGGTATATATGGTTCCATTTTCTGTTGTCAAACACCAAAATTTCATGTGTGTGTGTTCATCTATCTTATAACTCGAGTTGATAACACTGTTGAATTTTTCATTGGAATAAAAATCAAATTTCAATTCACCTGAAGTTTTAGAGTCAAAAACTTTCAAGCTACTGATTTCCTCATCATCCATGTTACTGCCACTATTGCTGGTGGTGCTGTTACTGTTTCTTATTTCCATGTGGTCTTGCCCATTTATTTCAACTAAAACGCTGGGTTGAATTCTCATATCGGGGAACACAGTAGTTGGTGCAACCACAGCTTCGGATATAAAGCTGGGGACATCAATCTCTTTCTTACGCCTATTATAACTCGATGACCTATGATTTCCTGGTTTCTTTTGGTTGGTAGTGTGCTCTTGAATGGCATCTATTTGATTCTCAGTATCTAGCTCATTAACTTCTGACTTCTCAATTATCAGTGAATCTCGTATTGATGAAACTAATGTCTGTAAACCGTTTTTTGGCAACCTAAAGGATGGCTGTGATATGAACTTTTGCATTGTTTCCCGTTTTTTCTTCAAATCAATTGATGAGGCGACAGGTTTGTATTTAGCAATACCATCGGAGTTTCCAAACGTATTATTAACTCCTGTTGTTGCAGCAGACGATATCAACATTGGTGCAACTCTCTTTTTACCATTTTTAGTAATTGTAACTTTCTGCGATGTTGGCGTAAGAACATTGATTTTTGGGGCAGATGTTGATGACTGTTTAGACGATGTCGACGATATAATACTAGTGGGAGGGGTGACTGTAGTTACCAGAGCCGGTGTAATGGCTGCGCTCACTTCAGGTGTAGGACGAGAATTGGCCTTGGAATCACTTTCACCTTTCATGAGTTTATCCAGCTTGCTTGAAACATCAAAAAAAACCTTTTCAGCTTTCTCTTCTAATATCAGTTGTTGAACACTTTCTGGAAAGACCATATTATCCCTATCAGCACCATACCTATGCAATTGAGAGTCGTTTTGCTCTAGTGGGATAACATTACCTAGTTCTCCTTCCTTAAAAAAAATAGTTGTAATGCCACCATCTAACGAACTCACAAATAATATATCACCCGAAGGGGACCATACCATATCTGTGATTGTTTTTAAACAGATGTCAAAAGCAACAACAAGAGGCATTGCTGTAGACGTATTCCATATCGCTAATGTCCTATCCTGACCGGATGTTGCTAATACACACGCAACTTCTTGATCCCCGCTATTCTTTTTTGTCTTTTTTCCAATATCCGAAGCAATCTCATATAATCTAGGAGAAAAAGAAGTCACTTCACAGGGCAGTTCATGACCCAGCAGACTTATCTCACTTTCCCAAGTACCTCTATTGACAATTGCAACTGACGACAGATTTCCATTCATAGCATTAGGTGCCGCTATATGCTGTCCATCAGGGGACCAAGAACATCTTCTAAAATACGTAGTCAAAGGAGATCTTTTGAAAGGGTCCATAACTATTGATTCGATGGAAAAAGTAATATCAGTTGGTGAACTTCTATGATACCTAAAAACTCTCAAAGTTCTATCGTCACTGGATGTCACAAAATATTTGTTTGCCGGATCAAAAACAACACCTTTGACATGTGATTGATGAATGTCAAACCTCTTGATTTTTTCAAAAGTCGTCCCGCTCCAAACAATAATTGATCTGTCTAGACCGACACTTACCAATAAACTAGAGTCAGGCGACCAAGCTAAATCTTGTATATCATTGTCGTGGGCTACAAGCCTCTTTCTAACAACCCAATGTTCCAAATCTGTAGTTTCAACACTTCCTGATTCACCTCCACCTCCAAAACCAGTGGAAGCAAAGGCCAACCTCTGTTCCATATTAATCGCCATATTTCTTGAGGTTTCTTCATCTTTTTCCCAAATCAATAATATCTTATCGTCAGACCCAGAAGCTAAAAATCTGCCATTAGGGGAGAACTGAACACATGTTACGGCACCAGTATGACGCCCCATTGAACATAAAGGTCTGCAAATTCGACTGTCAATTTCTATGCTTGATGCAGGATCCCAAAAAGATTCACTTTTCTTACCTTTCGTTATCACATCATTTTCTAACTCCGCTATATTATTGTTGGATTCCTCTACACTTGCAATCCGGCTCTCGTAATCTCTTATTGTATCTACCAGCCAAATTCTGACCTTACCATCAAGTCCTCCAGACGCTATCCTGCTTCCATCTGGAGACGCAGAAATAGAATAGATCTCAAACTTTTTCCCCTCTTCCTGGTGCACAAGCCACGGAAGCTTGAGCATACGCATCCTCTACGTGCAATTGGTGCTACTTTGTGATGATGAAGTCCCGGGTTCCTGCTCCAACAGACACTACTAACCGTTGTTTCTGAAATACAGAAGCTCAAAAATAAACATGTCTCTTTTAACTAGTATACTTTAATAGATCGACGCGCTTTATCAAGTCGATGGTCTTACTCTCTTTCTTAGCGCCTAAGAGAAAAAAAAAATTTATCTTATGTTATTTGAGATACAAATGAGGATGTGATTTATTATATGATGCATGGAAATGGAGGGACAAGAATACTCCGGTAACAGCCAACAGAATGTCACCAGAAGCCAGAGTTTTGTCACATTGCTCTGATCCAGGATGTGGTAAAGAAACTGCATCTACTTTGAGATGTCCGATCTGCCTCAAACAAGATGTCAATTCAATCTTTTGTAATAATTCCTGTTTTAAATCGGGTTGGTCTATTCACAAAGCTATACACAAGAAGGAGGGGGTTGAATCCTATGACCCATTCCCATCATTTGCATATACAGGTGAACTCAGACCAGCATATCCTTTAAGTCCACGCCGTGAAGTTCCAGATAATATCGATAAACCAGATTACAGTGCAACCGGTAAACCACTTTCAGAAATTGCTAATGACAGGACGGGAAAAATCAGAGTTTTGAATGAAGAGGAAATAAAGAAAATGAGAATAGTGTGTGCTTTAGGTAGAGAAGTCCTTGATATAGCAGCAGCAGCTATCAAGCCAGGTGTAACAACCGATGAAATTGACGAAATTGTCCATAACGAAACTTTGAAAAGAAAAGCATACCCATCACCACTTAACTACTACAATTTCCCAAAATCAGTTTGTACTTCAGTTAACGAAATTATTTGCCATGGTATACCTGATAAAAGACCATTACAAGATGGCGATATTGTCAATCTTGATATATCTTTGTACAAAAATGGCTTTCACGCGGATTTAAACGAAACCTATTATGTTGGAGAGAAAGCAAAGTCCAATAAGGAGTTAGTTAATTTAGTGGAGACTACAAGAGAGTCATTAGATCTTGCCATAAAATCAGTTAAGCCAGGTGTTGCGTTTCGTAGTTTTGGTAACATTATTGAAGAACATGCAAAGAAAAACGGTGTTTCTGTCGTTAGGACTTATTGTGGTCACGGTGTTAACAGTCTCTTTCATTGTCAGCCGGATATTCCTCATTATGCTAAGAACAAAGCTATTGGTACCGCCAAGGCAGGTGTTTGCTTTACCATTGAACCAATGTTGAATCTAGGCACGTATAGAGATGTTAATTGGCCAGACAACTGGACTTCCTCTACCGCCGATGGCCGTCCTAGTGCCCAATTCGAACATACCCTATTAGTCACTGAAGATGGAGTAGAGGTGTTGACAGCTAGAAGAAAGAAGTCACCTGGTGGTGCAATCAAGAGAATATAATCATTTAGTTATGTATAAAGTTGCAGTTTAAATATTCGTCGTACAAGAATCTAAAAGTAATAACTAAAAGCTAGACATTAAAAAACACACGCGAGATCTGCATAATCATATTTGTTTATCTTTCTTTAGTTGAATGATCAAGACTTCATCAAACTTGTTCTAACTTTGGTCTGGTTTTTCCAGCAACGTATCTATATATCATCTACAGCCCACAAAAGCGTAATGTCGAGTACCATTGCAAGGGACACGGAGAATTCCATTTACTTATTAGAAGGATCAATCAAAGCCCTCAGCAGGGCAAATCAAGCAACTTCAGAAGTAACTGCCGATAAGGAGAAATTCACAGCAGCCTTGAAAAACGAACAGTTATTCACTGTGGTACCTTTGCACGACTACTCTATTAAAAGGGAAAAGCTAATGGAAGTTGTGGAACCACAAATTGTTGCTTCGTTCAATGATTTGGAAACATTTGTAGCCAAACTAAAGAAAAAACGAGACACATATTTCAAGCAAAGCCAGACTTTACAAGCCAGATTGGAAGATAGTACGGCAAGATATAATAATTCTAAAAAGCAGATGCAGTACCACACACAGTATGAAGAAGATGAGCAGCAAAATCTTAGAGCATTACAAGAAAAAAAGAGCCAATTAGTTGAGAAAGTAAAAAGGTTACAGCAGAGATAATTAATAACAAACAGTTTACAGTTATTTTTCTAAATTGCAATTTATATCGTTCAATTATTTAAATTCAATTATCTGAAAAATGTCATATACAAGATTTTTGACTACTGAAAACGGCTTCAAGGTCTTGATATAACTTGAGGCATGTCTTCTCCAAGCTGTCTAATTTAACGCTGATAGATAACAATATGGGATCGGAAGTCACAACATCACAAGTTTCTGGAACAGTAACGACAAGTGGTTTACCTTCATTGTTGACATATGTTACACATTCTTCAAGATACTTGTTTGCAGTTTTCAATAGTGTTGAAGCAGATGGATTATGACTGGCGTTGAAAATTGAGGTAAAGATTGATCCGATTCCAGAATCGGAGCTCTCTTGTTTCTCATTTTTCTTTTCTACTTGATCCCTTTCTCTTTCAAGAGCTAATAGGTTTCTATACTCATCAACAAGCACCCTTGATATAGACCTGTGTCTATCGGTACTAATTTTCATCCTTACAATATCTGCAAATGATTTTCTCTGTGTGGTATCGATTATTGTGTTCCATGGTTTTGTTGAAACGATATTTAAACCTTTTAAATCGATTCCTAAATCACTATTGCTAATACAAAAATCCAGTGACAGTTGAACAGGTAACAACGGTTCAAACATGCTTGCTTGCGGCC
Source organism: Wenyingozyma nanaspora (assembly GCA_030557475.1). Lineage (NCBI taxonomy): Eukaryota > Fungi > Ascomycota > Pichiomycetes > Pichiales > Pichiaceae > Wenyingozyma > Wenyingozyma nanaspora. Next base: position 34,768 of record JAKTPF010000037.1, on the reverse strand, counting down.
TATACAAGGGGAAAATATATGCTGGATTTGGAGCCTTTAATGAAGCTTTGGCAGATTGGATGGTAGTAAGTAGTTTTTCAAAATTCTTATATATACTTGAATTTAATAAATCTTGATTCTCCTTTACTTCACCAAAAATTGTTTGAATTTTTTCTATGGTGTTCATTGAAGTCATTATCGCATCCTGGCAGTCTATTATTTGCCTCAAGATGATAGACTGTCCTTCTTTCAATTTAATATTTATTGGTTTACCACCATTTACTGATCGTACATTCTTAATGGATATACTCAATCCGGTGACTTTATAATTAGTCCTCGTTATAATTCCTTTCAAAACTTCTGTTTTATGAGAAGATACTGGAAGTTTAATTTCTTGCTCATTATTGTCATCTATGTCATGTAAGCAATCGCTCAAAGTGCTTTTGATTGAAGGTAACTGAGGTAGTATGATTTCTGATATCAGCCATTGTAGTTCATTATGCAATGAAAGAGCTATTTTTTCATTTATCTCTTTCTCACTGAGATGTTGCTCGTTATATATGACCGTCGTCATACCTGTTTCTAGATATAGTCAATTACCAAACGCTTGTCACTCCAAGGTAGAATACACACAAAGACAGTTGCACTTTTACATAAACCGATAAGCTCAACACTGCATTTCAATAAGTGCAGAGAAAAGCTGTGAGCCATTAAACAGCCGTGCACCGCATATAATATAATTTGGCTCGAAAGAGTAAGTAAACGTCTTAGATCTCCTGCACGATTTGGTTAATATTTCATGATTGAGTGGTGTTTGATCCGTTATCATACCTTCAGTTGCTGCCAATAGCTTTGGGAACGTCTTGCAAGTACCAAAAAATGGAGGACAAGAAGCCAGCGTACCCCGAAGACTTAGTGTCTGCGCTGTCTCATAATCCCCTAAACCATCTGGTTCCAAAACAAGATAGTATGTTGAAACTTCACTCACTTTTGAAGATCTTATTTTCTATATATATAAACCAATTTACACTTAGTTGACGTTTACTAACAAACCTGTACCTGATACAAATAGTTGTACCTTTTGCCGTGCCGTTTAGTGTGGACTTTACACCGGTTGAAGTAACGCCTTCTTTGGATTTCGATGAATTTGTCAATGAGATGTCGCAAGATCAAATTGAGGACTTACTAAGATATTTTAACGCAGAAGAGGATTCCCACATTAAAAGCTTGAAATTTAAACGCTCTGCCGTTAAACTGCCTGCAGTTTCCCTCTCGGCCGATAATGTCATGCAGCAGTTGAATAAAGTTGAGCAATTGGCTCTGTTAGCAACAAAACCAATAGATAAGTATCAAGTTGTCAAGCCTGACATAAAAGTGAAGAGAATGGCGCAACTCAGCAATAAAGATATATCGTTGAAAGAAATGTATAGTTATATTCAAGCTTATATGAAGGAACTGAATGATGGGGAAGCTGATGGTTTGAGGTCATTGAAGAAAAGAGCAATGGAGAACGAGGAGTATTTTGATAAGCGCCTAAAACTAAGTCCTCAAGTTAGCAGCGATGATACGAATGGATTAGAATCAATAAAACCTAAAGAGCTGGACTTATTAAGTTTGAATGAGTTATCACAGTTAGTTAAAGAAATTGGCTTGGATAAAGGTAGCAGGGATTACTCAAATAAGAAAATATGGTCTTGTTATTTCAAGGGGGATGAAGAAAGACAACAATCTGACGAAAATCGTGAAAAGTACTTTCACATCAATTTTGAAACAGCCAAAAAACTTGAATCTTGTTTGGAAAGACTATATACTTCTAAGAAGTTAGATCTGATTCCATTGGACCATTTGACATTGATACAGGAACTTTCATATGCCATTATATCACAATCTGACTTACTTATTAGTGAAACAGAAATCCTGATAGGAGAAAGTAGTGAATTTGCACTTGGGGGTTGCATTTTGGGAGCTTTCTGTCTTAAGATCATGTTTATCATTTTATCGAGCAATCTACAAGCAAAAGAGCTGTACTCTGAAAGTTACATTAATGACTCATTTATGTTCTTTTTCAATGGATTTAAATATGTCATCTCACAAGTTAATGAAAATGAACCTAGCATACATAAAGGAAATGTTTATGTTATTGAATACTTCACCATGGTGCTCTCATCTAGTTTCAGCTACTTGACTAATTTTCTCACTCAGATAACCATGGATGAAACCTTATTAACAAAATTAGAGTACTTTCTAACGGAGATGATTTACTTTTCGCAATTTAGAGATGATTTGGCTAGCCTAAAGAAACTTCCCGAGCTAGCGTGTACAACTATTTGTGCTATTTATAAAAAATATAAAAGTCAGCGTGAGTTTTTGTTGACAGAAATCATTTCAAGTATGAATAAAGTTAAATCTACAAAAGTCAATTCAAGATTCATTAGATTGAAGCATGGCTTAAATGTGCAAGTCTTATCTTATTTGTTAGTCAATATCTTGCAGTCACACGGAATAGATGAATTTGAAACAGATGATTCCTTTTGGACTTTATTGAAGCCCTCTGTCATTAACTTATCAAATAAAGAAAAACAAGCGTTATCCGATAGCCTTGAAAAGTTTAATAATGAAGTTGATAATTTTGGCACTTCTTTAAAGAATGCTGCAAATACAGTTTGCTCATTGATTTTCAACCTTTTGGTTAACAGTACTGATTCGAATATTAAAAAAGTTATAGAATCAATCGTTGAAGATTTTATCAATATGATTTTGCTGCCTCAATTTCCTGCAGCTGAAACATTGCTTGAGTCAATGCTAAATTTATTTTTATTTATTTGTGAAACTGAAAAAATTTCTAACAATATAGTAGAAACTTTTTCTCTGGATATGATTGGATTGATAGGCTCTAAAATTATACAGCTCAGGAACCATGAGAAGATCATTAGACCGTCAATTGATATTCACAAGGATTCTTTTACAGAATTATGTAACTCTTATAGAGTATCATTATATGGTTTGGAAAAGGATGGAAGAGATGATTCATTCTACTTTCTAAACACCAAGTACATTTTTATGATTCAATTGCTTACAAAAGAGCTTAAAAATATTGATGAAAGTAAGAGATCAGATCAACAACAATTATTAATGACTGCAGCTTCATCCATGAAAAGATCTTCTATGTTTGTGTTACACGGAGATCCTGTTTCAGTTGACGTAGACTCTACCACGTCTTTTAATTCTGAGTACACTAAAGTGGTTCTTTCTCAAGGATTGTCGCAGCAGTATGATAACTTGGTATTACTGATAGTCAAATTTTTAGATAGCGCCAAAGTCAAATCAAGAAGCAGAGCTATAAAAAATTTGTCACTACTTATCTCTCGTGAACCCAAACTTCTCACTATTCCTATGATCCGTAACTCAATTAAATTGAGATTGGAGGAATCGTATTCCTCTGTTCGAGATTCTATTGTTGATTTGTTAACTGCATATATTAGATCACACAAAGAAGTCATTGATGAATTTTATGAAATGATTTTGGCTCACATTGAAGATGAAAGTAAAGCTGTCCAGAGAAAGGCGATTAAAGTTGGTTCGCTCATGTACTACTCCAGTGATAATATGGACGTCAAAGTTATGGTTTGTGAAAAATTATTAAGGAGAATTGAAGATGAAGAAGAATCTATAACAAAACTATCTATGATGACGTTGTACGACCTTTGGTTTCAAAAGTTGCTTTCTAGTGGGAGGTCTAACCACAATTTGTTTACTTTGGAAACGGTCAATGTTATGATTGAAGTAGTTTCTAAAAATCAAAGAAACTGGGATGTATTCGAAAGATTTATGAAGGAGCATATTATTCATAAGACCACTTACAATGAAACATTCCATGGGTTGCTTCTCAAGTCTATCAATTCGATTGTCAAATATTTAGCTAAATTTGTGATTGAAAATTACTATAATGAAAAGGAACAAAAGAGGATCGAAAAGACAATGGCACTTTTAGCTGTCATTGTTAATTGCGACGGAACAATGATTAGCCAAGATGATCTAGTAGCATTGCAGCCGTATTTGGTCGATGAGCAAGCAGTTAAAAGCTCGGTATCATACTACACTTTATTGATTTTCAAATATGCCTTGCTATCCGCAACTAACTTGAGACCTCAGTTTGTTGATCAATGTGAACATGCGTTATTACAAAGACTTACAAAATTTAGCATATCTGAGCTAACCGAAGCTATTCACTGTCTGTGGTTATTTGCCAATATGAAAAATGACACAACTAAACTGTCCAGGGTGCTTGGGTCAGCGTTACAGTCTATTGCAGTTTATTTGAAGCCAGCGAAAATGGGTAGGGAATTACCAGTGTCCAAGGTACAAAAATTACTTTTTTTGATTGGCAACGTCGGGCGCTTTTGCAATCTGGAAAACAACAAGTCAATAATTGAAAGAAAGCTTGATATCAAAACAACAGACTCTGTGGTAACGTTAATACTCAAACATATTCTTGTTTTTTGTGATGAGAAGTTGCCAATTATTTTGAGACGAGTTGCCCTGAGAAATTTAATAGATGTCTGCTCAAACAATCCTAAAATGTTTTTATCACCACAATGCTTACATGAAATGGATCACGCGTTTGCATCTGATGACATTAAACTTCAGACCACAGTCATTGAAAGATTGTTGCTATTTATCCAGGGAGAAGAAGCCAAATCAATTTCACGTAACGGTTTAGAAGCTAAACTTAGTCGTACAACAAAATTCGACTATGATGTTTTTAGTGGCCACTCATTAACATATTTTGTTGACAGTGTTTGTACATCAATAGTTGAAAGGTACATCAAGGATGTTTTGCGATTATGTTTGACCAGCGAGTCTCCACACATCATTTACTATCCTATTTTCTTTTTGAAACTCATTGTGGTTTTGGGTTTTGCAAACCCCAAGAGTTGCGTACCAACTATTATTGCTCTTGAAGCATCTCCAAATCCAATGATCCGACATGTTGCGGTATATATGCATACTGTTTTATATGAAAAGCACGAGTCTTTAATTGAAAGTGGCTATATGGAAGGCTTGAGACTAGCGGTTTCTTATAGGAAAAGATTTTCACCCAATATTTTTGAAGAAAAATTTTTGCTTAGATACTTTTTTGATGTTGTGGGTAAAAACAGTAAATCAAGAAACAGATTGGTCAAGCTTATAGCTAAATCATTTATACCTCAAAAATTGCCTGACTCAACTGAACTTGCTTTGAAGTTTCATGAATATATTTATTACGTTGTCCAATGCCTCACCGTTGTTAAACTCGAGACATACGAGGAAGCATACATCCTTGTAAGTGGTATTGACAAATTGATGAGCTCATACGGCGAAGATATAATCCCTCGGATCTTTGCAGTTTTGAAAAAAGATACTCAAAATATAGAGTGTAAAGAACAAGTTAAGTACCTAAGTGTTCTTTGCAGATCTTTTCACTTTTTGCAATTGTATAGGGAACAACTCGTGAATTCATATACTTTATCTGAGGATATTATCACAGAATACGCCAGGGGAATTACAAATGATCCATCTATAAAGGCCCCCACTAAATTCTTAGAGGATTATCTATTTACAATCCCTCATCCAAAAGAAGGCTTTATTGATCTAACTTGTAATGATTTGAAAAATTTGGATCAATGCTACAAAATCTGTGCTGCATACGCAGACTCTAAATAAAAGTAACGCAACTAATTTGTTGCTATGCAAATATACATAAAGTATCTATTATTTTATCTATTGTACATATATTTAATACATCGCTATACAGAAGTTTAACTGCTCATTGACATAACTACTCGAATCAAGCTGTTCAAGTATGTTGCATAAAACCTTCTTTGTAATCAGATCTTTGAGAAATCAATTTCTTGAGCACATTAGGTTTCAAATCAGCAAGCTTGCCTTCCTTTACCAACGATGGAAGCAAATCAGATTGAACTGAAAACAAGTTAGCGACTTCTCTTACGACTTGGAAGTCATCACTCAGCGATTCAATACCCCATGAATTTATTAAACTGACATAATGAATTGTGTCTTGTGTAAGTATAAGACCACCAATGGAGTTGATTCTAAATCTGTTGAGATTGGCCAACAGTTGCTCCAAAAGAGAGTTGCCAATATCTAACAAAAATCCTTCCAGTAATTCCCCATCAATGTACTTAGAAACGTCTCCATGAACGGTTTGTAAAAATGCGGTAGCTCGAGCACATGTTGGAGTAGTATCATGGGTGATCTCCCGCTGCTGGAAGTAATCGTTACCTTGATTACTGAGGTATGCACCAATCTTTTTATTAACTAGTTCAGCAGTGTCTTTGAGTATTAAATCTAAGCCTAGTTCCGAATTAGCCAGATATCCGTTAGTCAATGCAATCAATCTACTTTTTGGAATTTGGGAGCTGCTCACTAAAGGAAAAAACACTTTTTGAACACACATAGAGAAAAAATACAATATACCACATGCATCCTCAATAACTTCTAGGTGTGAAAGATCTAATGGATTGGAATAATTATAGCTGTTTTGTTGACCAATAATACCTTTGGCGTAACTTGCTTCCAAAGCAGTTGTCACGTAAGTGTTACCAAGACCCATTAGTAGAATTTCGTATATTTCAATTGCATATTCTGACGCTTTGTTAGGTAGCATTTCCACTGATCTAGTTAAAGCTTCAATCGTGTACATCAGAACTCTTTCAGCAACAACAAGGGAAAGAGTCTCGTTTGCTTCTGGAATCTGCTCAAATGTTTCCTTTTGAGTTTGTGAAGATGTTCTTCCATGAGTTGATGTGACAGAACCCGTCGAGCTCTTTAATCTTTCTCTTAAAGAAGTGGTTCTATCCATTTTTGATTTCATAAAGTTTGATAAACTAGCAAATTTTTTATTAGATGAGGCACGGGACGAAGCATATCTCGAGAGTAGAAACCTCCTAGCACGATTGTTCTTTTCTTTACGACCATCACCAAATACCTCTAACTCGGCTTCCATTTCATTATTGGCAACTACATTGTCAGTAAATACGTCGGCTTCATCATACTCAGATTCCTTTGCAACCTCAAATCTTGACAATTGATACTCTTTGATTCTATTGGCCAATGGCTGTTTTGCAATAGCCTTTTCATGATGCTTGTCAAACGCAGATATTTGTAAATATACCAATTCTGTCAAACTCTGTTTCTCCAAAGTAAGGTATTTATTGTGCATTAAAAATTCGTTGAATAAATCAGAAACGTTTTGATCAATCGATGAGCTTACGTCCACATCGAAAGTCGACAAATGTTTCTTTATATCATTGGCCATCTCAGTGACGTCAGTGTAAAGCAAGTGTAAAACACGAACCTCAGCTAAATTAGAAGTCGAGGATGCGGTTCTAGTAATATAGCCGATTCTGGGCAATAACAACTCATCAAAACATTTATTAATAAAAGTTTCAAGAACAATTAGCGTATGATCTGGACCAAAACTTTGCTTCACTATATTATATTCATTTTTAGTGACATGTGCGATAGCTGCAGTGAGTTCTGAAGTGGCTTCATCAACTTTATACTCGCTAAAATTTGGGTTTGTTAATTCCATCCAATATTCTTCTTGAGTAGTATTGTTGACCCACTTTTCTAAAGCATAATTGAAGAAAGGATGTTGTTCAATGTAAAAATGGACTAGGTTATGTCCATCATTGTACTCAAACAATATGTCCGATACAACACGCACCTTTTGGTATAGTTTTTCTTTATAATACTGAGCAGATAAATCTAGTAATGACTTCTCAAAATCATCGCCGTATTTTTGGATCAAGATATGGCATTCGTGTGAGTTTAACAAGTCATCAGATTCAAGTTTCTTCGATAGAGATATCAATTTTGCAATCATAGCTGCAGCTTTCTTCTTGTTTTCTGGATTGCTACTGTTTTGTAGTCTCAACAACTGGTCCGAAGGTCTATTATTCTTGTAAAATTCATTATAACACTTTGTCAGTAAAATCATCGTACTGGAGTTTTCTTTTGATACGTTTACTTTTGTTAGATTTTCCCTTAAAGGCGATATAACATGAGAGATTGAGCTGACTCTATTTTCCAATTGAGTGAATTTCAAATTCAGCTTTTGAGCTCTTTCATTTAGGTTTAAAACGTTTTTCGAATGTTCAATCTCCTTCGCTTGTACATACTTTTCCGTTTTTTCTTTTCTTTTCTGACACTCTTCACTTAACTTGTTCAATTCCTTTGAAGTTGCCTCAAATGTTCTGATGTAAGGTTTGGGGTCTAGATATTCTTCGTTGTTTAAACTTGCGCCTTTCAAAGATAAATCTTTACTTAACTTCTCAACAAACTCGGAGATGGTCAGATTACCCAGAAAATTGTCTAGAGTCAGCAATCGTTTGGTTTCATCATCCAATGAGTTTAGAGATGCCATCTTGAGAGTGAAATTGGCAGAGTCACTCAGCTTGAGTCTATAATATCAGTGTAACTAAGGCTAAAGACGCTTTGTGTGCCTACTCTTTTCATTTGCTTCAAAGCTCCATAAAGCACACAGACATTCGATTTGTGATTTCAAGGTCGAACGACGATGACACAAAACGCGTGGATGCAAGCGAGCGGCTCTGCTTGTAACTTGCAACTGTAAGAATTAACATGTTTGTTTACATCTAAATAGGCAAAGAGGTGCAAATCGATAGAGTTCTTTCTTTATCTTATTAACCGAGTTTATTTACTTAATTTCTCGACTTGTCTACTATATACTGTTGTAATACCACGTTACTATCTTGACACAGACGTATGACAGCACAGCAACATTAACTGCAAGACCTGCCACGTCTCTCTCCTCGGGTATAGCCCAATCGGCAGAGGCCACTCTGTAAAATACTGAACTTTTAGCTCTACTCTCTTTTTTAGGTTCCCAAGTGTCTTTAGCGCTTAGAGGAATATATGGCTCTTCTCGACAAAGGATACTCAACCTCTTCCTGTAAATATGGTACGTTTTTCTTGCTATTTTGGGGAATCCCAGTATGAGTATGAATGAAGATGCACACAAGAGAAACGTAATGATATACATTTTGACAGCTAGGTAATCGTCAGGCAAATAGCATAGCCTTGTCTGTATAGTATCATATTGGGTCAAGAGTTCCCCTGTCTCTTGTATATCCTTATTGAATTTGACATGGGCTCGCTCTGCCTCATCTGTAGGATTGTACAACGATATCATTTGAATTGCTGGTTTTTTGATTCCTCCCGTCATTGCCGATGACTTAACTGTAATCTCATCCGAAAAAGCATCTCCAGCACCAGATCCTTCATCTTGGTCTTGTGCCTGTCTACTTGAGGGGTGCCTTACGTGACAGTAATCATGATCATCTCCTGAAAAAATAATTTTTGGTTGAATATAGTTAACTAGTGATTGTGACAACTCATACTCCAATACAGTTTGATACTGCTTGCCTCTCATTACTGGAAATTTTTTTTTAGATTCCCTTAGTGGCCCACAAAATTGCTTATCTGTAAATCTCCATAATGGTACATGTGAAAGTAAAATTCTTGGATACTCTTTAGCTGGATGATCAGGAGAGCTAAGATCCTTGACAAATTGAGTTGGCTCTTCATTGATCAGAGGATGATCAAAAGCCGACATTGATATAGAGTCTAGCATAACAATAGAATGGTTACCCAGTACGTGATAATCGTTTGCCTCTCCAAAAAATGTTATGAATCTATTCAGGACTTTCAAGTCAACAGAATTACCAAACCCAATATCGTGGTTTCCAGGAATTTCAAAGAATTGCGAACCACCAGTAGGTGACCTTGAAAATATTTTGAGAAATCGTTTGTATTCATCAAACCACACATCGTCAGTCCAATCTCTTCCACCGTCAAATAAGTCTCCAATGAACAGAGTAGAATGTGGGTCCAGTAATTTTTGATATATTACATGATTTCTATGAAGATAGTTGTCTGTGATTTTTTTGGTCACGCCCAACATTAGTTTTGATCTGTTAGGATATGAATAATCATCTATGATCTGTGGGTCTCCAATGATAATGGCCCTGTGTGGCTCTGCTGTGATCTGTCCATCGGTTTCCCAATGCTCCCATTTATCCCATTGACATCGTTTAATTGTATTGTAAGGTAAGATTCTTTCATAGTAATGCACTATACATAGCCACAGAAGCAATGTTAAAACTAGGTGTGCCCACCGAATTGACTTTAAACTCGTCACCAATTTTTTTTTATAATTGTATTGTTTCTGTTTGTCTGTCATGGCTTTGAATGGACTATCTTTACTTTCATGATCATGTTGTGGAGGTGAATTGACAGGTAGCGCGTTGTATGAGGGTTGTCGTAAGGGGAGAAACGATGCTGCCCCTGATGCGGACCTGCGTTTCGGACTCAGACCTATGCCTTTCTGCATCTCACTATTATACAGGATATACTAGGTGATCTTGTAAAAGGGAATTGATATCTGCATAGTAGTCTCTATGCATATAAAATATTTATGTAAACAGGCCAGCTTGCCAATTCTTTTCCTTTTTTAAACTCGATTTCCTCGCTCTTTGTGATATTTTCCAGGCTAATTCGGTCGAAGCAACATGATGATCAAAAATATCTCCGCTTCAAAGAAGTTCCTAGACAGCTGATAATTTGCAGACAACGCATAAAAGCAATAGGCTTATAAGCTATCACTGGTCCATAAGATGACCGAGAGCCGATCGTTGCGATCTTTAAGGCATGCAAACGACGTGAATCATAGTGTAAACGGAAATGAGGATGTGAAAAAAGATGGAAAGAGTAACGGACATGCAAAAAGGGCCAATGGTAATGGAAATGAAGCTGATCTATTTGTTTTTGATAACTATCTGAATTACAGTATACCCGAAACATATAGCATTTGGATTTCAAATGATTTTTTGGTCGAAAAAGAGGACAATGCAGAAAAACCTGATATATCTTCAGAGGCTAAAAATAACGACGCTCAAGCCACATCTGAAAGTTATGATAATGTCACTGCTGAGACAACTAACAGTATAGCTAATCATTTTAGATTACACAGAGATAGAAGTAAGTCCTTGACAAGCGATATGAACGAAAAGATCGCAAATACCTTGAAGCTGCCGACAAACTTAATTGATTTTTCAGATCCCAATACTTTAGTTCATAGAACCGCTACTCCAGATCCCGAAGGAACCAGCTCCAATGGCTCTAAAAAAGTGAGGGCTGCAAGACGTAGTGTGGTAACACATACCAATATTATCAATAAAGAAGCACAGTTGAAAAGGAAAAACGACGACAGGCGTAAAAAGATAATAGATCCATTAGACGATGATTTGTTTTCACTGTATCATAAAAGACGGGAGAAGGAAGAAAAGAAAATGGGCAATGTTGACAAAACTACAGTACTACGTGAGTATGATAGTTCATTTGACAAATTATCTGCTCTTGGAGAAAACGTTAAGAAGAAAGGATTTTCACTTGGAGATAGGAAGCTGAGTTCAACTGAACCCTCAACTAGATATTATACGCTAGATGATATACCACGAGGAGTACTTGAAGCATTATGTTCTACCACAAAAATAAACAACATATATGATGAGGAAGAAGTACTGATTAAATTACGATTAACTATCAAAGAAATAAAACAATTCATGTTGAATTTTGAAACATTAAAATCAAAAGAGAATTTACTGAAAAAAGAAATTGTGGATTTTATAACTCAAACTAATAAGAAGCTAGCTAGTCATGAAAGCAAAAACATCGAGTTTTATCAAATCGGTACAAATCTTTCAAAGAAACGTCAAAAGAAAGCATTGGAGAGAAAGCTAGAATCTGAAGAGTTTGTAGACACAGACGAAGACGAGCCTCAAGAGTTGGTGACTAATATGAATAAGCTTAGGGCTAAGAGGTTAGCTAAAAGAGCCGAGAAATATGGACATATAATGAGGATCAAGTTCCTAGATGGCGTGACTTTGATCATTGACCCTATATTTCCACCAAAAGTAGAAACAACTCTATGATACAAAATGTAAACTATAAAATCATTTATCTTAACTACACAAAAAGTGAGTTTTAATGCTCTGTAACAATTGTATAATTTTATTTGTCATGATATTTATTAAATCAAGCCATATAATGATTTTCTGAAAAGTTGAAAAATTTAAGGTTTAGACTGTTCAATTCTAGACTGAAAGTTTTTTTAAATTGTAAATCACAGAACAATACAAGTAATTGTAAAGGCCTCAAACAACTTAGCCATATATTATCAGATACTTCAATTTGACTCTTATACATTGAAAGAACAATGAAAAAATATGGAATCCACGACACATAGTAATAAAACTTTCTTTTGAATTTCAGGAAATCTACAAGTCTAGCTGGATGAAATTTGGATTCTTTATCAAGAACAAACAGATCTTTTATATTATTTATGAGGCCCACAGAAACTCTTGTCTTTGTTTTAATCGAGTCTGATAATTGGATAATAAACCATTGGTGAATACTACTTGTGACACAAAAAACAACAAAACCTTTGTAATGTATCGAGTATGATTCTTCGTAAGAAATATATGCCCAGCACAAGAGGATAATAATCTTCCTTAAACTAATTATAATATAAGTCAATAATGAACCAGAGAGTTTGATTTTAGTGGTTTTGGCAATGACACCAAATGTCTTTAAACTCCCCACTACTATATCTAATACTTTTTGTAACACCATTGAGAGCAATTTTGGAGGTAAGTTCATTAACCTGATTAATAAACCTTTTTTATTATCTGAATCATCACCAGTGGAACTCAATGCTTGATTCGAGATTATTGAATAGAAATAAACAATAATCCCAAACATTATCAGCTCAATTACATATACAGCAACGTATACAGCAACAAAAATCTTACCAAATGGGTTGGTGGAAGGTATTATTACCATTAGTGCAAATGTAATGTATGTGATATAATTAAGACATTTCAGTATTGATCGCACATTAATCTTTTTTCAAATCCCAGTAGTTAGTAATTGAATTGTTTCCAAACAAAATTAAGTTGCTCAAACATACGCTTATGTTTTTCTGACCCTTCGGCTCCATCCTTGAATATCGTTATTCAATGCGGATTATAAAGTTTCTGTTGATAGTCTATTTAAGTATATATGCGTAAATACGGGCATCGTTTGATAAACATAATCCAAGTTTGGTGTCGTGTAATTAATATGGGAGAGGTGCAGGGATTGCTGGGCGGTGCAACTAAACACCGACGAGTATTTTTTTTTTTCCAAATACTAAATCTATAGATAGTAATAATAATAGTAATAATAATTAATAGAGCCTTCTCCTTTTTGCCCTATCGGATCTATCCTTTTCCGCTTGTGACGGCTCTGGTTCTATCTTCACTTCGACCTCTTCTTTAACATAAACGTCTTCGTCAACTTTCTTGACTGTCTTCACTTTCTCGATTTTGACTACAGTTGTAGTGGAATCAATATTTATACCGTTTTCCAAATCTCTCAAATCAGCAGCAAATAAAACACTATGAGCCCATCCTGCATAATCGCCCCATAAGTCTTTGAAGAACTGCTTTATTTCGATGTACAAGTCTTTAGATAAAGTGGTACTTGATTTTGATTTCAAAGACATATTCTTGAATTTATAATCTCTGATTGCAAACTGGAAAACATGGGTATCTACAGGAACAATATCAGTTCTATCAAGAGACATCAAAGCCACACAATCTGCAACTTTAGGACCCACGCCTTGAAACCTTATAAGATATTCGTGCACTTCCTGTGATGACTTTGAAGAATCTCTCATTGTATATAACGTTGCAAATTCTTTAGGGTCAGTTAACATCAAAGAAGTTTTTTGAATAAATTTAGCTCTATATCCAAATCCTAACTGCCTCAACTCCATTTCAACCTGAGGTTCACATAATGCTTCTGGAGTCGGGAAGGAATAATGATCAACATCCTGGAAGGTCCCTATGAATTTCCCGTAGTTCACACATAAACTCTCGCACATTTTGGAGATTCTCTTTACGTTGTTATTAGTTGAACATATAAACGATATAAGATTTTCCCATGGATCCTGTCTCAACATCCTTATGCCTTTGAAATTTTCAGCTTTAGAAATGAATTTGGGGTCTTTAGAAGCCCATTCTTTGTATAATTTAGCTAAGGGAACATTAAGATTGAAGTAATCCTTGACTATTGACTCAGTTTCATCATCTATTGAAGTATGGGGCAAAGAAGAAAAATGTAAATATGAGCTGTCTTGTTTGAGTAGTATGATTCTGTTCTTCAAAGTACAAGACCAAATGCCGTCTATAAATTTCCATCTGAAAGACTGGCCGCACCTGAGAACTTTTGCGATAGACAACTCCTAGTAAAATTTCAAATCGTTAGTTAGGTTAATGCACCATGTAGGTGAGATGAAAGAAAACCTTCATAAGAAAAGGTAAAGAAGCACTTACACTTGGGTCAACTTTCAGCGAGCGCCATATCAAATCCTGCGTCATTTTCTATCTTATTATTTTATATATCAGATACGTTTATTGCATATTTATTTTATTTAATCTGTATAGATAAAGATCACGAACGCCAAAAAAAAATCTAGTAGGATAGTTGAGATCAGAGATAAAGAAAGAGCCACGCACTATCGCAAGGTGCACGGATGAATGAAAATTTAAATTTTTTAAGAAAACGCCGATCGACGCACATTTACCGGATAAGCGCGTGCAAATATCCGCGCAGGTCGCCCAGTGGCTCTCTCAGCGCAGCGCACAGAAGCTCGGAGACGAGGACGCACGGGCCAATTAGCGCGCAGTGTTTCGTAAGACTCCCCAGCTTCTGGTTTGCATGGTAGCCTGGAGACATCACGACAGAGTTTGAACCAACTAACTAATACCATAAGATCTGTTTATTCATCATCCTTGTGTTTTATTTAACTCTAGTTTACTCCAAGGACTTGCTTTGAAAGCTACATACAGTGCAGTTACATCATACTCTTGTAGACTACTACACTCCACTTCTACAATGCTTTCCAATACCACAAGATTAGGACTAGGATTAGGACTAGGACTCCGTCCAACTGCTATTAAGCCTTCAACTTTATCAAAATCATTCAAATTATCTTCTATATACACAAGATCATTCATTAAGACAATCCCACAACCACCAGGACATATAGTAGGAACAGTAAATGACGCCTATGTACCTCCTCCACCTCACAAATTACACGGTTCTTATCACTGGACTTCAGAAAAAATTGTTACCATTGCAATGGCTCCATTAATGATTGCTCCTTTATTCACAGGATCAACGTATGCCTTATTCGATTCAGCTATGGGTGCTTTATTATTATACCATTCCTATGCCGGTTTCCAAAGTTGTATCATTGATTATATTCCATTAAGAGTCTATGGTGTTTACCATAAAGCCGCCATGGGTTTATTAACCCTTGGTTCTCTTATTGCTGCTTATGGTCTTTATGAAATAGAAAATAAAGAAGAAGAAGGTTTAGTCGGTATCGTTAAAAGAATATGGACTGCTTGATGTGTTCCTTTCACTTGACCTACCATTAATTTATTATTAATCATACTTTTCCTCCATTATATTCACATATTCATATATTCATTTATCATTAGTACAGTATCAGCTCGAAAGATACAATAACATATCAAATCATATATAACCATACTTATATATATATAGTCCCATTCAAATATCTTTCTATTCTTTATCATTATTATTCGTTAAATTCGTTAATATTCATTATATATGTAAATCTACCAAACTTGTATACATTCTAAAAACAGTTATACTTCTAGTCAAATACGTATAAACAAAAACCAATTAAACTAGCCTCTTATTCTATTGCTCTGTCAAAGCTTTGGTTTTCATTCTAGCTTTCTCAATATTAATATCTTTGAAGTGATTAAGCCTTTCAGTGACATGCTCTAACTTCTGATACTCGGGAATATCAACAGCATTCAAAATCAACAAAGGTCTCTCGGAATCAATTTCCTCACCTTTGAAAATATCTCTTGATTTCACATCTTTAATCAGCAATTGATTCTTTTCATAATCTACACTATAAGAGACCAAATCACTATGACTGAGCTTCATTAACACGTTCACCAATTGTGTATCATTCTCTAAACCCATCTCTCTTTTAATCAAATCTAAAGAAACAACCTGCATTAGACAATAAAATCGTTAGTACTGCTTTTTTTTTTCATTAAATTTAATTCTGCTTTCCCTTATAATTAATTTACATACGTTTGATGTTCTGCATATAGACATCAATGTCATT
The DNA here is from genome assembly GCA_030557475.1 of Wenyingozyma nanaspora. NCBI lineage: Eukaryota > Fungi > Ascomycota > Pichiomycetes > Pichiales > Pichiaceae > Wenyingozyma > Wenyingozyma nanaspora. The sequence continues at coordinate 18,486 of JAKTPF010000037.1, read as the reverse complement.
TGACGTAATTTCAACATTTGCAACTCATCTAATTCAGGCAACTCAGCTTTATGCTCTACACAAAATCAAACACAAAAAAGAAAAATAGTTAGTTATCACTGTTGACACAAGTCATACGATGAACAGAATATTATCCTTAATAAAACATACGAAGGTAATCAGTAATTACACCAAAGGAATAAATCTCTAATAATTTTAAAATAAATTTCCCGTCACCATGATGATCATGTATCAGTTCGTCATAGTATTGGTTTCTAAGTCCATTAAACCCATTAAAATCCAGATCTCTGAAAGTCGAGTGAATATAATCTAGTGATACGGACATTCTTATTGACAGTTTTCCCTGGATATCTGTTCATAAATATTATATATATAATCCCAATTGATGCAAAAGTAAAGAATAAAGCATGGAGAGAGTGCATTAATAATACGCATGAATATCTCATCTCATGCATACTTGTTTGATATCAAATGTACACAATAGCCGTTTTAGTGCACGGATGTATCTTTTTCTTTTTTGCTTGGCTTTTTATGTTTTGTGTTGTTTTGTTTTATACTTTTTCACAAGTTTTATTTTATTCAACGTTTAGTCTATTGCGTAACATTTAATAACATTGAATTATTACTAGTATACATAAAAGTACAAACAGAAAATAAAAGAATAGTCAAGCTAAAGACTTTCAGAAACAGTATCCGTGTTATTGTTTCTGTTCTCAAGTCTATCCAATTCATCGACCTCTTGATTATTTTCATCTTCATCGTCTCCGTCTCCATTACCTTTTTCATTCTCCATATTATCTAAATTCTTAAACATTGATTCTTTAGGAATACGTCTCATTTCAATAGTTGAACGGAACAATGGACCAATTTTCTCAATCCATTTCAGTCTCTTGTCTAGCAATGCCCTGAAACCAGAATTGGCAGCAACTTGGTGTGCAGAAAGATCGTCTTTCCCACCTGCTCCAGGTCCTCCTCCAGTGGCGCCACTAGAACTATGAGAGGAAGTTGACTTCTTCTTGGCTTTTTTAGGTGTAACACTGATTCTACGACGATAACTTTGTTCGACTTGTTTGTCTAGATCATCTAAGATAGACATATACTCTTGCCATGCAATTTGTTCTTCGACAATAGGAATTAAAACCTTCTTACGTTTTTGATTATTAACAGTAGCTTCCTTTAATTGCTTCTGCAAATTACGTAATTCCCTTGATACTTCGTCATCTTCACGGCCTGTAATCCAGTCTTCTTCGAACTTGGTTAACCCATTACTTTCAATCAAGGAACTACCTCCATTAGTACTACCATTTGATCTGTTCAGTTTACCTTGAGCTTCATTTAAAGTCTGTTCCACGTTCATATAAACTCCAATATACTTCAACTCTCTTTTCAATCTTTCGTCTAAAGTCTCGTAATCAGCTTTAATAATAGATGACTTCCAACCTTGTTGATCAGCAAGGGCACTTGAAGAAGATAGTTGACTAATTGTATTTGCCAATGATGATGATGATGATGGTACTGCTCCTGGGGCAGTAACAGTGGTAGGCGTCCCATTCAGATCTTCTTCCTTGTCTTCATCCATTGGTGTACCAGCAAGATCATCGAATTTCTTTTCATCTCCATTATTGGCATTATTTTCATCATCTCCGTCTTCATTTTCACCTGTTTCATCTTTCAATAATGCTGATAATAATCTTGAAGCTAAAGGACCACAGGACACAGTCTCGGTCTCTAATACTTCATTATTTATATCTTCACCTGAACCCCTTGGTTGAACTTTCAGCTTGGCATAATACTCTAATTCTTTCAAAGAGTCAAAAGGTTTTTCTTCAGATGGAATAATACCAGCTTTTATATCTTCTTCATGCCATACATCGGCATAATATGGGCCTAATTTAGGTACTATAAAAGGAGTGACTTTATAATCGTAATCTTTCGGTAAATTTGAACTTAAATTGATCTTCGTTCTTAACAATTTTAAATCATCGTCTGTGAAATTTCTGAAAAATGGTTCAATGTAAGTTTGAAATGAATTAAATGCAATTTGATTTGTTGGTTTATTAGCAGAAAAATCTTTGTCTGGTATAACACCAGGTAACAAATCTTTTAAATCATGGTGGGGGAACTCCGCAACAGCAAACTTGGCTTTCAGTCTTTCTTCTTCCTCCTGAGATGTCACATCTTCGGGACAAGTAACATATTCAGGCTCTGGTTCTTTTTCATAGAGATGTAAAGATTCTTTAGCTGGATTTAACATTGCCTCGATATCAAAATTAGGTTCTGGCTTATCTGCATATACAGATGGAACGTCATCAAGACTACTTTTTTGAATTTGAATATTACTGTCACCATCATCACCTTCTTCGTCTTCAGCATCTTGGTCACTTTTCGCTGCGTCTACATCTTCGTCATCTCCTTCTTTCTGGTCAGAATCATCAACATTATCGCCATTAGTAGCACCGATTGCATCACTATAATTTGCATCTTCTTTATTCTCTTCGTCATCATCTTCATCCTCATCGTCTTCGTCGTGATCATCTTCTTGTTTGACCGGATATACCTCACGTCTTTTACCATTTGCTACGGTTATTATCTTCCTTCTTCTCTTTCTCAAAGGTTTTACCCCATCGTCTTCATCTTCGTCTTCATCTTCGTCATAATCTCTGTCTTCACCACCGGCTTTGCCTATGGTATCTGACTTCTTGTCTTTTTCTTCTGTCTTCACTTTAGTTTCGTTTGTATCTTCGTCACTAGCTTCATTATCTTCGTCTTCATCTCTTCTTTTAAACTTCATTTTGACTTTTATTTTAGGTTTTGAGGTATCATGTTCTTCACTTGAAAGACCTTCATAGCCATCATCTTTGCTCTCATTGTCGGTCTTCTTATCCTCTAATTTGGAATCGAGATTCAATGCAATAGATTTGGCATCTTCAATCTCATGATGTTTTCTCTTTAATGGTGAATTTAATTTATTGGAACCTCTTCCACGTCTACCAAAACCTGTAGCTTTAGTTGGACCTAATGCAACTGGATTAACAGCTTTAATATCTGTTTCTAATTTCTTGATAACTTCTTCATCCACGAGCATGCAAACTTTTATTTCATCTATTAATTTTTGTAACAACTTTTTTGTATTCACTAAAACTTTTCGATCTATTGAACCCCTTGATGAAATACCGTTTATCAAATTCGCACCTTCCAAAGTACCTAAAGATGGATTAAATGACAACTGTAATTCGTTAAGTATTTGGAAAATAGTAGTGCTTGGTGAAAGATTAGATATATCTATACTTGAAAATTCAGAATTAGAAGCAAGTATTTTCCCCAGTACTTTAGATAATCCAGCAGCAGTGGCAGAATTGGCAGTAGTTGTAGTACTGTCATTAGTTATATTATTATTGTTTTTTTTGGAACCACTAGATTTACCTGATGTGGCACCAGTAGTAGAATTGGCTCTTGAAGAAGCAGATGCATTGTGTCCACCTCTTGTACTTTGATTTCTCTTCTTAGGAGGCAACTTGCCTGATCCTCTTCCTCTATGTGAACCCCTTGGTGGCATAATTAATCTAAATACCCTTGTGTTTGTGTGTTATCTCTCAGTAAATCTCTTGAAGAAAAAGACTGCTTATCTCAATATGTACGATAAAGTTCAACTAATTAAAGAGAATCTGTGTATGTACAAATGTTGCAGTGTGTTAAGACTTTGTTTAGTACCGATAAATACAACAAGAAATTTATCAAACACACAATGTCAAAATAATGGATTTAACCAAGAGTAAGATTGATAAGATTGTATCTGTTCCCGCAAGATACTTTTTAAAAATTGAAATGAAACTTTTCAATGGTGTAACGTACATTACCTACTGCATATAGCACACCAAATTCATTCATTCACTTAATTCACCATCTCCGTTTATTGACAAAATCGAGAGAGTTAACTAATTAGAGGTGTGTGGGGTACATACATTCTTAGTTAAAATATAAAGACTAATTGCATATGAGTAAAAATAGCTTATATAATTACGTGCAAATAGATAAATAGATAGATATTAGATAGATACATTAAAATGAAATGGTTTTTATTTTTACTGCTGTTAAATAAACAAATTGAGTAAGGTATATGCTATATACAGAGGAAAGTGTGTATGTATGTGTGGGTAATTTCGAATTTTGTTTTAAACAACTATATCAAATAGAGAATCTTGTCTCTTTCTGAGTTTTTCTTGGAAATCAATTGTATTTGGTCTTTCTTGAGGAGCAATTGGCTTTTCCCATTCTTTGGGGAATTGCAAATGTTTTTTAGCAGATTCGTGTTTTCCCTTTTTAATCTTTGCTTTAATATGTCTAATATCTAATGGAACGTCATAAAATTCTTTTGGATTAGTCTTTGATTCTTTAATTAAGTCATCTAATACATCTGAAAGATAAGTTGCATTTTGAGTTGGTTCAATAAATTTTTGACAAGACATTTTGAAAACGTCAGTTTTATAATCATATCTTACACCAGCTAATAATTTTAATTTATGAGCTGATAATTCATCTAATTTTAAATCTGAAACTTTGAAAGTAACAACTACTTTTCTATCAGCAGGATGATTTTCACCAAGATAAGTAGTATATCTATATTTAATTATCTGTTCATCAGTTGGGGGAGTATAAGGTTGTCTTAATTTAACAAGATGAGGCATTTCATAAGCGGCGACTCTATTAAATTGTAATTGATCTCTAAAATCTTCTGCTATTTGTTGAGCCATTTCAGGAAGTTCATCAGGATTATCATTAACATCTAAAAAATCACCATCTTCAATATATAAATCTGGATCAATTTCTTCATCTTCATACATTTCTTGTTCTTGATCTTCAATACGAGAGCCATATAGTTCTTTAATCATTTCCATTTCAGGTAAAGATTTAGCTGTTGATAATAAAGCTTCATAATCAAAAACATTTGCAAATTCTTCAAATTTACGAGTACCTGCTCTACCAAATGATAATTTTTCAATATATTCTTTTGGTAAACCTTTCCAAAGATCGGGTCTTTCAAGTAATTCTGCTGTGGTTAAAGGTATAGTAGATCTATCAATACCTTTATATATATCTGCATCTTCATTAGTTTCTTCTGATTCTGACTTCGACTCTGATTGATTTAATTTATGTGTAGATGAAGAAAATGGTCTTATTATATTCTGACTCACCGAGGGCCTACTTGAATATCTTATAAGTCTATGCTGTTGTGAACCCTTTTGTAAAAGATCAGTTTGAAGACGTCTACAAGCATATCTCAACATGATGGAAGACAAAGAAATAAGTGACGAGATATGTGACTATACAAGATACCTAAGAGTATTGGAAACAAAAACAACCACTAGTGAAACAGCAGTTTGACACAATTATTCGTTGTCTCAAGTAGATATCTATATATATATATATATATATTTGTAAAACAACGAGTGTACCACTACTAACTACTATTAAATGCTATCTATATTTGAAAAAATTACTTTCAGTGATGGTCGCAGGTTACATGGCATGGCATCCCGGTGTTACCCGGTGTGGAAGTGATAACTAAATAACTAAAAACATTCTATTACTTAACAATAACTGTGAACACATATGGAATTTCCCTCATCGCTCAAAGACTCACTTTGTGTAAATGTGAAGCAACCATAGTCGTATAACTGATCAGACATATTAAACAGACCAAACTGCCATCTGTGAGTATTAAAAACTTACTTACTTACTTAGTTACTTAATTGTTTAAACGCTGCCAACAAATGCATGCGCCACACAAGAACTTCCAAAGAAATATCCCCCTTTCTCTCCCATTTCCATTTCCAATGTCCAATTTCCTCATCAGCCACAATTTACCACAGTTTCCAGCCCCAAACCGCTCATTCTCGCTCTCCTCGGGCTGCAATTCACTCTCTTTTCTGCTCTTTCCTGCTCAGCTCTCTCTCAACACTTGCCTCTCTGCGCTTACTCTCCCCTGCTTGCTCTATTCTGCTTCCCCCTGCTGTCTCTGCCGTCCAATCACGTTGCCCTGTTGCACAGCACACTCCACTATCCACTCACTGCTTGCCAATACACCGCAGACCGCTGATTCCCCATTACACACTCACTACAAACAAATACTTTCCCGCTATATTTCCCTGTTATTTGTTAATATATTATATTATATTATATTATATTATATTCCCCCTATCAATTTCCCAACTTCTCACTTTTCTCACTTTTCTCGCTTTTCTTCACAAGTTAACTAAGAAGATTTGAGCTATTGTGTGCGCCACCCATTTTTCTCTTGCCTTACTCTTTATCCCTTCCCCTTTTCTTTCCCTAACAAAATTTCTCAAGTTTCTCATTTTTTTAGAAAAACACGCTCTGATTTAAGTTCATCTCGGCAATAGCTTTTGTCTGTGTGTGTGTGTTTTTTTTTCTTTTTGGTTTTTTTGTAATAGATAGTTACAACAACACTAAAGACTGCATACAATTGTATCTTCAAACCTTTACTCTGCTCACATAACATACTTTGCTACCTCTTACACATTACGCACTACGCATTGCACATTACACATTGCATCTTCACTGCACACCACATCACACATACCACACATACCACCACAAATGGAAGAATCCAAAGTGTCTCGTTTTGACTGCACTGAAATATGCAAGATCATCAAAAATGATCCAGAAAAATTATCTGACACGAATTTCTTAGTGGAAAATGCTGTTTTAAATTACACGAATCTATTGGAGTTATTGAAAATTACTGTTAAAGAACTTAATGATCATATTAATAAATCAAAACAGAACGAATCGCAATTTGACCAATTTAAAATCCTTGAAGAAAAAAATCAAAATTTACAATCTCAAATCGATACTTTACAAAAACAATTAAATGAAAACGCGCTTGTCAATAATAATAATAAGAATAAAGAAAAATCATCATCTAGTAAGAATTCAAATGGTTCAATTGAATCTAATTCAGATTCCAATGACTCTAATTCGGAATTAGACTCCGATTCCGAATCTGATTCTGAATCAGATATAAGCGTGGATATAGATTCAAATGGTGAATCAATAACGCCTATTGTCAAAACTGAAGAAGAGAATACACCTGCTCCTGAACTTACTTCACAAACTGTCCCTAGGAAAGTAGGAAGACCAAAAAAAATCTTTGGTGCCAATTTCAGGCCAATGATTGGTTCCCCTGCAATTGATTCTTCTGAAATCATCCCTTCATTCTCTAAACCTATGAATAGAAAATTGGTTAAACCATTCCCCGAAGTAACTATAAGACAATTGGCTGCTAGATTTAAAGTATCAAAAGAAGGTCTTATGAGAGCTTCAAGACTAATTGATTTACCAAATAAAAAACATAATGGAAGTAGTTTAAATGAACCAATGATTCAAAAAAGAAGAGGTAGACCTCCAAGACAAGCAAGCTTACCTAAGAGTGAATCAACATCACCTGCTCCACCTTCTTCGCGTTCTAGTAATAATACTACAAGTTCAGGAAGAGTAGGTAGACCTTCAAGAGTTAAAAAACCAAGTGCTCGTCAACAACAAATTGTTAAAGAAACAAGAGGTAGACCTAAAAAAATTAAAGATGAGGATAATGGTATATTAAATGATGATTCATTCATATATCCAAATGTTGATAATATGGACACCGCCGATGACGATGACGATGATGATGATGATGACAATGATGATGATGATGATTATAATAATCGTTCCTCTAATAACAATCATTCCCAAGGTTCTCTTCGAGCATTACCTAGAGGTACTAGACTTAGAGCTTCTAACCTTGGTAATGATACCGTAATGAGAGATCGTGAAGGTTATACTGAACTTGCATGGAATTCTAAAGCTCCAAATGCTTTTTCCTCTACTACTCATAATACACAAATTTCTTCTCTCTCGCCTAGTGCTGCTGCTGCTGCTGCTGCTACTGGTACTACTACCACAACAGCTCTTGCTGGTACTGGTACTGAAAAAAGTGTAACCATTCCAGTATACTCTAGAAATTCAAGAATGAAAGGTTACGACGCGTCTATTGAAGGTCCTATTCCAACAACTAGAAAGGGAAGAAAAAGACCTCAGGTATTACAAGAGTATCAGGTAAATGCTCAAGGTGAGTTGACATATAGTCAGAACAATGGTCATGGTCAACAATCCAATAACAACACTAATAATGATGATATTAACACTCACTCCACTGACTTGCAAAATTATTCAACTCAATCTCCATCTCCAGTATCATCTAGTCCAGTTCTCGGCTCCAAATCTGAAGATCAATCTAATGGTTCTAAATATAAATTGACTAGATTTGCAAGCAAAGAAAAATCCAGAAGATGGCTAGATTACAAAGTTACAGAAGATGGTCATTATGCATGTGCTACATGCTACCCTAAGGCAATTTACTCTCATTATCCATCATTATATCAACATAAACGTACTTGTCACCCAGAGGAGTTTATCATGGCCAAGCAACAAAAGACATTCCATTTACATATGAAAAATAATACAAGACCTTCAGCTACTGTATTAGCTGCTTTGGATTCAGATAAAGAATTATTAGCAGAAATTGAATCTTCACCAGCCCAATCAACAACTGTCGATAATTCATCCAAGGTCACTGAAAACCATTTAGGTGGTACATTAATAGACTTATCCACCACTGCACCTACTGTTGTATCACCTGCTTCTCCTAATTCAGCTTCACCTCCTTTACAATCTACAGGTGCAGAATCTGGTGGCAAATCCGCTTCTCCAGCATCTAATGGAAAATCATCAAGAAAGAAAGGTAAGAAATATGAAGTTGGTCCAATTAATTTCAAAATGTCATCCATGTATATTAAAAACAAAAACAATACTTATCAATGTAAATTTTGTGTTGATAAAGCTCCAGTTTATTCCTCTTATCATGGTGTTTATTTCCATTTAAGAGCAGCTCATACTGATCCAATTACAGGTGAATTTGTTCAAGATAAGCAATCCACAAGAGGTAAATATGCATTAAAGAATAAAACTTTAATTGCTGAAAGAGCCCAATATGACGCTAAATTGCTGAATGAAAAATTACAAACGGGTCAAGTTACTACAGATTCTTTAATGAATGGTGAATTTTCTCCGTCTTTTGCAGCAAGGTTGAAATCAGGTCAAATTGAATTACTTGGATCAAAAGAAGAAAGTCCACAATGGCAAGAATCTCAACCTTCTTCTGCTTCTGGTGGAGTGCAAGGTCACTTTTACGTTAACTTGGACAAGAAAACTATGGAAAGCTTGAACGAACAACAGCAACAACAAAATAGTGAATCGGAGGCGAAACCTAAGAAACTAAAACTTAAATTAGGAAGCAATAATGGTAATGGTGTTGGTGCAGAAGTAGCTACTTATGATCCAGCTAATTACGAGAAAGACATGGCTGATTTCCAAATATGGAGTCAACAAGCACGCGTAAAGGGATTGAATTTAGATGTACCAAGCGATGATGATGACCATGATGATGATGGTGATAATAATGAAGCTGCAGAGATAAAGGACGATCACCAAGAAAAATACAATAATGAAAATGAATCACACCAGACCGAGACGGGTGATACTAAGAACAATACCGATAAAACTTTCAAAGAAATAAAAATTGAGCCAAGTGATGACCACCACGCTAAAGATGATGTAGCGGATGTTATGAAAGCTTCGATGCTTGCATCTGGAGAATACGAATGACGACACTCCAATTTTTTACATAACGATTAAAAATTACTCTGAGTAAAATAAATGTTTGAAAATAAAAAAACATATATTTATGTAACAATACACATAACTAATAAATTAATTAACCAATTCATTAATTGATTTGGAGAAGATGTACAAATTGCTAAAATCTACATAAAATATAGTTAAGACAAGAAAAATAAAATAAGAGATAAAAGGAAAAATTAAAATCTGTAGCATGACTAGCTGCTAACTTTAAACGGAGACGATAAAAATACACAAGTATAAAATATTAAAACACAAAACTAAAAAAAAGATTAAACGAGAATCACAGAAAATGGGGAAGCAAAGACATAATTAATTATAATTGATCAATCCAAAAAAAAGATAAAAAAATTAAAACAGGTTTCGTTCATTTAATTTTTTTTTCCTTCTTTTCTTTCTTTTCCTTCTTTTCCTTCTTTTTTGGAGATTCAACAGAATTTGGATTTTCCTTTCTCTTTTTAGAGTTAAATCCCTTAGGTGTTAAGATTTGTTCAATTGGAGTAGGAGTATATGGAAGACCGGTTTCCTTGTATAACAAATACTTCTTGTATTCTTCTTCATAAGCAATCTTATTGATTTCGTATACTTCATTCCATTTAGTCTTTTCTTCTTCAGTCATTTCTTTCCATCTTGTGGATGTTTCCTTAGCAATATCAGGTTGACTTAAAGGTGGTAAGTCTTTTTCTTTTCTTTCATTAACGATAAGATCACGAGTAGCGTTGGTGAATAAGAAAAAAGTAGTTAATGGTTTTCTAGGAGCTAATGGATCTTTTTCCTTCTTTGGTTTTTTTTCCTTTTTTTCCTTCTTAGCTGGTTCATCAGTAGAAGAAAGAGTAGCAGAAGCAGTTTCAGGTGTAATTTCAGATGCTGTAACTGCTGGAGTAGTAACTTCCGCAACTGGTGTCTCTAAAGCAGCAGCCTTAGCAGTTGCAGCTTTACTAGCCTTTGGTTTAACTGGAGTCTTTGGAGCACCAGTGATTTTAGCAGCAGCTGAAGTTGCCTTGACTAGTTTAGTTAAAACTGGAATAGCTTCAGCTGAAATAATTCCATCCCCGGAGCCATCTTTATTAATGATTTGAACAAAATCAATAATTGCAGTGTTAACGTTATCTGCACTTTTTTGTAATTCGACTAATGAAGCGATTAACTGTTAAACGAAACATTATATAGTGTTAGTAATCGTGCGTGTTATGTTGTATTTATCGCCCCGTTATTATACATTCGTAGTGTGTCTATCTTGGCAAGTGTTGCATGCGGTGTGTCTCTGTTCGTGTATTCGTGTGCGTGTGTTTGTTTGTGTACTGTGCGTGCGTGAGTGCGTGTATATTTCTTTGTTTGTTTATCCGAATATAGCATAGCTTGTTTGTGTGTGTATTTTTTTTAGTGCGAACGAGCGAGCTAGCAGTGCCGCAAACTCTACACTGGCAGGCAGGCAACGAACATGCGAGGCGAGGCGAGGCTGGCAGGGCAACAGCAGCAGCAGCAGCCAGCAGTAATTCCTCACGAGGTAAACAAAAAGCTCGGTGAGAGGCCGGAAGGTGGACAAACTGCAGAGATAGCAGTATATAAGTAAAAATGCACAATTGAGGCCATATTTGCACTTCGTGTCGTTCATCATGTCTTATGACACGTAAGTATCCCAATAAAACATATAAAACACTTGCATGATACGTTGTGTGCACTCAGTTACCATATCTTCATCACAACAATCTCCGTGGAAAAACTATTGGTGATGGCGATGCAATAACTATGAACACAAGACTATATCTGTTACCTGAAAACCGAGTTGCATTGGGAAGTATAGTTATAACACGTAATTGAGGGGTTCATTGTGAAACGATACATACTGAATCTTTTGCTGTTTTCACTGTAGCCATGGTGTGTTGTCTGTTGTATGTTGATCGAGAGTATGGGGTATTTGAAAGAGAGACACGATAAACTAAAAGGTAAAGACGATAAAAAAGACGGTGGTGGGAAAAAGAGAAAGAGGAAGGGGAAGGGGAGGGGGGAAGTGACCAAGTGGACAATCGATCAGCAGAGGGCGGGAATCGAATTTGATCGTGAAACTTTTCTGTGGAACTTTTTCTGTGTGTGGGTGTGGACTGTGTGTAGACTGTGTAAACTGTATTTTTCTGCGCGCAGTTCATTTCTACGGTTGGATAAGGCGGCAGCAGGTCAAAGCTCTGTCTTTTTTGCCTTGCGGGAAGGCGGGATATGGTATGGTATGGTGGGGCGCAAAAAATGTAGAGATAACGGAAAAAAACGCTACTGCACAAAATTCGCGAAAGTAAAGTCAGAAAAACAAAAAAAAAGTCGGGAACAGACAGAGGACACACAGCATCGCGTGTTTTTTTTTTCCCGAGCTGTCTGTTGACGTATCACAAATCACAAAATCACAAAATCACAAAAACCGCGCTTCACGCAGCGAGCAGAGCGCATCAAGTAAATTTTAGCTGATGATGAATAACAACCTTTGTTTACTGTAAAACCAAGTTCTATTAAATCAAGGAAAGAGACTCGTAGATACATATTTATTTATAAGTCAGATAGAATATCGTCTACTGTTTTCTGTAGAAGGGCCATGAACACGTCAAATTCTGTTTTTAATCCAGGAAGAGCAGTTACTACAATATTTAAACCCCCAACATCCGAGCCTGCGACATTGACTGTAAAATATGCGGTAAAATGATTCGAATGTTGACTGAAAACCAAATCTTTGATTTGAGCATGATTGACACCATTAACATTGCTTGTGGTTTTGGTTGAACCTAAGTTTGAAACTACTAAAGTTGAAACATCAGACTTGATACCTGAAGCCTTGATAAAATCAGATACATTAAGTACTTGTAAAGAGCCAAATAATTGTGGAGATGATTTGAAATTTTTTTGTAAAGTATTTTGAAAATAACGTGGGATATCCCAATTAAAAAATATTTTATCCTCATCATTGGAACTATTCACCAACTGTGTTGACTCGGTAATTGTATCACTATCATTATCAGTGATTGAATGTACTTGTTGTTGTTCTTTTAACAACTGATTTTTTGGACTCCAGTTAAATAACTTAGAGTACAAATATGGGTAAATACGTCCTAATGAAGGAACGACAAAATCCACTGCTGAAACGTAATTACCAAAATCCATCTTAAGCTCTTTGTAAAATAACCCTTCTTTCTTAGCCAAAGGTCTAATATTTACAGGAACGTTATTTTTAACGTCTTTATTTTTGGATATTGGTAATATGGCAATATGAACTAAGGCCATTATAAATGAAGTGACTTTAACATTTTCTGATTTACATTTAGTGATTAGTTTAGTTACATTGTTAGGATGAATATGTAATCTCTTAATTGGGCTCGTTGATCTATCCTTTGAGTGTTCATTTTTCAACAAGTCCAATCTTTTAAAACTCTTATAAATCAGTTGAGTTAAAAATCTATTTGGATTATTAGTGATGAAATTTAAAAGTTTGGCGATGGATTTTTGAATAACTAGAGGACAAAATATCTTATAAACAACATGCAAGAAAAATCCAATAGTTGGATTGTAATTGACAATATTTGTATTTGTTGGAGGTATCTCATTAAACAACCTACTATTATAATTGAATAATTCTTTTTTCAATACATCTGAGTCGGAGAATTCTTCAACGTGAGTAAAACTTCGCATTCTTTCTTCTTGAAATAAGACGCTATTTATAGTATCTCTCAAAATCTCGTGAAAGTTGATACCTGATTTCCCATCAAAGAATAAATGATCGCAAAAAAATATGACTTTATTTGGTCTAATAAACTTCAAGCCCCATAAAGGTTTATTTATCTCATTATAAGAAAATGGAATGGAACAAACATTTTTCAGGATTTGTTCAATTGGTGTCTTTTCAAGATCCACGTCTTCTAATACTTCAACTAATTCTTCAAATTTATAAGAATCCATGAACCTTACTTTTTTATCAGAAAGTCTTGAACTTACTTGATGCTCGCTTTCATTGTACACTTGTAAAGATAATTGGGGATATGTTTCAATTATTCGCTTTAAAGCCTTATATAACAGGCTTAAAGATATGTTTATTGAGTATTCAGCATCCACGGCGAATCCACCGCTGTTGAAGTAAGATCTACGGTAATAGTAGTAAGCTTCTGCATAACTCAGCTCTCTTTCTAACATTGTAGCTCTATTACCATCAACACAATTGGTGAGTGTAAAAATCTATGTATGCTTGTATCTATTATTGCTGCTCGCTAGTTGATATACCTTCTTCTGGATGAATAGTTTGTTAATTCGATATCTTCTAATAGGGATTGTTTGTGTAAGTAGCGTAAATACAGTTGCTTTTGTGATGAATAGAAAAACCCTGTAAATACGCGTGTTTTAATTCTTTTATTTTCCAGGATTTAATTATATGGGGTTTATCCGAGAGCGTTGATATGGGCGGTGCTTATTAGTTATATGAGAATTTTGTATACTTATATATACACACACATACATATGTATATACATACATATATATATATATAAAGCGGTTTTAACTTTCTCTTATTTGAATTGTATAGTAAGACGCAAATTTACTAATGGCGTCAGTGAGTTATGACCACAATAACATAGTAAACATTCCCGCAAAGATTCCTAAAATCTTTGTGTATTATAGATTAAGTAAAGAATGAACCCCGTGCTTCGAGATTATGGCAGGGAAAGGCACAGGCCTCTATGTGAGCACAGTTTAATAAACTGGGTGGTGCGGTATATATATGAGTATGTGTATGTATGTATATATGTCTATATTAAATCTTATTAGTAGCTAGCACTGTCCAATACGTGGTAGTCAAATAGTAAGGGTGTGAAGCCAAAGCAGACTTATGTGGGGCCCTTGCTGGGTTGTTTGTGTTTATTCGATCATTACCAGATATAGCCAGACATGATTAACAAGTAAATGGAAATAGAAATGGCCCACATGTCTTTGTTGATAAACAGTGCGAGAGTGCGTGTGTGCGTGTGTGGGGCTTTTTTTTCTTTTGTGTTTGAAGTTGTTCTTTGTGTTCCTGGGAAGTAGAAGAAGTATACTAACTTGAGTTGGGTTGTACGATGAGTGAACTCTCTGCATTAAATAGGACACACTACACTACATTTCAATAACCGCACCACATGGCTCTTACCATATATAGATATATACATGCATTTAGGTGGTTTTTTGCTCTACGCGACATGGCATAGCGTTGATCGCTTGGGTAACCATTTTTAATCACTTGCAGTTAGCAGCACGTTGTCTTGATATATTTCAGATTAAGGATTTGAAATTTGGGATTTTGGCGTCTCTTGCTTGTAAGCTCTTCTTAAACTGAGTTTGGCGTCTGACGTCTGACTTTTACCCAACATGTACGCTCAGACAGCACACGTTTTCCTACCAAACTAACTGTCTTCACATCACATGTGATTTGTTAAGCGTGAGCGTCTCTCTCGTCTCGGTTCGGTTGGTCCTTGTCTTGAAACATATCAAACATGCTGCTGGTGTATTTACTTAGCTATTAATTTACTTATATATAGGTAATATCATTCCTGCTGCCCTTTTTTTTTAACCCGTCATGTATTACTTCCCTTATTTCACTTCTAGTTTAGTTCTGGGTTTGTTTGTACCTTATTCCTCATTCATTTTATTCCATTTCATCATTAACTCTTATATAAATAAATCAACCTTCTTCAACAACTTCATTTCAACATGTTGATTGCAGATCTGTTTTCAGACCTACAAGGCTCTTTCTCAAATCATTATATAGCTTACACTGTGCTCTATTCTGCAATTTCAGTTGCTTGTACTGCTTATTTCAATGAAAATTTTAAAGCAATGTTACTATTTGCATGGGCTTGTTTCTTTAAACCTTTCTCAGGAACTTCTGCAGCGGCTCCGGGGCAAGAACATGCTTTAGAATCCTTCTATAAGGCACAAGCTAAGATATATGATACCACTAGAGAAACTTTATTACAAGGCAGAACTCAGGCTTTGAAATTAGCAAGTGCCCATTTACAAAAAAATAAAGACTTAGTTTGGATTGATATTGGTGGTGGTACTGGTTGGAATATTGAAAAAATGAATGATATATTACCTTTGAAAAAACATTTCAAAGCTATTTATCTTGTTGATTTATCCTCGTCATTATTAGAAGTTGCCAAACAAAGATTCATCGATAATGGCTTTACCAATGTTCATTGTTTATTAGAAGATGCTTGTTCTTTTACTATTCCTGAACAAGAAGCTGACTTGATAACTTTTTCTTATTCTTTATCAATGATCCCAACTTTCCATTCAGCTGTTGACCACGCTGCAACTTTATTGCATGGAGATGGTTTAATATCTTGTGTCGACTTTGGAGTCCAAAGTTCTGTCTCAACTGTTGGTAGAGTTAATACATTAGGAGGTATGACAAATCGTCATAATCCTTGGATTTTTAGAACTTTTTGGAGATTATGGTTTGAAGCTGATAGAGTCTTTTTAGATCCTTCAAGAAGAGATTATTTAGAATACAGATTTGGAACTTTGAAATCTTTAAATTTATACAATAAACCATTAGGTAATATTCCATACTATGTTTGGTTAGGCTGTGATAAAGATAGATCCCCAGCTTTATTACATAGAGTTAATGCTTTAGCTACTGAATCACCATATTTAGCACCTCAAGATGTTCAATCTCATATGGAGATTGTAGCAAGTAAAGGTCAAGAAGCTGCTTTAGCAAATCAAGCAAAACATTTACCTTATCCCTCAATTTATTATCAAAATGACGTTTATAGAGTCTTTTATGATGAATTAAGACCAGAATATAAGCAATTTAATGATCAATATATTTATGCATTTACTTGGGAAGATCCTGATGAAGATGCTAAAATCTTAAACTTAACCTCTAAGGATACTGTATTAGCTATCACATCAGCTGGTGATAATATTTTAGCTTATGCTGCATTACCTGATCCCCCAAGAAGAATCCATGGTGTAGACTTAAATCCTGCTCAAAATCATTTATTAGAATTGAAATTAGCCGCTTTCAAATCTTTAAAAAGAGAAGAAATTTGGAAAATGTTTGGTATTGGGAAAATTGACAATTTTAAAGAATTATTAGTTACAAAATTATCCCCACATATCTCTTCAAATGCTTTCCAATATTGGTATGCTAAAGGTGAAAAAACTTTCCAACAACGTGGTCTTTATGATACTGGTTTCTCCAAATGGGCTTTAAGAATGGCCAGATATGTTTTCAGAATTTGTAACGTTATTGATGATGTTGATGATTTATGTTCTGCTTCAACAATTGAAGAACAAAGATCAATTTGGGATTCTAAGATTAAACCAACTTTATTTAATCCAATTGTTTCAAAATTATTAATTGGTAATCCAATTTTCTTATGGAAAGCATTAGGTGTTCCAGCAAATCAAGCGGCTTTAATGGGTAATTCTGTTATTAAATATGTTATTGATACTTTGGATCCAGTTATTGACAAATATTTAATTTCAAATCACAATTACTTTTATTATTTGACTTTAAAAGGAAAATATTCTGAACAAAATTGTCCTGCTTATTTAACCAAATCAATTTTCAAGAAATTTTCAAGTAAAACAAGTTCTCCATTAGATAATATTAGACTTCATACTGATTTTCTTAATGATGTTTTTGCTAGATTAACAAAGGATTCATTAACAGTTGCTGTTATTATGGATCATATGGATTGGTTTGATCCTTCAGGAAAAGAAGCAGATGAAGAAATTGAGGCATTATCCAAAGCGCTGGCGCCAGGTGGTAGAGTCTTGTTAAGATCTGCTTCTACTGATCCTTGGTATATTGCCAATTTTGAAAATCATGGTTATTCATGTGAAGCTGCTGCTGTCAGAAAATCTGGTGAAGCAATTGATAGAATTAACATGTATGCTTCAACTTGGGTTTGTACTAAAATGGGTGCAAGAAAGCGTAACATGAGTAGATTACAACTTTAAATTAAACCTTTTGGAATCTTCTCGTTTATCAAATATTTCACTTACTTTAACTAACTTTTCTTCTTGCCTTTTAACTTGTTATTAACTTTTAACTGTTTTATTTTACGTGATTTGTTCTCTCTCTTTTCTATTGTTTTACTATACCAAACTTTATTATTATTATTATTATTATTATTATTATCTTTACTACAATTATAAACAAAAACATGTACAATTAATAGTGTTTTTTCAATCATGCTTTTGTCATTTAGATTTTATTTGTTTTTTCTTGTTTTTTCCCCTTTTGTATAGCTATCAATCAAATAAATAGAGTTCTTAAACAATCCAAAAAAAACCGATTATACAACAGTGCAATTGCAGGCAGTAGAGAGAGAGATGGAAAAAAAATATGGACGAGTTGGGAGTCGAACCCAAGACCTTTTGCATGCTAAGCAAACGCGCTACCAGCTGCGCCACACGCCCAAATCTTACAAAATTATAGCCCTCTAAACATTATCTTTTCTATTTTACTTTTTTTTTATGTGGGGATCACTAAATTCCAAGCTTTGTAGTAGTTCAGAGTTTCCGGTTGAACAGCATGTGCTCTGAATAGTGGATATCTGAAAGGATCTCTGGATGTTCCGTGTAATGAAAGTGGTACTAGTTCCATGCGTGGAAACGTACCATTTTGTTTTCTTCTGTTGTATTCAGGTGGATTATTTACCAGAGCCATTTCCAATGCCAATGATTGGCGATATCTTTTTTCAGCT
>JAKTPF010000036.1:0-46112 GCA_030557475.1 Wenyingozyma nanaspora | reverse complement strand
AATCTTGTTCCGAGATATCCGGAAATCCTCCGCCCGGTGATTTGAGGGGAAAATGAGCTTTAAAAAATTTTTGATCGTAGGACGAAATAACTTTGGATTCACCTCCTGGGCTGGTAAATTTGTTGCCAGAAGGGTGAAGCCGGAATACATCAGGGACATATACCATGATGTCAAGGGAACTCTTGTGTGATGAGGGAACACCCGTGCACCAGTACTAAAAACACAGAGAGATTAACAAAATTTGTTGTATCCGAAATCCGAGATAGTTTAGTGGTAAAATTCTTGCTTGTCACGCAGGCGTCCGGGGTTCAATTCCCCGTCTCGGAGTAACTTTATTTTTTTTGGTATTAATTCCAAATACATATATATATATATATATATATATATTTTTATCTTCGACATTATAGTTTTCGATACAGTTATTGGTACAGAAGAGCCAGTGTTTGAAAAATAAATCAGAAACTGATTCTTCATCCCAAACCGATAGTGCTAGTAACTATACATTAGAAATTGCGAACAGCATAGTTTGATATTGTTGAGTATAGTGGGCAGCTTTTACAGGTACATGTTGCGACACCCGTTTCAGCTGCTAACCTCATATATGCTTTCTGCACTAACGCCTTGTATGAAAGACTCTCTAGACTTTGTTTTGTGACCAAGGTTTTGAGCTTGATAGAGCGTGGAGTACTTAGTCCCACTACTATACTGCATGATATGATACATATATGTATGTAACCTAAATGATTAATTGCAGAGCTGATTTCTGGAGTTTGTAGATACTTTGTACTTTTATTCACCAAGCATATGGTGTCCTTAAATCTAATATGCTTATTAAATCATAATAGATTGGTATGGAAAAGGGGAGCTGGCAGTGACGGGATGCAAGCTCTCATCACCGTGAAGCTTCTTTTATTATTGGTTTTTACTAAATAGTATCACATATTTTAACAGAGCTATTTGCTATTGAGACTAGAAGCCTAACAAGTATTTTTTTTTTTGTTTTTTTAGAATCCTATCAATGTTAAAGAACGCACAGGATAGTTTCCGAAAGAGAAGAGTCGTCATTTGACCGTACTATAATTTAAAAATGAATACAACATCAAGCCACAAAAGGTATTTGGTATAGAAAAACATGTTCTTTGTTTGCACCCGTACCTTTTTCGGTGATGAAAGTGAACCTTTTGAGATGAGTATCATTAATGCACTATAAGAAGTGATATTTATTATTTTATGGACACAGAGATATTCAGTTGATACACAAGCTTAAATATTTACTCATGCTTTTTTAGCTCTTGCCATTGGCGCATTTATTATATTTACAATTGCACGATTTCTCTAGGTGATAAAGGCATTCGACTCAAGCTGGTTGAAACCTATATTTGTGTAAACAAAGACAGGAAATGCCAGACTCACCTCAAAATAACAATGCCATAGGCCCATCAGCTATGGCAACTACTAGTGTGGGAGCTACTGTGACCCAGACGGAGATACCAAAGATTATAAGACAGCGATCTCGAAGCTTCATGGACAAAAGTCTCAGCACTTCATTACAAGACATGAGAGCTAAATACTTACAAGATTCTTCGGAAGATACAATGAACTCAGGGAACCTCAATAACATCAACGATGACAGCAGAAATACCAATAACATTGCCAGCAATATAAATAACGTGTCTATCAAACCTAGTGCGTCACGTACAGGACTTACTTTGGATTATTCTTCGAAAAGAACCAGTTCAATATTCCCTGATTTTGAAAGTACAAGAAATCGAAGCAATACTTTAACTACTTTTGACTCTTATAATTCACACAATAGCTCCTCGTTGAATGAAAACCTTGAAGATTATTTTCAATACAATGGAACATCTAATGAAAACAGTCGTTTAGATTTGACTCAACAACCATCTTTACAGCAAAAGATGGGGAACCAGCAAAGTCCAACATGGTTACTTGCAGATATTTTACAAGGATTAGGAGACAGAGAAAAGGGACCAAAATACTTGGTCACTAGAGCAAATGATTTTGTTGAACTGTTACAAACTCATGACAACTTAAAAGAAGAGATTGTGTTGTCTTCGATTGGGCATAGAATTCAAACGTTACTACTGAATCCCTCATCTGATGTAGTTGCCTCAGGCTATCGAGTTTTGAGATACGTCATTACAGATTATGACTCGTTGGTTTTTCTTTCTGATTTAGACGTAGAGTACTGTTTGATTGCTTCATTGACCAGGGAACCAAAGGCAACAATGAATGAAAGGGAGCAAGCATTGAAGTTGGTTAGAAAATATATAGAAATTGAAAATGGTTTGCATCAACTCAGCGTGGGCTGTGTACGTTCAATTGTGGCTATTGCTGAAAATAACGATGATGCATTACGTGTCGTTGCACTAGAAACTATAGTTGAAATTTCTTTACTCAAACCAGATCTGGCATTTCAGGCAAATGCACTGAAATGTTTTTTGACTGCTATATTAGACTATCCATTTTCAATTTCGTCCTTCTGTATTACTCCAATCGTGAAACTACTAGAGCTGCCTACAACTCGTCCTTATATTTTAGATGAGCATATAGTTGAATCTCTTATTGTTCCTTTTATGGACAGTCATGCGAAAGTGGAAAAGTTGCAAATTTCGGCTTTTATAATAACAATCTTTTTGAAAAGTTGGTCCGGTTTATATGCTTTCAGTATGAATGACTTTGCTGCTCTTAAGCAGTTGATTGAATGCATCTCGTTCGACTCGTCTGTTGTCAAAAGTATAGTGATTCACATATTTCTAGATGTGTTTAGAATTATTCCATTACCTTGGGTACAGAGTCCTCCAAATTTAACTCAACTACAATACTTTTCGTTTTCTCAGTTTTTATTGAATTTGTCTCCCTCTCAAAAGTCAAATCTCTCATCACGATCTAATCCGGAAAAAGAATCAACTTTTATTAATCATTATACTGCTATACTATTACAATCATGTTTGAAGTGTGGCATTACGGAGGAGCTAAAAATTTTGTATGAAAGTTCGAAAGAGAAGCCAATGAAAAAAGCGGTTATCTTGTTGTCGGAAATCTCATATTTAAAGTCATACTTGATCCCATATCATTTTGTACCCAGCATAGATCCATCATTCACTTTAAATGCTTTAATTGAGAAAGATTTAAGAAAGCATCATTCTTCTAATGTGAGTTTTGAAAACAATACAGCCAAGTTATTTATAAAGGGGCCAAACAAATTGAAGGTTTCTTCTTACGTTGCTGATGATGACGAATTGAAAAAGATGATGCTCAGCACTGGGGTTCTTGCATCTAAAGAATATTCAACTTGGAACTTAAAACTCATTATAGAGTTATTCCAAGGGCCTTTACGAGATCCTAGAAGACTTGATGATGCAGATAGAAAGAAGTTCTTCAAAAGATTAATGTCATTTTATAGACCTTTCAAGAGAAGGTTTGCAGAGAAAAATAAGAGCAAGCATAATCAAAATTATATTAAAGTTGGATGTGAACTGTTCAAGTGTCTGTTAGCGAGTGATACAGGCGTTAAGTATCTTAATGAAAATAAAATATTACCACAAATTGCAGATTGTTTAGCTCAAATTGCGCCATTTAGTGGTATTACAGCAAGCAATCCAATTTTCAGCAAACAAAATCTAGAATCAACGATATGTTATGGTTATTTTTCTTTTCTAGGAGTTTTATCCGCAGACCCAAATGGTATAAAAATGTTGGAAAGATGGTCAGTGTTTGATATGTTCTATAGGCTCACAAATAGTGCTGACAGAAATGACATCGTTAAGCTAATTCTGTCCGAAATGAGTTATAATCTCCCAGGCCATATGAGGGTAATTTTATCAAAAGTAGCATCTGTCTCAGATACACCAATGAGAATAGTTGCTACTAGAATCATGGGTAGTCTGTTGGATAATGACGACTGTGAAGAATATGCTGTATACAATTTAGTCAATCAGCTTTGTGATCCTCAAGAGGAAATTTCAAATCTTGCAGTCCAATTTTTAACTAAATATGCCAAAGATGAGAGGACAATATCAAAAGTTATTCAATATAAGCCTCCTGTGTATTTATTAGGAAATTCAGCAAGCTCATTAGTGTTGAGTATGTTGTCAACTGCTGTTGGATATCAATTTTTGCAAGAAATCAACTACGTTGAAACCGAAATGGAATTCTGGGTTGATATAAAAAACAAAGAGTATGTTAAAGATATTGAAACATTTATGTTGGGCTCTCTTTTTCAAGGTAGAAGTTTTAATTCAAGTAATTTAGCCGATTCAAATAAAATCCCCCATCATTTTTTTGGTGCCCTTGTTAAAACCTCTCAAGGTTTAGAATTATTGGACTCGACTGAAACGTTTTCCTCGTTCATAAATATCTTAAGCAGTTACGTTTCAATAATGGAAAGCGGTGACGAGTTTTCGTTCTATTCGAATTATTCTAAAGAAGAACAAGAGGAAACTTTAGTAGAACTGAAGTCAGTTATCTGGTCTATTGGTCATATTGGTTCTTCTGAGTTTGGTATATCATTGCTGGAATTGTCGGGTACAGTCGATCAAATTGTTTATATATGCCGAAATTCCTACAATTGGGCTTTGAAAGGAACATGTCTTTATGCAATGGGATTGATAGCAAATACTAAACAAGGTTGCGAAATTTTGGATGATCTAGGTTGGGTTTCAATGTCATCAGTACTGGGTGAATCTTTGGGTATTTGTCTTCCCAAAGCCAATGAATTGTTTTACCCATCAATTGATCCTTTGATTATAGACACTGCTGAAATAAAAATTCCCTCAGATAGTTCAAACGAAACATTTGAACAGATTATCTATGAGTTCTTTCCCGCTTTACCAGAGACACAAGCTCCCAATATAGCTTCATCAGTTCTCAAGGTACTCCATGATGTCTATCAGAATTTAATTCTGATGCTTGCGACTCCTAATAAAGCATACAACAATTTGAATAAGATTAAGAGCAAAAATATTGAGCTGTTTGAGTCAGAACCTGCTCTATTGAAGTTGGTAATGGTATTTTTAGAGAAATTCAAAGTCAAACAAAGTGGCCGTAAATTTTTAATAGGAGAGTTTTTGGATTTCAATAACTTGATGGAAAGTCTTTTCAAGAAAAACAGAAAAAAAATGAAAGATAGACAAACTCAATCTGCGTCTCAAACTATGATACAAAGTCAACCTTCAAAGGTATCACTGGAAAAAAGCCCTTCACATTCTTACCAGAGAACGTATTCGCAAGTGTCACGAGATGCCCAGCAACAGCTACAAAAAGAGCAAGAAAAACAACGGGAACAAAAGCCAGTTTTGGAATTAGGACAAAAATTAGAGTCGGAAAGAGAAAAAGAACGGCACGATAATTTCACAATAGAGCCTACTTATAACAATGAATTTGAGATTACCGATGCACGCCAAAACCATCTACAAATAAAATCCACTTCGCAGTTAAAAAGAAAACCTCCTCCAAAAACTTAACCAAGGCTCTTTACGCTCAGCTGTTTTGTTCAGGCTTCCTCAAACACCAGTTATTAAATACCCATATGCATATGCGAAATGACCTCTATAATGAACCTACTTTGTAATGATATATTATACAAATAAAAGTAATTCGCTATTTATTCAATTAATGTAGATTGAACTATGAATTAAGTGAACTTGTACAAATGGAATCTAGATAGGACACTCATAGAATGAGAGTAAGATAAACTTAGTTATGGAGAAGATAAGAGACGTAATAAGGTCAATTGACTGCAAGCGTATTGAGTTGATTTGAAGGGTTTGAAAGCAATTGTTGATATTATTTATTACTCATTTTTGCGTTGAACGTAGTTGCGTTAATCAGGATCCTAAGATATCTTTTTAGCAATCACTATAATAGAGTATCCAACACTGATGTGCAAATCTTGCAAAGCAGGAAGCAAAGTGAACAGCCATTATGTTTACAAATAATCAAATGCGACGGAGGATTTATAAGGCAAGATGGGGACCCTCCATATGATGTCACATTAGACTCACAAGAAAAGAAATAATACATAGAATAGTTTTGACTTTAAAAAAGAATAAAGCAATAACTAGGCATGAGCCACTAAGGAAACGTTACTCCTATATAAATAATCAAGCTTATCTTTATTGCTGTTTATTATGAGCCTTTAATTCTCAACTAAGAAGACTTAAGGCATGTGTATTATACTTGTATGCGGTACAATATTAATTAGTGAGGAGTGTGATATTAAATTAAGGAACATTGATTAACAGCAAAGGCTATCATTATCAATATATGATATGATCCTGGATACCATAGCCGGTCAACAATATTCCAACGTCTGGATGTCCACTTGCGTTTGCAGTAAATTGTTTTTGTGTCTGTATTATGGGTCTATCATAATATGTTATATGCAGGTAAATACTAGTTGTCTTTTTTAGTATTGGTTGTTTCATCTTCTTCTTCAGAGTCAGATCTATCGTCCTTCGCCTCTTGATTCATAACAATTCTTACAAAAATTCTCAAGATCAAAAAGAACCAATACAAGTTGACCAGCTGCAATGCAAAGATCAACACAAATACAATAGGTTGAGAAATCCAACATTTGTATTGTTGATCAGGAAAACTCAACTCAAATGGACCGACGGATCTAAATTCAGTCAAAACTGACCATAGAATTCTTAAATTAACCCAATGTCTAAGATAGGCCCAAGCGCACAAGAAAACTAAAAAGAAAGGTGTGACTAATTTACTATCCAAATAACTTAAAGTTTTGGACATAGCTAAGAACCAATCAGAAACATCCATGGTGATATAAATTTCTAAACCAATCCAAGTAAAATGAAATCTATACGATAAGCCAATCAGTAAGATGGTAACGATGTGATGGAAAACTAGTTCATAAAAATCTTTTCTTGGTTTTTCTAACTGTAATAGAAGAACAATAGCTTGCTGTCCCCAAAAACCAGCTTGATTTAGGTAGAAAAATTTAAATAAGTATTCATGGGTTTTATGGGGATAGTTTTCATAAAATGGAGTTGTTTCAAAAAACCACATAGGCGTTTGCTTCATAATGTAAAACCCTAGCGGACCACTCAATGAGCAGTAACAAATAACATAAGTTTGTTCCATAAATCTCTGTATCTTTCCTTCTTTTTTTACACCTCCTTTTATAGCTAAAGGTCTTAAGACAACTTGCATTAAAAACTCTCTGAAAAAAGTGAAAAATATAACTGAGTGTAGTACATATGCAATATCATCCATACCTTTACCGTATTGCTTTGGATTAGTGCCTTCAACTTCATATGAGAGATTCAAAAACCTAAATAAAGGATTGGAAGGTGTGTAATTGTTAGAAACAATGTAAACAAGTCTAAGAAAAAGCAAGATTATCAATGGAGGTAGCCAAGTATGTCTAAAACTTAAAATTTTAAAACTTAACCAAACTTTTTTGATAACATCTAAATCATCACCTTTAGAAGTTTGATTAAATTCTGTTTTTCTTAACATTTCATTTTCGTTGAAATCTTTATTGGAGTGCATTGTTTGCAAACTTGGAACTGAGGTATCACCTAAATCAATGTTTCCAACAGACGATTTACGCCTTTGCAACTTATTCAATGTAGATTGAGGCACAGAAAGAGTATTGGCAACCGTTTCGGCAGCTGTTTCTGCTTCTTCAGCAATTTTCTTGGAACGCGTTCTTGGACCTGCCATTTTTTTAAGTCAAAGAGATATAAATATCCGATTTTTCTTGGAAAAAAACAGCAATAATTGAAAAAACGTTGCTCAATTGACAATGCCGGGATCTGACACTACGAAATACTAATAAATAAGCTTCTTTAGAAACAAAAATATTTCGGCAAAGCTCAAGACTATAAGTATTTTGAAATCGGTGTTTACGATTTGTTATTCCTCAGCGACTGCCATTTATTGAACTGTCAAATTACAACATACAACTAAATGCGAGGTAGTTATTATACAATTACAACAAACTTATTCCTAATTTATTCCTAATTCACACAATAATATAGTACACAAATTATCTTTCTCTGGAGGGTTGAATGATATCCTCAAACCTCAAAAATCCCTTTAGCTGATCAATCTGACTCTTGGTCATGATGTCTGAATTCAACTTATTCAGCCTTTCAAATAAATCAGCTTTAACCTTATCAGCACCAGCGCTGCTAATGTCAGATACGCCATCAGTACCTTCGATGTGTTGCTCATTGGTCACTAGTGGGTCTTCATCGATTTCTTCTACTTCAGGAGTGTCTCCATCATCGAGCACCTCTCTTTGACCTTCTACGCCAGCGTCATCTTCATCATCTTCATCTTCCTCATCATCTTCGTCTTCATCAGCATCTAAGTCACCAATTTCATTGACACCTTGATCTTCGTCCTCTGCAGTAGTCATACCTCTTTCAATCAATTCTTCCTTGGACATTACTTTTTTGGCTTCATTCAAGGGGAAAGCTTGTTTATTCAAAATCTCATTTACTTTACCTTGGTCAGGTTGTACATTGTTTTTAGATATGCAGGCCAATTTGTATCTGATAATGGCTCTAATTTTCAAAGTTGCAAAACCGGTTATCCAACCCGATAATAATGACACATTAGACATTAAAAAATCCTGTTTCAGTACTTGCGCTATATCGGGATCATCGAAGTCGCATATTTGATATGATACAGATGTGCTCATGTGCTTACCATCATATATCAACTGACTTGGTAGTTTTTGAATGGAAAGCTTCTTTATATCGGAGTTTAAATCGTCGAAATCATTGGAAAATTCCTGCAGACTATTGGGTAAAACTAGTACTTCTTTATTAGAGTCCAGCATCTCTTGAATTTCGAAATCACTCGATGTCTTTATACTTGTTCTAAAACTTTCAACTTGGTATTTCCAACCATTTAATTTATCTTGCTTAGGATCATAACCCAGCTTGATAAAAGAATGTCTCCAAGGTCCCTTTTTCATACAATAAGCAACATAAGGCAGAGCACTTTTCAATGATGATCTTAATTCATTGGGAATCATCCAATATATATGACGCCTAATCCAAACCGGTTTCATTTCAAATAATTTATTTAAAACTTTTAATAATTGTAAAAAAGCAAAACTTTGAGTAGATGGAATCAATCTCGATAAATTTTTGGCCTCTAAATGCATGATTTCCTTATTACAGCTATCCAAATAACTTTGCAAAATTTTGTTATAAGTAGTTGGAGTCTTGTCATCCCAATCTCTGAAAATTGTATATAATTTTGTTTGTCTCACTTTATTCGATTTGCTCTCCAATTCTACAAAAGAATTATTACCATTATAGTTGTATAAGTAAGGTATATTAACTCTTGTATACCTGAACAATGGGGGTAAATCCAAATTACTAACTTTAGATAAGTCTTGAACTTGATTATCATTCTTTATTTCTTGGGCAAATTCTTTAATATTACTCATGTCATTCTTCAAAATTGAATTCTTGAATTCATTCACAAATGAAGAATTATTTGTATTTCTTTGGAAATCCACTAGTTGTCTAAATTTGAAATTCTTTGACAATATACCAATTGGGGCTATATCGTATTTGATATTGTTATCAATACAATAATTTATTGAATCCTTCAAATTACCATTGAATTGTTTTAACACTCTTTTTGGAATAGAAAACTTCAGTAAAATATTTTCATTTGAAGAAGTGTATGAATTGATAGGATGTGAATAAGGGTCATTTTTACGTAAATTTAATGAAATTAGATGAGTATTATCTATGAATGAATCGACTATTTCTTGTTGGCCCCCAATCAAATTGATAGCTTTTCTGATTGAATCGGGGTTATTCCTAACTATGAGTGGGTACTCAATGGACAAATAATTAGGAAGGTCCAGCGAATGCTGTTTAGCCCTGCTCATACTGTATTGAGGTGGTGTGAATTGATATCGCAAGGTGATACAAATGACAGGAAACCCGATTAGGTGAAAACAAGGGGAAATCACTGACACGCTTCAGAAAAGCAAAACAAAGCAAATTTTAAAGACTGAGAAATTTGAAAGTCTAAAATAAAATCTGTGAGTGTTTTCCCCATATAGAGAGAGAGAAAGACAAAAGAAAACAAGTTTCTTAGTCAGAAGGAACCACGAATATACACAATTCAAGAATCCAGAATAACAGTACCATGGCGGAAGTGAGGAGGTCCAGCAGGGCAAATAAAGGTGTGAACAACAGACTTATCAATGAGTTGAAGTTGGAGGATGAAGAAATATTGAAAAGAAATTCAGCATCCCCTAAGAAAAATATCAAAGCTGATGATAAGAAGGAAAATGGGAAGAAGAAGAAGAAGGAGAAGAAGAATAAGAAGCAAACACCAAAGGAAACAGTAAGATGTTTAGTCTGTGGTACAGTAGATAGTAATTACGATGAAGATACTGATGATAAAGGTATGATGATTCAATGTGAAAAGTGTGAGACATGGCAGCATGGTCAATGTGTCTTTGGGACTACAAATAAAAGGAAATTGCCAAAGCAGTATATTTGTTTTACATGTGATGAAGAATTTCATCCCGATTACAAAAGTTTAAGGGAGAAAAGCGTTTTAAAATATGAGGATCACATTACCAATTTGAAGAATAGTTCCAACGATAAATCTGAATATGAATCTGAATCTGAGTCTGAAGAAGAAGAAGAAAATGATGAAGAAGAAAAAGAACAGAATGATTTTGATGAACAAGAACAAATGGACCGAGAAGTTGAAGATAAAGAATTCAAGCCTTCAAAAGGCAAAGCTGAATCGAAGAAACCTAAAACTAAACAATATCAAAAAGCCGATTTTTCAATGAATAAAACCCGAGTGTCAGTAGTTAACCAATTTCAAAAGAAATTTTTAGGTTTAATACAGCAAAAAGATAAAGCAATTGAAGATAAATGTAATGAATTATCGCAGAAATTAGAAGAAGGAATATTTATTAAATTTAATAAACAGATAAATAATGATTACTTAACGAAAGTAAGATCATTATTATTTAATTTAAGTAATTCCAAGGTTAATATTATTGATAAACTAATTTCAGGGGATATTAATGTTTTAGATTTAGTTGAATTCAACAAGGAAGATTTTATGAACGAGGAAGAGAAGAAGAAGTTGAAAGATATGATTAAAAAATCGATTGATCAAGTTGTTTTAGTTAACGATGAGTTAGACAATGTAAATAGAAGAATTAAGAGAACACATAAAGGGGAAGAAGTAGTAGAATTGAATGAAGAATTATTACATTCTGAGCAAGCTAAAGAAGAAGAGAAGAAAAGAGAAAGAAAGTTAGAAGAATATGATACTAGTCATGCTAACAATAAAAAAAAGAGAGAAAGCCATAGTGAAAGTAGGCATGGATCTCATGAGCCTGGGTTCACTCAAAAAGAAGAAGAACGTATGAATGATGATGATGATGATGAGAAAGAGGAGGATAATGATCAATTCCAAGAAGAGCCAGGTGCCTTAGATTTCAATGTTAATTTGAATTTGAATACCAATTATATATCATATGAAGATGATGAGAATGATCAGGTCAAAGAGACTGGAATTGAAGAAGGAGAAGAAGAGGGGGGAGAGAAAGTACATGATATTGGAGATGATTTTCTAGATGATATTATAGGAGTAGAGAGAAAAGAAAATGAGGATATGATGGTAAAGGCCAAACCAGAAAGTAAAGATATACCTGTATCTGAAGAGAAGGAGAAAGCAAGGGGAAAAAAGAAAGAGGAAGAGGAAGAAGAGGAAGAGGAGGAATACAATCCCGAATCATTAAATGGGATTAATGATTCACATCCAAGTAATGATCAAGAGAAAGAAGTGATAATGAAATGTGAATTAAAGTTAATTGGTATAAGTGAATTTCCAATTAAGATTAAATACTCCAAAAAAAATAATAATAATAGTGATAATAATAACAAGAAGAAAGAATGTAAACAATATTTAGAATATATTGTTTCAAGAGAAGGAACAAATGATTATGAAATGAGTATTGAAGATGATAATATAATTATCGAAGGAAGATTAGATATTATTAAATGTTTTAAATATTTGAATCAAATTAAAGATACAAGGGATATAATGATATTAGGTATTGAACCTGATTTTACTAAGACAGTAGAAGATACAGAAGCAGAATTAAATAATGAATTGATCAAGAATTTGTATAACAAATTGATAAATTATTTTAAGAAAAGAGGAAAGATTGGAGTTATTAATAATAAAAATAATTCTATTATTAAAGATGTTTATTTAATTTATTCTAATGAATTAATGAAAGAAACTCTTAATATTGAAGTTGAAGAAGAATTATATTTATTATTAGTAACGAAAAAGGCTAATAATGGAGTTACAGGTATAAATACTAATACTACTAATAATAATGATGATATTAGTAGTTTGCTTAATGTACTTAAGTAGAATAGTTGTATAATTAATGTGTATGTGTAGTAGTTTAATAGTTTTTGAAAACTTGTTAATTTTTTTTTTTTACGACAACTCTCCACTGAAGTGATAATAGATCGGCAAGTAGGATAAGAGAACAGTAGAAAGTTGTTAGAAGTAGTTTATTGAAAACTTTTTTTTTTTTTTTTTTTGGATTCTTTTGTTATATTAATATATGAAGATATAATAAGTTTGCAGAAAAGATATTATAAAAAGGTAAGATGATTTTCAGTAAGGATAAATTAGTTAGTTAGTTTGTTAATTAATTAAAAACTGATTGACTTATTGGATGGTTGACTGATTGTAATCAAATTAAGCTTTAGCAATAGCTTTCTTGACTTGGAAGTTTCTTTGTTTCTTTAAGACTAAAACTTGGAATCTTTGGAAGTCGTTTAAGTTTGATCTAGTAGTTCTTTGAGCGATTTTCTTTGACCAAGAAGTTTCAGCCCATTTGGAATCGATATCAGCAGCTAACCATTTCTTGTTGACGGTGGAAGTTCTTGAACCTCTTGGTAAGTTTTCTAAGACTAAGTTAGTTAAGACGACTTTACCAAGGGAGATGGCTTGTCTGTTAATTTTTGGACCATCTATGAGTACTCTCTTTTGATCAATGATTTCGACAATGGTGGCTAATTGGGAGTTGTTGATGAGGACAACTCTACCGACTTGGACTAATCTCCACTTGGAAGCCTTGATTTGGGATTCAGACATTATGTTATGAAGTGATGTGGTGTATAGAAAGGATAATGAAAAGTCTTACAAGAGATGAAGTAGACAAGAAAGAAAGTAGGGTAGAAATAAATAAATGTATGTAACAGTCAGTTAGTATGAAGGGTGAAATTTTTTACTCTATTTTCTCCAGCGAGCCAGCCTCAGCTCTCTCTCTCTCTCTCTAGCTTTCTCTCTCTCAGCTCGTCCTCGCGGCTCGTCGCTCTCTCTCTTTGCTCACTTAAGCCTGGAGGAGAGCGAGAAGAAAATTAATTACTCTGCTGTTAAAAGAGTCGATCGGCGTATAAGTAGCTAGAGAGATATCTAGCATCACGTGAGGGCTTGTGCTGACCTGTAAAGTGTGCACGTGATGATATATTTCTTACTTTACCATTATTTATATACCTTGCTTTTAGCTAATTACAATAAAAACACCAAGACACCATTGAGATTGAGATTGACATTAACATTAACATTAATATATTTATATTAACATGCTAGCTAGTATTATTTTATTAACAACCCGTGCACCACAGAGAGATGGCCACACCCGCCAACATCAAAGAGTGGATGGACATATAGTCATGTATAAATATATCAATATATTAGTACCACTAAGAAGCTAGCTTTGTTGATTCAGATCAAGAAAGCTTCAAGGACAACGCACAAGGGATAAGGTGTTGTTTTGTTTGTTTGTTTGTTTGTGAGTGCAAGTGCAAGTGTGAGTGTCTGTAAGCTAGTCAATCAGTGAGAACTATAAACACTTAAAACCACATCCAACAGACCTTTTATACACCATCAAATTACTAAGTATGTATCTAATATGATGATCCAATTTGCGTTTGAAAGAGTTTGATCACATTATACAACACGCCTAGTTGTATAGATCCCTCTACTTGTAATCAAATTATATTCTGATTTCTTATAAATGTACATACATACTAACCAATTATTTTGCTTTTTAATTGGTTAAGAGTTAAGCAAATTAACTTCTAGTTTAAGTGTTCAAAATGTCTTCAATTGAATTTGAAAATGATTCTAATTTAAATTCAATTGCTAATAAATTAAATCAATTCAAAAATTTAGCAAATGATATAAATATAAATGCTAATAATGATAATTTAAATTTATCAAATTTAAACAATGTTTTTAATCAATTTAAAACAAATTTATCAAATACTTCAAAAAGATTAACAAATTTATTAAATACTAATAGTAACGGGTTTACATTAAGATTTGTAATATTAGCAGTTATTGCATTTTTCATTCTTTATACTTTATTTAAGTTGTTTTGAAAATATTTTTTTTTAACTTACTTATTTATATTATTTATACGCTTTTTCATTTCTTATTCAAAATGGTTCTTGGGTTCAACTTACTCCACTTGTATTTTATAAACTTATTTATTTACTTATTTATTCTTAGTTATTTATTCTTAGTTATTTAATTACTTAAATACTTAAATACTAAATATACTTAATTATTCACAACGTCTTGTCCCAATTTATAATTACCAATTGCATTACCCCATTTAATTTTTGATTTACTAACTGGTAATAATCTTCTTAAATTCTTAAATAATCCTTCATTTAATTTGGAAAATTTCTTTAATATTAATAATTCAACTTCATCTTCAAATTTATTAATCTTTTCAATAATATTATCTTTATTAATATTAATTGATTTATCAATATTAAGTTTTTTATTAAATTTTAAAATCACATTTCCATCTTCATAATAATGAATTTTAACTTTTATTTCTCCAATTAAACTCTTATTAATTGAATCATATTCATATTCAGATACCCACTTCCCATTATAGTAATTAGAATCATTTAAAAATTCATCAATTAGAAGAAACTTATACTTAGAATCTTCTTTAATAACTATGCTACTCTTTGTATCATTTGGATAATGTGATTGCAAATATTCATTCAACTGTTCATTTAATTCATATAAATCTTTTCCAACCTCTTCTTCTGCTGCTTCTAATTCTTCAATATCAATTAATCTATCACTCTTAAAATCATAGTCATATTTAATCTTGTTTAAATAATCAATAAATTTTAATCCATTGTTTAAATGATTTAAATGACTCAAGATTATATAGCTATCCTTGTTATACTTGACTAATTTATAATCTTTCTTGATATAAAACTCTTTCATCAATTTATTGACTATCATGTTTGAATTAGATCCATTATTTGATATGATGTCGTTAAGATCTTTAACAATAGTTGATTTATCCCCAGGAGGAGCATCATCTATTAGTGACTTAATAATAGGCTCTAATGACATTATTATATCCTTTTCTTTTCTTCCCCTCAGAGCACAACAAATAACCCAAATCGCTTAACTCTGCCAATTGATCCAGCTGTCCCTAATCAATTGATTGATATATATATATATATATATATATATAGATGTGAATACTTGTATATAGCTAGCTACACATGTACATATAAACTAATCATCAGTCGGCTCTTCTCGTTCATTCGCTATTACAATGTCAGGGCAGTGCAACTATTTACAGAGGACTAAAAGCTTTCAAGGATTATTTATCTTATCTTATGCTATATATATATATAACCATATATAATCATATACAATTAAGGCTTAATTATCAATCAGCGTTTCAAAGAGTCAAGTCTAGCTTGCAAATCGTCATCTCCACCAACCAACTGGGCTTGTCTGGTCTCCTTGACTTCCACTTGATCCACTTTGTTGTCTGGAACATCAACTAATTTACCCTTATAGTCAATTCCAATTTCATCTAATACTTTATTAACAACATTATCAATTTCTTCTTCATCTTCTTCATCTAATTCATCATCCATAAGATCATCCATTGAGTCATCAATCATTTCTTGCTTTTGATTCAATAAATCATTAGATTTTTCAAATTCCATTGTTATCTTTGTTAATGATGGTAAATTCATTGACCTATTCATTTGATTTAATAAAACGGTGGCTTCTTTCATTGAAGAAACCATTTGATTATTAGACCTTAAAGTTTGTAATCTAAGACTAATGGCTTGTAATTGTACTTTCATTCTATCAAATTTAGTTATCTGTTTTTGAGTTCTAATTAAATCACGAGCTTGTATCTTAACTGTAGACATTTGATTCTCCTTGGCAGATTTTTTAATATCATTGATTAACTTCTTCTCTTGCTGTTGCAATTTCACTTTCTCTCTATCCAATTCTCTTTGAGTTCTCTCCAATTGCCTTTGGTTCTGTTATAGTTTCGAGGGGAAACAAAAGTTAGTATATATCGCTTATTAGCTTGGCTATTAGACACAAACTTGTCAAAAAGCAAAAAAACTCAAAAAGACATACTTTCCTCATCTTCTCCTGCGGAGTGAGCTTCTTGCCAAACATCCACTCAAACATGGCTTAAAGAATAAATATACGGCAACGCACAATACAACACGATACACAGCAAGCCAAATCCTTACCAATAACACACAGTGATATATATATATACCTTACCTTACCCTTCTTGCCCTTCTTGCCCTTCTTGTCTTCACCTATTCACATACACACAAACAGCCCCAAACCCGCTTATCTCTCTTTGTGCCTCTTTGTGTCTCTGCTGGTTACTGCTGGTTACGCAGCACCGTCGCGCGTGGGCAGAGATTTTTCACCATATAACCATATATCATATATTATTCATATAATCATGTATCATATAGTGGAAAGGATGGTATATCTAGGTGTCTATATAGCTAGTTAGTGTACTGAAACAGGAGTCTATAAAGCATGCTGTACGAACTTCTGGCTATAGCCCGTGTGCAGTCTCCTACCAATGTCCATGTAGAGGCTAAAGAACTGGCTTTCACACTAGGGAAACTTATCATACAGAATAGAGGTGTGGTGAGAGAAATAAAATCAATAGGGTTAAGACCATTGCCCAAGATCATGAAAAAGCTAGGTGAATCCCATTTCCAAGGTTCTCATTTCACCATACTGTTTGATTCTTCTGCTGCTGTACAAAGAGAAATTTTAAGATCTTTAAAAAATGATCCAAGAGTTATAAGATCCTCGTTGATTAGATTAGACGATTCAAAAGATTTAAGCAGACCTTCAACTGTAACGCAAGCTGCTAGATCCTTAGCTGAATCTGGATACAAAGTCGATTGATTTAAAAGATCACAAAAAAAAAACACTAAATTAAAAATAAAAAAAAGAAACACACGCATTTCATAATTCAATACTCTGTCATAAATTCGTTCCATTATATGAATGTCTAGTCTACTCAACATATCGAGAGCAAACAACACACCCCTATCTATCTATACCTGTATATACATGTATATAATTCATTAAATACATACATAAGAATAATCTCACTACATTTTTAAAAGACCACTTCCACTGATTTTCTTCTTCAATCGATTAAATTATCAATATCATGGAATTTGAAATTGTCCACTTTAGAATTGTTTGATTTGAATAACGAACTATTTCCTCCATAGCCAAATATCTTACCAAACTCAAATGGTTTGGTTTCTGTAAAAGATTTATTAAAAGTTTCGATATCCTTGACTGTTTCTTTAACTCTACCATCTCCCACTTTAATTTTCAATAATTTCTTTGGAGATAACTCCAAATCTTTTGCACCCGTGATTGATTTATTATGCTGCTTTTCCTCTTCTCTATTTTGATGTTTCAATGTAGGAGGCTTTTCTGAGGCTGCAAATATATTAAGTCTATCAGTGTCTAATTTGTTTCTCGGACTCGTGGTACTTAACTTTTTTACCTCCATTGATTTATTATTTTGAATCATCATTTGTTGTTTGATACTTGATATATCTATTGGTGTTTTATCGTAAAGCGGTCTCATTATTGGTAGCTTCAAAAGACTTGGATAATTAGCAGTGAAATGCGTTTGTACAGAGTGAATACTATCTGAACCATTATTGTTCAATGAATATAATAATTCTTTACCATTATAACTGGATGACATCATACTATTCTTGCCATCTTCTTCATGATATGTCTCATCTGCTTCTTCTTTTTCTTCTTGTTGCTCCTCTTGTTCAACACTGTTGTTTACATCAACGCTTTTGGTTCCTCCAAATGCACTCATCAAATATGGCAATGAGTCACTGATTGTACTGTGATGTAAAGAATTAGTTTTCTTTTCGTTGATCTTTAAACTATTTTCCTTACGTTGTGCCCTTCTATCATTTATAATCATACTCATACTTGGATCTAAACTTTCTTCAAATAAAGTGTCTTCTGAATCTATATCTACCCTATCATCGTCAGTTTCTTCATAAGCTTTAGTGTTATGGCTTTGTGTAGATGCTTTCTGTTGTTGCTGTTGTGATTGTAATTCTTCCTCTTTTTCATCTTCTTCATTTTCTTTATCTTCTTCATCTTCTTCATGGTTTTTCATACTTTCAAACATCTTCTCAACGTCATTGACAACCGATATACATTCCATTATACCAATTGTATCATTATCTTCCACCGAATCATTTAGCTGTTGTAATAATTGATTTATAAAATTTTTATAACTCGTAACAGTTTCTTCAGATATCACATCTGTAGATTGGGATTTATGGAATCTATTTTCATTACTTTTCTTCTTCTTGATTAAAATCAATTCTTCAAGATCAATACCAATATTGACTAATCTTGATTGTGAATAATGAATAGATATTTTTTCATTCAACTTGTTTTTCAATTTAATGTTTCTAATGATTAACTCTATAAATATTGTTCCTGGATCCGAAATTCTTTGAAATGGAGATAAATATCTACTATAATGATTTAACTCATCAATCTCAACAGAAATTTTATTCAAAATTCTGTGTAATTCTAGACATTTGGATATCACTCGTTTACTGAGTTCAGCGTTAAACCTCTTCTTTTCTTTGTCTTCCTCGTTTAAAATCAAAGATTGTGAAATCTTAAAATCAAATGTCTTAAAATCCCAACTATTAATTTGATTTGAAATGTTTTCCAAATCACATAAAATTTCAAAAGATTCAATGCAATAGTTCTTTAATGAAGCATCATCTATTTCATCAATAAACCTTATTAACTCTGAAGTCTTTTCTTTGGATTTGTTTAAATCGGGATCTTTTAATAGTATTATCAATGGGTCTGTATATGTGGTCACTTCTGTTGTCATTTGTTCAATGCTTGATCTCTAGTCTTGAAAAGTATAATGTTTCTAGGGGAATCTTGATGTGTTATTTTTTCTGTGGTTTTATGTTTAGACCAATAAAAAAAGAGTAATAAAGTAATATATAAAAAAAAAAACCCACCCGAATTATGAATGTAGTAATATGAAAGTAATAATATGAAAGTAATAATATGAATGTTTTAATTGGTGTGGAATCCAAAATGAAATGCTGAAATAAAAAATTAATGCGAAATATGCTAAGTGAATGGTATGCAAATGATATGAGTTATGCTAGAGATCCTTGAGTAAAGTCAAAGTCAAAGTGTGTTATCAAAAAATGTTCATACAACCCCATACAATTGACTTTCCCTTTAGACCTTCTTAGGCTTTTCAGATCAATCAAATCAGGCTTTTTCACATTTTTTGTGGTGTGAGAATTTTTGACCATATTTGGTGTGTCGCATTTAGTCGCAGATAAACATATACGTATATACATATATATTTAAATATACAATAATGTACGCATATATATATATATACATACCTATATACTAGTGTTCAATGGCCATATTTACCGAATTTCTCATCAAGAACCCTGTTCTTCATCATCTTGTACCAGGAACCTAGTCCTGAGTTTCCAACTTCATTTGAGGTGCTATTATTTGTGTTGTTGTTGTTATTATTATTATTATTATTATTATTATAAGTAGTATTATCGCTCTTCCCCATTATCTTGCCATCATGTAATGCAATGATAATTACTGTCATATTATCAAATCCAATACCCGTTATTGTATTCGCCATTTGTATACAATCATCTAAAATTATCTGTACTATTTCGTTTAATTTCTTTCCCAACGATAATTGGTGTCTAATTAAGTGAATTAAATCCTTCGATTTAAAGCAATCCCATATTCCATCACAAGCCAATACTAAAAACTCGTCTCTTGCGTTTAGTCTATGGATATTGATATCTGGTTCAACCGTTACTTGATACTCTTCTGGCGGTATTATTATCTTATTCTTTTTCCTATTATAATAACTACTACCATTGATATTGTTATTATTATTATTATTACTATGACTATTATTGTAACTATGACTCAATTTAAATGTGAAATCTCCAAAAGCTCTAGATAATGCCAGTATACCGTTAACTCTATTGTTTTTCACAAATCCTCCATCATTTTGAATTCTTAAACATTCACCAGGATTTTTAGGTTTATGGTCATGCGATAAAATCTTAGTGTATCCATTAGTTGATAATATACATCTTGAATCTCCTGAATTGGATATTATGAGATAATTCTTAATAATTAAAGCCACTATTGCTGTTGATCCGGAATTATTTATCGACTCGTATTGATAATAAATTGAGTCTATTTTCATAAAGCAATCTTTCATAAATAAAGGGAAATTGATATAATCCAGTATATTACAATTATCATTTGAAATAATATCTTGTTGTGAATCGCTTGGCAAATTCATTAATCTTTTCATTAATTCTTGTTTTATTATCTTTGGTAGATGTTCACCTAAAAATTTAGAGGTTGAACTACCACCATGCCCATCAAATACTCCATATATGCTATAATGTATTACGGAATCTTCACTATGAATTTTATGATCTTCTTGGGCTAATAATTTTTTCTCTTGGTCTCCTGATATATATTCTTCTTCATTATTGTTTGTACTGTTTGAATTGATGTTTTTCAATGTATTAAAAGATCTTTCAGGGAATGTTCCATTAAAATCACAATACTCATCTTCCATTGTAAACCTATATCCTTGCATCTCACCCACAGCGTGAGATAAATGAGGCAATTCCACCAGATTGATGGTCTTTTCGGTGATTGGTTGTGATACTAATTGACCCATTAGTTTCAAAAAAAAATGAAGTATGTAAGATAAGATAAGACACAATTAAAAAAGATGAGAGAAGATAAGATAAGATATTATAAGAGAGAAGGACTCTTAATCTTTTGAATAGTAATCAATGTACGCTTTATCAACAGCAAAAAAAAAGTCACAATTCGTATTAACAGTAATTGATTATTCAGCAAACATACTCTACCCCTTTCAATTGATCAGCAAGCTCTATATATGTTTATAAGTATAAAGCAACTAGTGAAGATTAAGTCTCTTACTTTTATCTATGTGTCTTCTCCACTCAAAAAAAAACAAAAGCCCAGAAGATCTCAAAATCTAAAAAAATTGATTTTTTTTTATTTTTTATTGGATTTGGTCTTTAAATTTAGTCGCAGTTTTTAGTCCTGAGAGGGGATATTTAGGTGTATAATATATATGTATATGTATTGTATGTATAGGCAAATATATATGTGTATATAAAGAAAGATCAGTATGTGAGTGAGTGAGTGGAAGAGCGAGTGAATAAATGGATAGATAAATAAGTAAATAAATAAGTAGATCGATAAATAGATAGCATATGTATATGTATGTATAAAATTGGCAGGTTAGTACATTATTAAAAAGTGATGGTCACTCATTTGTTTGTTTTTGTTTGTTTGTTTGTTTGTTTGTTGATTAAAGTTTACTTAGTTCCTTAACGAAGTTTTCTCCCCAATAAGAAGCTGTGAATTTGGAAACATAGTTGAACATCTTATCAAAATTGTTTCTTCTCTTTTCCAATGACATGGTCAAGCCTTCATAAATAGATTCAGATAATTCTTCTGTATTCCAAGGATTAACAATTAAAGCTCCTTGTAATGATTGAGCAGCACCTGCAAACTCACTTAAAATTAAAGAACCAGGCTCTGGTTTATCCTTTTGGCATGCAATATATTCGTATGAAACCAAATTCATACCATCTCTTGTCGATGATACAAGACAAATATCACTGACTTGATAAACGGATATTAATTCATCGAAGTTGACAGATTTATGCATGAAATGAATTGGAACAAATTCAACAGTACCAAATCTACCATTTATTCTACCAACCAATTCATTAACAGTGGCTCTTAAAGATTGGTATTCTTCAACATCACCTCTCGAAGGTACAGCAATTTGAATCAGTACGACTTTACCAATGAATTCTGGGTGATTTTCCAAAAAAATTTCAAAAGCATGTAATTTTTGTGGGACACCTTTAATATAATCTAATCTATCAACACCAACAATTAACTTAACATCATCATTAAATTTCGAGTTTAATTGTTTAATTCTATTTATAACATTTGGTTTTGTTAATCCATCGAGGAATTTTTCAGTATCAATACCAATTGGATAAGCACCAACAATGACTGTTTTATTATTATAGGTAACACCTTGAGGAGATATTGGTATTGACAGAATTTTCTCGACACAACTTAAGAAATGTCTAACATAGTCATAAGTATGGAAACCAATTAAATCACAACTTAAAACACCTTTTAAAATTTCAGTTCTTACAGGTAAAATTCTATAA
Organism: Wenyingozyma nanaspora; assembly: GCA_030557475.1. NCBI lineage: Eukaryota > Fungi > Ascomycota > Pichiomycetes > Pichiales > Pichiaceae > Wenyingozyma > Wenyingozyma nanaspora. The sequence continues at coordinate 23,376 of JAKTPF010000036.1, read as the reverse complement.
ATTTCACTTGAAGGGAAAGGTGTATGTAAAAAGAAACCAATTTTTATATTTTTTAAATTCGTTTTATCTAATTTTTTTCTTAACATTGAAGGTAATAGCATTAAATGATAATCATGAATCCAAACAATGTCATTATCATTAATATTGTTAATTAATAAATCACAAAATTGAGAATTAGCTTCGATATAAGCGGCCCATGCCAATTCATCAAAATTCATTTCACCTGGATGATAATGAAATAAAGGCCATAAGATTGAATTACTAAAACCATTATAATGTAAATCAGAAATTTCATCAGTTAACCAAACAGGTAAACAATTGAATTTTTCAATTAAATCCTTTTCAATTGTTTTCCTCTTTTCTGGTTCTTCAATGTATAAACCAGGCCAACCAAACCATTTAAAAGGATTTTTCAAACCTTGTAAGGCAGTAACTAACCCACCGGAAGACATTGAGTATTCGAATTCCGAGGAATCTGAAGAGGCATCATGATTATGATTCTGTTTTATAGTGACAGGGATTCTATTTGAAACCACAAGTACGTTTCCTACGGCCATTTGTAGAAGAAGTAGATATAGACGCTAAGCTGATGGATCAGTTGAGGTTTGTTGAATAGTCAATGTTAGACTGTTAGATAATGTGAAGAGTGAAGAGATATAAAGAAAAAACTAAACTAGTTAAAAGTGAAAATCAAAAACAGAAAGTGGAAAAGAACTAAGTTTTCAAAAACAACTTATAGATTGGTCTTACTCTTGTTCAATTGTCAGTCTAAACTGTCTGTCTGTCTGCCTGTCTTTGTAGCTTTAAGAGGTTAAATAAAGCTAAGATTGCTTGCTGATTTTCATTCTTGCGAGCCCCTTTTGTATGACATTCCTGAGTGTTGTGGGGCCTTGTGCTTTCCTTGCGGTGCCTTGCCTTGCCTTGCCTTGCGCTACGTGGCATTTGGCACTGACTCTGCGACTCTGTGTGCCTTCAGAGTGAGCTTTTCTGACAAGTCGCCATGTAGTAAGCACTACCACTACCACTACCGCTACCACTAATAACACAGAGCAATATATATATATATATATATACAACTACCGTTCTTTGTAGTATATACTGCACCAGCCACTCTAGAGCATAAAGGCATAAAGACCAAACACCACCAGAAACTGCGCCTTCTCCAGCCCCACGCCGCCCGTTAAGTGCTGCATCGCCCGATAAAATAAATAATCGACGCCCCGAGCCTTTGAAAGCGAATTGAACACCACACGCGGTACTAAGTTGGCGAAGGTGGTGGTGGTGGTGACAAATGCTTTATAATATGCTAAGTACGTTATACATATATATATATATATTTCATCTTTGTTTCTTCTTGGTGTCATCCCTTGGCTATCATATTTGTGTCTCCCCCCTTCAATCTCTTCAATAATGCAATTCTTGAACAGAAAAACAGTCGCCTCTTTACTCTCAGTTTTGGCCCTATCTTCCAACGTATTTGCTGCTGGCGCCGCTGGTGGTGAAGAATTGGCCATCGCTGATCCTGATTCCGCTGTTGTCAAATTAACTTCAGAAACTTTCGAGTCCTTTATGAAGGAGAATCCTTTGGTCTTAGCCGAATTCTTTGCCCCTTGGTGTGGTCATTGTAAAAGATTAGGCCCTGAATTCTCTGCTGCTGCCGATATCTTGATTGAAAAAGATATCAAATTAGCTCAAATCGATTGTACTGAAGAAAGAGATCTTTGTTCAGAATACGGTATTAGAGGTTACCCAACTTTGAAAGTCTTTAGAGGCCTCAATGAACCTGCTGATTATGCTGGTCAAAGAGTTAGTGATTCGATCGTCTCTTATATGACTAAACAATCTTTACCTCCTGTCTCTCAATATACTGACTCTGCTGATTTGACCGATACAATCTCCGAATTATCAGAACCATTATTCTTACAAATCATACCAAAATCAGTTTCTTCCAAATATTCCTCTTCTAATACCACTTTCCATGATGTTGCCAACTCTTTAAGAGATTCTTACCTATTTGCTTCAACTTCTGAAGATTCTTATGTTGAAAAATACTGTGCTGAAGATCCTGAAAAACCAACTTATATCTTATTTAGACCAAATGAACAAATAGATGAAGCTTCTGTCTTACAATTAAAAGATGATGAAATTGACTCTACTCATTTCACTCATTTCTTAGATATTGAAGGTAAACCTTTATTTGGTGAAATTGATGGTTCAACTTTCCAAAGTTATATGGATATGAAATTACCTTTAGCTTATTATTTCTATAACGAAGAATCAGAAAAGGATGAAGCTGCTAAATTTATTAATAAATTGGCCAAAGAATATAGAGGTAAAATGAATTTTGTTGGTTTATTTGCTCCAAAATACGGTGCTCATTATGCTAACTTAAATATGCAAGAATCTTTCCCATTATTTGCTATCCATGATTTAGATGCCAACTTAAAATACGGTATTGATCAAGAACAACCATTAGAAAACTCCTTGATTCCTAAATTCGTTCAAGACTTCTTTGAAGGTAATTTAGAAGCAATTGTTAAATCTGAGCCAATACCTGAAACTCAAGATGAAGCCGTTTACCATTTAGTAGGTTATGAACATGAAAAAATTGTTAAATCCGGTAAAGATGTTTTGGTTGAATATTATGCTCCTTGGTGTGGACACTGTAAAAGATTAGCTCCAACTTATGAGGAATTAGCTGCTTTGTATAAAGCTGATCCATCTGCTGACGAAAAAGTTGTTGTTGCTAAAGTTGATCACACCGCAAATGATGTTGCAGGTGTTGATATCACTGGTTATCCAACAATCTTTTTATACCCAGGTGATGGCTCAGATCCAATTCAATATGAAGGTGCTAGAGACTTAGATTCTTTAGCTGCTTTCATCAAAGAAAAAGGTACTCATCAAATTGATCATCTCACTTTGGCTAAAGCTGAAGAAACCGAGACTGAACCTGAAGCTGAAACCGAAACCGCAACTGAAGCTCAAAAAGAAGCCCAAGATGTTCATGATGAATTATAAAGTAAATAAAAATTTAATAATTAAATATTAAATTTTAATAACAAGGATATAAAAAAGAAAGAAACTTACAATTAATAGTTTACTATTTGTATTTTTGCAAAGCCAAATTGGAAAAAAAAAAAACGTATCGTAATCATTTATCATTTTATTTATATATGTACATATAGTTTTTTACAAACCATTAATCGTTTCGACAGCAGCTTTACTTAACCTATTCATAATCGCTAATCCTTCATGCTCTTCTTCTACTCCTTCAACAAATATATAATCCACCCCACTTTCATCAAGATCCCTTAAATATGCAAACAAATTTCTTTGTATATTTTCTCCTTTAACACCCAAATCTTTAACTTCGGAAAATCGACTCACAAGTTTTTCGTCAATGTCAAAGTATTTTGATTTGAGTAATCCTATCTTGATATCTTCTCTATCCAAATTATTATCCGTGAGATATCTATTTATAGCAGTGTTTCCATCTCCACAATTTAAAAATAAAATAACTTTAGCAATTGGTGAGTAATGTTTATACTTCATACCAGGGGTTCTTACTTTCTCCGAATCCCCTGCTGTCTTCTTCCCAACTAAAACATCTTTCCATAACTCACCTCCATATTTTTTGATATCTTCTAATGATACGCCACCAGGTCTTAATAACATTGGAGGTGAACATAATCCATCTACTACAGTAGATTCAACTCCAATGTCACATGGTCCTCCGTCTAGTATTATAGGGATCTTACCCTTTAAATCATGATAAACATGTGATGCTAATGTTGGAGAGGGACGGGTAGAAGAATTAGCACTAGGTGCTGCTATCAACGTGTCACTGATAGATATCAAAGCTCTAGCTACTGGATGGCATGGCATACGAACTGCATAGGTAGGTTGATCTGCAGTTACTAAATGTGATAATGGAGAATCGGGAGAAACTGGCAACAGTATCGTTAAAGGGCCCGGCCAAAACTTCTCAATTAGTGGTTTATAAATGTCAGGAATTTGAAAACTATTTTCTCCAGTAGACATTAGCCTTTCCAGTTGTTCAACTGATGATATATGTGAGATTAATGGATTATCGGCAGGTCTATTCTTTGCCTTATAGATGTTCTGAACTGCTTGTGAATTGAAAGAAGAGCCGCCTAAACCATAGACAGTCTCAGTGGGAAATGCAACCACTTCATCAGAGTTTCGCAAAATATCAGCAGCCCTCTCAAGATTCAATCTCGTTTCTTCGTCATCTATAATTAGTTCATTGAAATTTGAAAAATGAATTGCTTCAGATTTCACTTTTAGTACCTGGGTCTGCATCTTGTAGGTCTGGGTGTATGGTAAGGGCAGTTTAACCCTCCGAGTGCAAAACTTGGTCTTTGAAAACGTTTTGAAGAAGACAAGCAACAGGAGCAAACTATGTAAATGAATAGCTGTTCAAAGTGCAGAATGTATACGAATAGCTGTTACAAATAGGGTTTCATTTACCATCAAAAAATCACAAAAAAAAAAAAAATTACAAAAAAATAATCGACGCAAAATCAAAGCTTTCAGATCGTCGATTTTGTCTCAATGAGAAACGAATCTTAAAGCTCAATAATGCATACAACTTAATCATCACGATTATACTGGTGTCTAAGCTGTTAAAGAAGAAAAACATTATTAGTCTACTTACGAACGAAACGATAACACAAAATGTTTGGCTTTGCAAAAAAGTTGGTGTCTCAAATTGAAACACAAGCCACTAATTACTTAAATGTATCTTCGAATGGGTCAGAAAATTCAACAGAAGAGAGTATATCTGGTTTACGTGTGATTAACGTCGATAAAGATTCAATTGCTTCTAAATATGGATTTGAAGCTTGGTTTGACTTTATAATTGGCGTAAATGGACATCAGGTTACTTCTTTTTTGGTCCAAGAAAGTATGGATTCAAACCCTTATTCCGACAACTCTAATAACATATCATTTGCAAATCTTTTGAATTACTTAAATCATGAAATAAATCAAAATAAGAATGCTTTGAAGTTTCTCGTTTGGTCAGCTAAAGGAAGTCTAACAAGAGAAATCATAATTCCAAATCATGAATTCACAGATAGTAAGGACCAATTAGATGAAATTACCATTCCTTCTAAATTATCATCTCCTTCATTGCCTGTGCAAGGCAAAATTGAAAATTCCTTCTTTAAACGCATGAATCTAACTTTACAATTAACCAATATTAATGCTGCATATTCAGTTTGGCATATTTTAGACGTACATCCAAACTCTCCTGGTTATATGGCAGGTTTAATACCAGTAAGCGATTATATTATTGGTGCAGAAAATGGAGTTCTAATAACGGGTGGTGAGGATCTTCTCGGTAGAGTTATCAATTCGGTTTATCAGAGATGGAAAATCAAGCAATCACAAAAAGCTAACATTTCTAACTCAAACCAAGATTTGAACTTGCATAATCCTTATCTTCCTTCTCCTCTAGTTGAAAATACAGAGACAACAGAGCACGAAAAATTCCCTTCAATTGTTTTATACGTCTATAACCATGATTATGATGTTGTGAGACCAGTCACCATTCATCCTAATGATCAGTGGGGTGGACATGGTTTACTAGGTTGCGATGTTGGATATGGCTTATTACACAGACTTCCCGAGGTTGTTGGGAAATTCAAACCGGTAACTTCCAAAACAGTATCAACTAATCCTTATGGAGATGAAGTTTATAATGAAAAGGGTCAAGATAATCAGGTATCAAATAGCGATCCCTCAGCCAACATGACAGAAGAAGAAACGTTAGACTTGACGCCGGGATCTATATTATTTGATTCAAATGTTTTAGATAGCAATAATGTGCTTAGGCCAACTTTGAATGCCCCCTCATTTAATCCAGCTGAGCTTGAGCTTCCTGCAATTGGAGGTCATACGCAAAGAAAGAAGAAGGCAGGTCATCACACAGCTGCAACAGCAGATCTGTCGACCTATTTTGAGGAAGCGGAGGCTGTATCTAAGAAAATTGACGGAAATAGAAAGCCTGTCGAATCTAGTGATATACCACCACCTCCAAAATTTAATAAATAAATAAAATATGTTATTAAATAAAATTGGAGATATTATATTAAAAGTCATAGAGTTGATCATTCTGGGACAAAAGTGCGCCAGTGATCATTGCTAATTACGTTTACGCCCAAACTAAACTAAGCTTTTTATTTTTCACAGCAAGCCAACTAACTATCCCTGTTAGGACTATGAATAACCATTTAGCTAGTTTTCTAGTTACTCAAACCAAAAATATTAATACAAAATACCTATCTTGTAATAAACATTTTGGAAGTTTAGAAGCTGATTTAGTCAATTATTGATTTTGATGTTGAAGAACTATCCTTGTCTAATAAAGAGTTATTAACGTATGGAATATATAATTTAAAAAAAAGGGCCTACAAGGAACGTTGCTTAGAAGGTTCAAAAGGCATTAATAAAGCAATTATGGATAAGAAACCAATCAATGCACCACAGACCCAAATTGGAACAGCTGATCCAGATTCAGCACCATAAAAGTAGACGACAGGAGCTAACGAACCAGCAATTCTACAAACAACCAAAGCCATGGCAACACCGGTACCTCTGGCTTGGGATGGAAAAACTTCTGGAGTGTATGCATAAAGACATCCATAATAAATATTGACAAAGAAATAAGTGGCCGAACCAAATCCTGCATCACCCTTTGGCGTTCTAACTGTGGTGTAGCCAAATAAAATTGCCATAGATGCTACAGCACCAAAGGCCATAGTACCTCTTCTACCAACCTTTGGAATAAGAATGAGAAACCCTGCCAATACAGGACCAAATATACCAACAAAATTATCTAAAGTTGAATTTCTGTAAACAATGTATGTGGTGTCACCAGTACTTCCACCATGGTTAGCAATGTAAATGTACAAGAAATTATAAAACGTTGAATAAGAAATACCAATGAAAATCCATGAAATCCAAATTAGGGTGGTTGACCAACCAACAATTTTGCTTTGAAATAAGATTTTTAAATTTCTCCAAGTGACTCTTCCCATTAATTTATAATCAAACCAACCATCTTTTTTACCATTGAAATATTCTTGAGTTAATTCACCACAATCTTGTAATTGTTCAAGAGTCAAAGAACAGGTTCTGTTATACTTAGTAGCGAGTTTTTGTAGAACCTCTACAGCTTCCTCATCTCTACCGACAGAAACCAAAAATTTAGGAGTTTCATCCAACTTTAAAACAAATAGACGTAATAAAGCAGCACCTAAGACAACACCTGAGTTTGTATACCAAGTATATCTCCAACCCTTATTTTCATGAGAGGGACAATCATCTATACCAGAACAAGAATTATTTGGAATAAAGGCCCAAGCAATCAAACCAGCGATTGTTTGGCCCACACCCCACCAAAGTGCCATTGACGTATTCAAATACTGATATTTGAATGGTAAAAACTCTAAAAAGACGGCAACATCCATTGCAATATTACCACCTGCACAGAAAGTTGAGAGAAACATAAAAATGATATATGTTGGGTAAGAACTCATACCACCAACTAAAAATCCAAACATAGAGGACAACAACAAGGAAGTATTGAAAGCAAATTTTCTACCAATCAAATCACCCGAAAACCCCCAAAATACTGATCCTAAAATTAGAGCAACATAAAACATTTCTGTTGCCAATGGATAAACATGACCAAATTGGTAATCAACATAAGTTTTAACAGAAGATTGAATCATCTCCATTTGAGAATCAACGGAATAACCAAAACCTGCGATACAGAAGAGTTTAACATGATGCCAGGTAAAACCGATTTCATCAATGGCATCATTGATTAAATGCATTTTTTTCAATAACACTGGGTCACTCTCTATAGCAGCAAGATCGTTTTTAGTGATGGATGGATCCATATCATTTTCAACGGAGTTAATGTCTTCGACGACATCAGTGCTCTTATTGTCACTCAAATTGTGTTCGTTTTGCATGATATGATTTGCAGACCAAATTATAGAGTGAAAGTATATGCTATAGAAAGTGATTCTGTAAGTGAAATAAGATGCCTACTCGGAAAATAAGTCTAAAAGATTGCAGAATATCGTCATTATATATAGGTGCACTCGAAACGGCCCAGTTATTGAAGCGGTTAATTCCTGCTATTGTCCGATCTGGTAATTATGCTTGAGCGCATGTCGGGGTTTTTAATTTTAACACTTAGCTTCTTGTGAATTTTTTATCTTACATTGTAAAGTTTTAATTCCACTTTTAGGCTTATCTTACAAAAGGGAAAGATAAGAGGCAAAGCTTGCAAGGTAAATCTTTGCATGGTAAATTACAGGACTTGCCGCATGTTTGTGGGAACTAATGTACTGGAGAAAGCTCAAGTTTCCAAGTGCTATTATACATATCTACATATTGGCTTTAAACTTCCAAAATTCGAAAGTAGATTTATGAGAAAATCTTTATTACTTCCATTTGTATATTTGTATTGAAGATATTGAATCAACAAATGACTTATCAGTTGAAGGGATTTTTTATACTATATTGGCATACCCACCATTTATAATTAGTGATGAAAATATATAGCATTAGTTTACTTTGACTAGCTCTATTCATCTTGCTCAGGTGGTGTTAGTATGATGTCGTTCCACGCGCGAGCCCTCTGCATTTACCGCGCATAAAACAAAGAAGCCGGCTTGCTTACTGCGGTCAAGTCTCGCGGAGTTCTGCGCTTTTTTCTGTGTCACGCGTACAATAGTGCTCACAGACGTCATAAAGTAAGGTACCACTACTACCTGAGAGTCCAGTTGGGTATTAATTCGACGACAGATAAAGAAACACACAAAACCTCCGGGGAGAAACAGTACATATAATACATATATGGAATGAACCGTTGCACGCGGATGCCGACTTGCACAAGCTCGGCAGCTCTGTGGAACAGCTGATTGACGCCATTCTTGAGTGATGGATTTTTAGGCTGGGCAGAGACTGATAGAGCCTGACCGTTGAATTTTGATAAAGCAACTAAGCGGTCCAGCTCGGCCCTGGCGATTTAAATCTAATGCGGAAAATGCAAACAAGTAAATATATCTCGTTTGACGCAAGCGCTAAAATATTTATCCAGATTTCTCATCGATAAGTCTTGCACCCTTGGCTTCCCCCGTATTACTATTTTTCAGTTCAATTGCCATAAAGTTATACTTTTAACTTTTCAGTATTTACCATATACCATAGCTATAAACAGATTCCTCAATTTTAAGCATTAGTTCCACGCAAATATGGCATTTAACGTCCGAGGAACGGAAGAGACCAAAATATTGGATCCTGTATGTATATTTTATATCAATCACTTCGAATTTATTCATGCAATGTGTCAATACTAATTAAAACAAACAGATAACGTTGCCTTTTGAGACTACCAAGATTCAAAATGTAAAGATTCCAATGCCTGATGGTTCGGCTTTGTACGCCCATATTTGGATCCCAAAGGAAGCCTGGGAAGGTAATACTAAAGTCGGTACACTGGTAGAGTATATTCCGTATAGAAAGAATGATAACACTGCTATGAGAGATGCTATTAGGCACCCGTTCTATGCAGGAAATGGTCTATGTTCAATTCGTGTAGATATGAGAGGTGCTGGTGATTCCGACGGCGTTTTAGTCGATGAATACCTAAAGCAAGAACAAGATGATGCTTTAAGTTGTTTTGATTGGATTGTTGATCAATCGTGGTCCAATGGTAATATTGCAATGTTTGGTAAATCTTGGGGTGGTTTCAATGGTTTGCAAGTTGCAGCAAGGCAACATCCAGCTTTGAAAACTTGTATTTCATTGATGTCGACTGACGATAGGTACTCTGACGATGTTCATTATAGAGGAGGTTGTATGTTAGCTTCAGATATGCTTTGGTGGGGCTCTACTATGTTGGCTTATGCACCAAGGCCTCAAGATCCTTCCGTTGTAGGTGATGATTGGAAAAAGAATTGGATGGAAAGGCTTGATTTAAAACCAATGGTAAAACACTGGATTACTCACCAAACTAGAGATGATTACTGGAAACACGGGTCAATATGTGAAGATTATGCAAAAGTCGACATTCCAATTCTTTGTGTCGGTGGTTGGAGAGATGGATATACTTCTCCTGTATTCAGGATGGCCAATAACTTACCTCATCCTGATACCTCGTGTTTAATCGGTCCTTGGGTTCACGAATATCCAGAAATGGCTGAGCCCGCACCTAAAATTGGATATCAACAATTGTCACTCGCTTGGTTCAAGAAATATTTGGAACCTGAAGTCAAAACAGATTTTAAATTGCCAAAATTTACTGCTTATGTTCAAGAACCTTCGTCAATCGAAGATTCATATGTCAGAAGAGAAGGAAAATGGGTTTCCTTTTCTGATATTTCAAATCCTAAAGTATTGACGTTTTCATTTGATGAAAATAACAAACTATCATTGAATAAAGAAATCTCAAAAGACTTGAGCGTTTCATTCAGCGGTCACTTAAGTCATGGTCTATTTCGTGGAACATACTGTCCATTTGGCTTCAAAGGTGACTTTCCCGCTGATCAAAAATTTGAAGATTCGAAATGTTTAACTTTCGATTCCGAAGTGTTTGATGAAGATTTGGAATTGTTGGGGGAGCCAATTGTCAATTTCACTATTTCTTCCGATAAGAAATTAGCTAACTGTACTTGTAGATTAGTCGATATCTATCCAAATGGTGGTGAACATGTATTATTATCTTGGGGTCAGTTTAATCTTACTCATAGAAACTCGCATGAATTTCCAGAATATCTTGAACCAGGGAAAAAATACAATGTTGAGTTTCCTTTAGACGTTCTAGGTATTAAACTTGCGAAGGGGCATAAACTGAGAGTTGCTTTATCAACAACAGATTGGCCACAAGCCTGGCCTTCTCCAGAAATTGCAACTTTGACTTTACACCAGGGTCAAATAATTTTACCAATAGTTGATACATCTAAACTTGTTAAGTCGCCTGAATTTGCCCCACCCAGTAGAATGCCCGCAATCAAGACTGACATAATTGTTAATTATGACAGAAAGAAAGACGTGAATTATCAATATGCTACAGATACTTGGATACTGAAGGACGTTCAAGACTCAGGAAATTTGCGTTTACCAGAATTGGGTAATTTATCAGGTATAACTGTAGGAAATTGTAATACCAACATTTGGAAAATAAAGGGTAATGATCCATTAAGTGCAGTTAATGAATGTTATTGGACTTATTCAATGGGTCGTGGAGATTGGAAAATTAACCTAGAAACTTCATCCATTTTATCATCAGATAAAGATAATTTTTATTTGACCAATACTTTGAAAGCATGGGAAGGAGAAGAAGAAGTTTTCAACAAAGTATGGAATGATACTATTCCAAGAAAATTTATTTAGAACATATATATATATTATTTAGTAGCTACATAACTGGTTCAATTGGTGTATCTCTTGTTTTCGTCATAATCAAAGTAGGGATATCCACTCACTAGTAGTAGTCCTCCAGCAACAATGAGGGTCACCAAATACAGATTACCGCTCTTGATTATATAACCCAAAATATAAACGATTAAAAACAAACACCATAAAGGAAGAAAAACATACTTGTATAAAAGCCAATATAAATTAAACGATTTAGAAAGATCAAACGAATTTACAGTTTTTAAATCCTTGCTCAATTTTTCTGTCTTTCGAATTATGCTTTTGAAGTTTTCTTCTACTTCTACTTTAATTTCATTTATGTATAAATCATTTCTCAAAGTGTTCTCATGAAATTCTTGCAAAATTGAAGATTTCACCGTTTCCATTTGATTTGCAATGCCTTCATTTGATGTTTGGATAGCTTCATTCATTAGCTCAATAGTGCCTGCGAGAGTTTTCATGTTATCGACAAAAACTTTATAATCTTCCATTAACAACTTTTGTTCGTATGGAAGTCTGAATGAATAACAAAACTGGTCTATTAATTTATAGTAGCCAAAATAGGTGGTCCATAATTGATTTGTTGTTTTTAATGTGTCAACACAATTATTCAAAATTTTCAAATTACATGTGCTTAAAGTTAAAGGTTGGCACTCGATAGGAAAAGATTCTTGAAAAAGGCAAGCTGTTAATTCAATTGCTGTTTTTATCCTTAAACACTGGTCAATTTGGCCTTTTTCACAAACTTTCATTATTCTTTCTAAAGCAGTATCAGAACATTCATCAAGAATAACCATAGAAGGTAAATCATACTTTTTTAATAAATTGGACAAAGAGTTTTTCTCTTTATATGCGGGACTTTCTGAAGCTATTACCATAGCCTGTAATGCAATAATAAATGTCAAAATGGTTTTGAACAGTTTTCCGTTCATTTTGATTTTGCAGCAGAAGCTATCAAGAAACCAGCAAGTATTGTTGAATTGTTACGAAGAGAACAGATTCATAGTATTTAAATTAATGGTAAGTAATATTACTGCTTAGCGTAGTTATATACAAGATATCTTAGACTGCAAATTGTTATAATATAAAACAAGAAGGCTGGTTTTTTTTTAGTTCGTTAAAGGCAAAAAATATGTGATACGTCAAAAAAAAAGTCTGAAAACTGGTTTAAAACAAAACAAAACAAAACAAAATAGAACAAAGGTGATAAAAAAGATAACAAGAACATCCTTACACTGCATTTGCGTTTGTGTAGTTCATCGATCTAATAAATTTTCTTATTTTACGCTTTGGAAGAAGCGGTCAAGAATTCAGTTTACAAACAAAGCGATTTAATAATAGCAAATTTTTTCAGAAACTAATTTTGGATCTCCGATTAAAAACAGCTTTCCATCAAGATTGACTGACATATGGCCAAAAACAAAAAGAAACAATTACTTTATTATTTATCTATTATTCATGTCTTGCATGATATGCACGCTATGAGAAATTATCAGACGTGTTTCGTTAATGGAAAGATCTGACTCCCAATTTTCTATACTGCCTAATCTTTATATCTTTCAATGGTTCAATAGTAGACGGCGTTGAAGATCTGCTCAATTTCTCTTATTTATTCAGTGACTTATTTCAAAACACATATTTAATTATAAGCCGATTTTTTGCCGGCTGCTCGCAAAAGATATTCTACATGTATCTACAGTCGTTTCTAGTGGAACAAGCCAGGGATGACTGTGTGCGTAATATCTATTGTCGTAAGACAGTGAGCATACATAGACATACGAATCTACATCTTACATCTAGAAACAGATTGCTTCCGGAACGAGTCTGTATAGAAGTCAAACAGTATGTATAATAAACAAGTACTTGTGCTCGGATTCCCGATTACGAGAGTTTCTCGAGCCAAAGTCAATATTAAAGAAAACATTTTCTTTGCTTATGATTTATGCAATCCAATAAGTTTAATTAGCCGCATGCATGCCCGTTGAAGAATTGCAACCTGCCTGCGAGAACAAGGGGAAACCCTGGCGATATAGATTGAATATGGATGAGCTTCAACGAAGAAGGGTTTCGATTATACACTAGGATGAAAAATGAACTATACATTTCTTGAGACACTTGGAAAATTTTAACAGTAGTCAGACAAAGCTTTTGAGAACTACAAAGCCTTGTTTCAACATTTAGTTGCCACTAGTGAAAACATTCGATATATAATATGCCACTGTATCGCCCCTAAAACGTCCACATAATAAGGCTTTGGAGCAAATGTTGAGTTTATTTGAGTCTAAATGTAATTCTGTTAGAATAAATAGAGCCTTTCTTGAAACACCGAAGCATAGATTCTGGGCGGCAGGCAGGTAGAACGAATCAATATTTTGGTAACAAAACATGCTTCCAGTTCAAAAACAAACAACTACCAATCAAAAGCAATCTAATTGACTATAAACTTTATGTATAAATATACATATATATATCTATATGTATAATATGCCTATTGAAAGTTGTACATGTGTTGCTTTTTTGGTGTTTTGCTTTATATCCGAAAGCCACATAAATCAGAGTTGAAATATTTTTTCTTTCTTAGCGAATACATATTAACTATGTATGTATGTCTATTTTATTTGCTCGTATGCTTTTGTATACACCCATCTTGTAGCCTATAGCACTGAAACTATACTGAAGAGAGAAGAACCAAGGAGACTAATACAAATAACGCTGTAATCAATGGTCGTGGTACAAAAAGTCAATAAAAGTAAAGTAAAAAAGTTGATAGATTGTATAGTAGTAATTATAATAGTTAGTTAAGTTCTCTCAAAAAATTTTTTTAAGGCATTATCGGTCGTAACCTTATACTCATAATTGTATATATGAATGAGGGAGTATATGTGTATATGCAAATATATTTACATCTTTTGGCCCTGCTCTTAGGTGTGAATATCCATTGTTATCTTCAAGATGCTAAGGAAATATGTGCATTGTATGTGTATATATATATATGATGTATCTATCTATATAATACATACAAAGTATATGGCGAATCTATTTTCATCTCCTATGCCCACTTACATGGAAGATTGAATAATACAGCTGTTTGTATTTGCTACATGCTCATGCAGTATCAACAACTAAAGCCTAGGTGCACACAATATCAAGGTAGCACAGGCACTAAAAAAACTGTCTAACAACAATTTACGCCGCACAGCAGGTATACGGCGATTAGAAGGGTTCTTTTGTTTCTTTTTACTTTTCAATGCGAGCTTAATTTTTTATGTTTTTTTTTTTTAATTAAAGTTCTCTGTGTTGGGTTTTCCCTGCAGAAAGTTCATATATAAATTCATACCAATTCCCTATCAATTCCATCAGCTGCCTACAATCTTCAAGTCTCAATTATCTTCTTTTCCATTCTTCTTCACTTGTACAAAAAGCTAATCTTCTACTATATTAAAAATGCCAGGAATTGGTAGATTGTTTAGAAGCGATAAGCCAGAGGTGGTTGCAACAGCACTAACTGAGGATGCTGGTAAAACAGATATAGAAAGCGATTCCGACAGTTCCATCAATGTTCAATATATTAAAGAGGTTGAGCTCCACCCTAATGAAGTTACCAAAGATGCCTATGATGGTGTCAAAAAGGCTGAAGCCACTACCATTGTCTGGGGCAAGAAAGCCGTTTACCTTACTTATGCTTGGATTTGGGTTTGCTTCTTTATGTTAGCTCTGCAATCTGCAATTGGTAATGCTGTAATCAGTTATGCTTATTCTGATTTTTATGCCGCTTCGCAAATTTCAACAGCAGGTATCTTAGCTAACATTATCGGTGGTGTTATTAAGTTACCAATTGCTAAAATGTTAAACTTATGGGGTCGTTGTGAAGGTTTTCTAGTCTTTGTTGGTGTTTATCTTCTTGGTGTCATAATCATTGCATCTTGTAATGGTCCAAATGGATATGCAGCAGGTTACGTTTTATATTGGATTGGCTATGACGCTATTTATTTAATTTTAGATGTCTTTGTTGCTGATACTACTGGTTTGAAGAACAGAGCTTTTTCTTTTGCCTTTGCTTCAACCCCCTTTATTTGTACTGCTTTTACTGGTCCATTAGCAGCTGAATCATTCCTTGCTATGGCTGGTTGGAGATGGGCTTTTGGCGCTTTTGCCATCATTATGCCATTTGTTTTTGTTCCTCTTGCAATTGTTTTCAAATTTTATCAACTCAAGGCAGAAAAATTAGGTATTATTGAAAAGAAACCTAGTTTTTTCACTGAAGGCTATAAACATATTGGAAGTTCCTTAGTTTATTATTTCCATGAATTTGATATTGTTGGTTGTTTCCTTATCATGGCTGCATTTGTTCTTTTCCTCCTCCCATTCAGTTTAGAATCTTACGGTAGAGCTGGTTACCATACCGCTACATTTATTGCCATGGTTGTCATAGGTATTTGCTTATTTCCTGTTTTTTTCATTTGGGAAAAATATTTTGCTAAAGTCCACTTCATTCGTTGGGAGCTTTTGAAGCAAAGAACTGTTTTAGGAGCTTGTTGTCTTGCTGCTATCCTTTATTTTAGTTTCTATTGTTGGGATCTTTATTTCTATTACTTTGTTATGGTTGTTTACAATTTAGACGTTTCTAAAACTGGTTACATGATTCAAATTTATAACGTTGGTTCTTGTTTTTGGGGTGTTGTTTTCGGTTGTTGGGTTCGTTATATCAAAACCTTCAAATACACTTGTCTCTTTTTCGGTGTACCATTGATGATGTTAGGTGCTGGTCTTTTGATCCACTTCCGTGGCCAAGATGCCAATATTGGATTTATCGTCATGTGTCAAATTTTTATTGCCTTTGCCGGTGGAACTTTAGTTATTGGTGAACAAATGGCTGTTATGGCTGCTGCTGATATTGATGGTGTTCCAATGCTGCTTTCATTAATTGGTTTATTTTCGAGTCTTGGTGGTGCTATTGGTGATTCTGTCGCTGCTGCTATTTACACCAACACTTTCCCAAGTGCTTTGTTGCGTGCTTTACCAGAATCTTCCAAAGCTGATTATTTAACCATTTATTCTGGTGGTTATCTTACTCAAATGACTTACGAAGTTGGTTCTGACGTTAGAAACGCTATTAACTACGCTTGGGGATATTCCCAAAGAAATGGATGTATTGCTTCAACATGTATATTAGTTCTTGGTTTTCCAGCTGTTGCCGTTTGGAAGAATTATAGAGTTGATAAGAAGCAAAACAAAGGTAATGTTCTATGATGGAACCGTTTTATTTGCTCATACTTCTCACAAGCATATACATATATGTATATAATAGTACATAATTTACACAGTTTTAATTTAATGTTAGTTCCAGAATTCAATTGAAAATAAATTGTATTTTTGTTGTTGTGAAAATCAAGACAGACGAAACAAAAGTCTATTATCTGCACCCAATTTCTTATCTAGATAATCGAGATATACTACACATAATTTTAAATTCAGAGGGGTAATCGAAGCGAGTGTTAAAAGTGCAGGTTTACGCAGTGTCTACTGTGAAATTTTTATGAGATTATTAAATCTTAGAAGACCCAGTTTGGTAATGTGAAGGATTTGTTTCACATGTACCAAAAAGCACATATAGATTGCAATGCTCAAGATAGAAGCATATACTGAATTCAAACATAATAAGTTCAACTGCTTCTCAAGCAAACCTAATGGACTCTCCTGGCCCATTCCTATTACTTAAGCTTTTTTAAGGTTTGCAATTGCCTCTAGACGCACGCATATTGTTTTTCTTTTCTTTTCTTTTAAAAATCCCAGTTTGCAAGGTTTAATACAAACTTGGCAGTTTTTTTTATTTCACGATCCTTCTGGCCTTAATTGACTATTTCATCTATGAGAAAAACTGTATGCAGTTCGTGTTCAGACTTGAGACTTGTACAGGCATCAATGCAATAGAAAAACAATGCTTATCGCCCAGTGAACTTTATTGTACTTGGATACTCGTATTTATGGAAAAGTACAAGCATGGAAAAGTGCTCATCTGAGATTGAGTTGGATTGCTTCACTTACTGTTTTTCTTTTAGTTATCTTCCTATATTTTAACTGTAATTAATCTTAAATTATGATACCTATAGAGCAGCACATGAAATTAATTTCGTTCGCTATAGCCATTGATAAAGACACATAAAATCACAGGAATTTATTTGTGCTCAAGCTCTCTTCATGGCAGCAAAACAAACTGAAGGCGATAGGGCGCAATATGTGTACGTATCTGGAAATACTTCGCAGTCCGTATTTTGATAGGACTAAAAGCACAGATAAAGAAATTTACTGACGCTTTGAATTCATCTGAGAAAGATATAGACAGGGAAAACAGTTTGATATCTATTTTTTTTTGATTTTATTTGTGCAGAAAAATGCAATGCAGAAGATAGGAAGACAAAAGCGAATCAAATTTATAGGTGGTGATTTGCAATTAGTAAATAGAGACTGTAAAGTTTATATATATCAGCAATACAGAAATCTACTCAGAAGATAAAATTGTATGTTTGGACTTTCAACTATGCATGCATGGTTTTGGCATATCACTTAGGTGATGAAAACTTGTACACGATATCGTTAAAATTTGAACAAGGAAAAACATAAAACCATTTCACAATATCATCTGATTCATTTTTGATTCCGTGTTCTGAGTCTCCCGGAATATAAACGGTATCACCAGCGCTTACAGAAGAAACTATGCCATCAATTGTTACTATACCAGTACCATGGGTAATGTGATAGAGTTCTGCTTCCTTATGTCTATGTAAACAAAGAACACCATCTTTTGGTTTTAAGTAACCAACACCACATGCTAAGTCTTTTGAAGGGGTGATATTACTGGAAATTAAAGTATGCCAAGTACAATTCCCATAGACAGGATCAGGAAAAGATTCTGGAGGGATGGAGTCTAATGTTGATTTGTATTTAAATACGGCTTTGGATCCTTGCTCACACATTTCTAGTTCAGTTCATAGAACTCACCTTATTAAAAATTGCCAATTCTCTATGTCCCACTATATAGAACCACTTCTTCTTGTTATCTATCTATTCACCCGTTAATGTAAGTATGTTATTATGGCTCCTTTATCTATCAAAACATTATGATTGAGAGGTGGATAGCGAGAAACGAGATAAGAAAATATTTACAATGCCGAGATATTCCATATATCTTCTGTGCATTTGTACAATTAATAACGAAAGATTGATACACCATAAGTAGCATGATATAGACTTAGAAACTTAATTAATTCCATATATCTGTTATTATTTGACAAGAATACTATATGAAACAAAACATAGAAACAAAATAAATAAACTCATGATCACATAACAGATCGCTATACAAACTACAATAAATAAACTAAAATGATAGATTGAATTAATGAAGAGCAATCATACATTTTCAACAAAACTGCTAGCAATTTTTTCCTCATCCATTTCAAGTTGAGCTCTTCTTTCTCCTGGTTTGATTGGATGTCCACGAGTAGAAAATACGCCTCCTGTAAAACCTCCACGATCAAATAAGTGGTCAATATCCTCCAGCTCAAGGCCTTTAGTTTCTGGAAAGAAACAATAAACAGTTGGAAGCCATGCAGCATTCAATATTGCGAAAATAATAAATGTTTTCCAACCAATATTGTCAATTGCAATTGGTGTTATTTGAACCACTGCAAATACTGCTAGCCAATTGATAAATGAAGCAATTGCTTGGACTCTTGAACGTAATCTAGTAGTATTCAATTCGGCTGGGAAAAACCAAATATTCAGCCAGCCAATACCCATAAACAATTGGTATAAAAAGACAAAGCATGATGCTGCAACTGAGGAAGCGTAAGTTTCGTGAGCTAATAATGCAGTTACGCAAATAAAACAAACTGTCAATCCACTTCCAGAAATGAATAGCATTTTTCTACGACCCCATTTATCAATGATAAATAATGGTATCAATGAACCCAACAGATAAACAATTTCACAAGATCCGCCTAGTATTAAAGAAGTGTTTCTACTTAAATTCATTGTTGTTTGGTAGATAACTGGCGCATAATAATTAATCATATTCGAACCAGTAAATTGTTGCATAATCATGACAGCACAACTCAAACATAAAGCACGGAAATTTGGATCTGGGTGTGTCTTGAATAGCTCAGAGTATTTGAATGGACCGCCAACGGATTCTGCAGCAACTGTATTTTTGATATCTTCCAGTTCCATAACAACAGCATCTGACTCAGGGTCTTCATCGAATATTGCCGCCAAAACATTTTGGGCTTCGTCAAACCTACCTTTGGTAACAAGCCATCTTGGAGTTTCTGGAAGAATACCAGTTAAGAGTTCCACCACTAAAGAAACAGCAAATACCGCTTGGAATGCACATGGAAATCTCCATTGAAGTGGACTTTCTGAAAAAGAAGTACCATATCCTACCCAATATGCAATCACAACACCTAGTATGGTTACCACGGCTTGGTAAGTTAACATCCTACCTCTATTTCCTGCCAAAGCACATTCGGCTTGATATACAGGGATTGTTGAGGAATTGAAACCGTTACCAATACCGGTAACAATTCTGCCAACATAGAATTGTCCTCTTGTAAAAGATGATGCAAGAATAATGGTACCAATCACCATAGTTGAGCCACCAATTAACATCATCCACCTACGACCATATCTTTCAGCAATAAAAAAACATAGAAGGGATCCTAAACAACAGCCAAGATCATAAACCGAAGATAAAAGCCCCTGAACCGTTGAATTTGGATTGTTAAAATCTCTACCGAAACGATTATCAGCGCCAACAATTGTTGACATTAAACCTTGGTCATAGCCTAATAAAAGAAATCCTGTACAAGAACAAAAAGTAACTAAGTATCTCAAGGTCTTACCTTGATACCTCAAATTTTGATGCAATTGAAACATTATCTAAATAGTAAAAATGAAATATATAGGTCTGACGGGGGCAATTGTTATTTTCAAGTCTCATTCAATAACAGAGTCAAACATTCAGGAAAATAATGACACTATATGTATATATATCATCAGCTGAGTATTTATAATCATTAGAGTGTTTCGGAAAATACTGCGCTCCGCACGATATCAAACAGAACCCACGGATATACACGACTATATATTGAAAACAATATACATATGCAGCTAATTCCCCTTTTAATGCTGCCACATAAGTGAAAGATATGAAAAAAATCTTCATCTTAATCCCGAAAGCAGGTACATCATTAAGTTGATTGTGGGGTAGCGGGGTGTCAAAGAATAGTTGTGCCGGGCTGACATAACAAAAATGTTACAAGACTAGTTAGATAATTGCCATCAGGTACGGCGTGAGGCAAGCTGGGGAAATTTGCTGTGACGTCTCTGCGCGGCGATAGCAGTTTACGGAATGTCAATCTTCCTTTTGTTCCGAGAGCAGTATATATATGTAGCTCAGTAGGGAAGAATCCTCTGGTAGGCATCATGATCCTAATATCTTGCTACTGCTTAAATGTTCAGAAAAAGCTGGCTATTTGCCTTCGTTTGTCAATTCACTTTAATATATGGTTTTTTTCGACTGCATACTTAAAGTTGCGGCCAAAATTTATACCGTCGCAGCTAGAATGTAAAGTTTTTTGAATCATTAATGTTGAGTATGCAGAAAAACCCCGCCTGCCTTTCTGAGTATACTTAAGCAGTTCGGCAAATTGTTAGTTCCAAAGACCGAAACCGTAGATTCTTGACTTTTGAACACGCAAGAGTAGAATGTGTCGCATAAGATTACGACTAAGTCTACAGCAATATCTGGAGTGTCGCGTCGCTTCCGATAAAAGTTTTGTGTCAGATGAGAGAAAAAAAAGGAGGAGCGAAAATTACAAAGAATCACAAAAGATCACAAAGGATCACAAAGAATCACAAAGAGTGTTTTATACCAAACCAGATGGTCTTTCACTAAACTATACACTGTTTTTTTTTGAATTAATACTAATCAATGTTAAACAATAGCGCAGTGGCAGCATTTTTACTACAACTAAGCTGTGAATAGCACTACACTGAGTTTTGACAGGCTGTTCTTGTGATTTGAAAATATTAAGTTATTAAAATTTGAGGGTGGGCTCCACCAAAAAGAATTTACTATATTTGTCTCTGTTTGAGCTATACAAAATGCATTTACACTACCACATGAAGTCATAATTAAGACAACTAATAGACGTTATAGCTTCATCCACTAGAGAGGATACACTGTGTAAAGCTACAAAAGGGGAAAAAATTACAAATTACAAAAGGTCGGAATACAATTATTTGATATTATAAGTTTTCTCTTTCCTCAAAGATATATGATATCAGGCGTTACTATAAGCAATTAGATAGAACAAGAAGAGGTTAAAGCAATCTAAATATTTGGATACATTACCTGTTATACTGAAACCAAATGTCATGAAAACCAAAGGGTTCAATAAGGCCAATTCAAATGGCTATGTTCACTACTACAAAGTTGAATTTTGAGCGTAGACATTATCAGTTTCAAATCAGTTGGTATTCCAAGCAAAAATACATTAACTATCATGTTGTGCGGTTACAAGTTTAATTATGTGCGTGCTCTTTTTTTTTTTTTTTTTTTTTTTTGTGTCACAATTTCATCGTCAAGATTGCTTTCTTAAAGCCAACTTTTAATGCACTCCTATCTCAAAGAAAATCATTTGACAGACTGATTTTCAAGACGAAGTTTATTTTTGATTTTTTCGACTGAAAAAATTTTTGAAAACAATTTTCGAAATCAATCTTTGGGCTATCGACGTCAAAGGGTTCCAATTAGTTTTTTTTGGTATAAATCACTGAAACTGGAAATGTTACGAACTGCCAGGGAATCTGGAATTTATAAAATATTGCCACATTAAAAATGGCAATTGGCTTTAATCATGCTAAATCAATGACTTTCGGTTGTTCTTTGTCATTAGGTAGATGGTGAGCAACAATGCGGTTAAGAAGCACCCTTGCTTGATATTTTTGTGATCTCTGCGGTTTTGGGCACCAAAAGAAAAAGTCAGCGAAAAAAAAAAACGATAAATTATGCATAAATAGCGAAACCCCATTTTAGGAAAAAGGACAACAAAAGCAACAAAAAAAAGGACTTTATGAGCTTTTGGGCAAAAGAGCAACATTTAAGGTGAAATTTAACAGGCTAGTCAGTGGAGTCCACAAAGTCAACAGAAAAAGGATTTTTAGCGATTTGAGTAAAAAATCCGCGACTTTAGACTGCAATTTGAATGGATCATTTAGAAAGAATGATTATTGTGCTACAAGCAAAAAAGTCGCGCCTTTAAAATGCAACTTCCCTAGACTATATAGAAGTATGTAAAATGTAATAAAAAGCATATCAGCATCAAATATTGACGATCGACGAGTAAACAAAGACGATCGTCCAGTAAGCGCATACTACCTACACTATTGCTTTAATATAGCGGCCGATCGACGCAGATTGTGAGAGCTAGTAACAAAAAGGTATATTACCAAGCAAAAGGCAGTTTGGGCCATTTTTTGCCCACTTTTACGTAAAATTCATAAAAAAAATACCGGAATAAAATTAGCAAAAAAAGGGGCTCAAAAACGTAATTCAGGCTATAAAAGGTGCCATGAAAGTGACGATTTTGTTCCAAAATAAGCCTCAATTACGATTAAATAGTGGTAAAACTCGTAAAAATTAAGTACTTTTTGTTGCAAAATTTGAATTTTTATATTCCAAAACTACCTAGTCAAAAGCTGTTTTTTTGCTGTATTTATAAGCGTTTTAGGCATATTTTAAATGGCTTTGATTGATAAAAAATTGCTCAATGTTGAAGTGGTGGTGGTGGTGGTGGTGGTGGTGCATGGCCGTTCTTAGTTGGTGGAGTGATTTGTCTGCTTAATTGCGAT
>JAKTPF010000035.1:0-50084 GCA_030557475.1 Wenyingozyma nanaspora | reverse complement strand
AAATTTTCACTTGAATTGATGGAAAAAACGTTTTTGTCGATAACTTGATCAGTTTCTACTGTTACTGGATGAGAATTGGAGATGGTATCCCCATCGTTTGGAGGTCGATTTCGGACCTCTTTGTATGAATCTATGTTCATGAGGCACCCGTGCACCAGTGTCGCGAACCTAAATGCTTTCTAGTTGTTTTTGTTGCAAAAAGTCCGAGATAGTTTAGTGGTAAAATTCTTGCTTGTCACGCAGGCGTCCGGGGTTCAATTCCCCGTCTCGGAGTACTTATATTTTTTTATTTTTATTGATTTTGAGAAACCATTATCATAGTTACTATTATGATGACATTGTAAGTTCAAAATTCATTGATAAAACAGGCAAAAAACAAAAAAAAAAAAACACAACACAAAATTTCAGAAAATCTCCAAAAAGAACTATAGTTGTTGCATCTCAAGACTTTAAAACTCGATCAGAACAAACATAAGCTAGTCGTGCTTTTAAACAAAAAAATTGCAACTATATTTGAGTAAATAATTGTATATAAGTGATGATGCTATATGCCGTGAAGTAAGTGGATCTTCAGAAAAAAAAATCAATATGTGCAGAAAAATGTCCTTGCGAAATAATGTGAAATAACCACTAATCACTTTTATAAGTTGTAATAAGCTTTGTAAGTATGAGAGCTTTTCTGGTGATGGTCATAAATGCATCAAATCTTTCCTTTAGCTTTAAACATTGAATTATTAGTGTATTTTATGAGTCTTATTCTAAGTTTTACAGAAGTAACAGGTACGTAGGGCACAAATAGCTACAGTATTAAAAAAAAGCTTTTGAAAAACTGGTTTGAAGTTTTGAATAAGGCAAAAGTGTTTGGTTGCTAAGACATTTGCGAAATAATTGAGGCAAAAACTGTTTGGTGCTTGAATTAAGAGCAGGCAATTACTGCAGACACCGCCATTTTTTATAAACCAACAAAAAGACAAGCATTTGATTATATACAGGTCAAAAAAAGTCAAAAAATGAATAAGCATATAATGGCATGTCTGAATAAAAAATAAAAAAAAATAAAAAGAGTTAATTTTGTTGGGAAAAAAATTTAAAAAGTATAAAGGTGTATGTATCATTGGTGATACTGTAAAAGAAAACACAGATAGTATTAATAGCTCAGTATTACGTACTATATGAAACTTGTACATCTCTATTTCCAATACTTAATAAATACTCTTTCTTTTTTCTTTTTTTCTTTCACATTTTTTTTGTTTAATTATACATATTCGAATGGATGTTAAGACAAGATACCAATATAAAAAAAATAATAGAAACAAACATTTCTCAAAAATAAAAAAAATAAAGGTACTCCGAGACGGGGAATTGAACCCCGGACGCCTGCGTGACAAGCAAGAATTTTACCACTAAACTATCTCGGATTGGTACAGAAAATGCGCAAACCCGGAATCGAACCGGGGGCCCAACGATGGCAACGTTGGATTTTACCACTAAACCATTTGCGCTTTTGTGTGACAAATTTTATAGTTTTGTATTGTTGACAGTTCAATACCACTACACCTCGCGCCGCTAATAAAAGACCTTTATTATAGATTTGATGTTACGTTTTTAGTTATGTTTAAGATTAGGCCGGTTGTTTTAGTTGATTTGTGTTTTTTTTTTGTATGTAGGTGAAACTAAAACAGAAAAACACAGCTGTAAATCTGAGGAGATACACAATTATGCAAAATGATGCACATGATAAGCAAGATTTAAAAAGGATATTGCTTTCCATAATTTGACATGAAATTGAGGTTAATACTCAATTATTGATGGATAGAAGTTAAAGGTTTGTTTTGCTTGTTGTATATTGTCGTTTTATTTTCAAAGAATTTGTTACTTAAAGTATATTTGTGATGATATTAGATAATAGTGTTGATCTTTCAAGCTATGGAATTCGTAGCAATGAGGAGTTTAGTGATTGGATACATAATCAGCTTGGAGTTAAAACGCATGATAATTTACAAGTTAAGTTGTCTGATAAAGGAGGTCTAGGATTATTTTTCAAGATTGATGATTTTTCAATTTTAGATAATGGAGATTTTGCTATTTTTAGAATACCTTGTGAGTCAACATTAGATATTTATACTTGTCTTGATTTAAAAAACCAGATTAAAGAATTAGAAAAAAAGAATTTAAATGTTGAAAGTGAAAGTCTACAAATCCCTAGTGAGAATGAAGTATTAAATTTTTGTTTATCATATTATTCAAGTGGTCATGTTTCCAATACGAGAATTCTTGTATCATTTCTATGTGGGTTTTTAATTTGTAAAAGATTAAGAATTTTAAGATCACCTAATTTTATATCACCATTGATCAAATTTGATAGTTACTTGAATATCCTATTAAATACTAAGATAGGTACAATTCATAAAGATGATGAGATCTTATTAGACAAATACCATGATTTATTCCCAGGTAATATCCCATTTAGATTAGCCTATGGTGAGTTCAAGAATACCGATAGTTATGAATTTGCAAATGAAGTATCAAAAGAATTATTACCTAATCTTTCAAAGTCTTTCATCACAGGTGATGAAGTAACACAATTAATTCATGCTATTAGATCTAGAGTTTCAGAGATTCCTAGATCAGTTGAAAAAAGCAAATCTGAGCACAATAACAGTAACGATGATGATGATAATGATGATGATGATAACGATAATGACAAGAACAAGAACAATGATAATGATAATGAAGATCACCAAATTTATGATGAACATGACGATGACGATGAAAATGATGATTCATTTGTAGTGAATTCAACGTTAGTTCCATTTATGGATTTTGCCAACCATTGTAATGCCAACATCAATGCATTTTTTGATGTTGATCGAGAAACCAATGATATAGTATTAAAGATAGATACAGATTCATCATATTTGATGAAATTAAAAGAATCTTATAAAAAAGGGGAAATTAAATGTAGTAATTCAGGAGAAGGATTTGAATTTGAAGTATTTATCTCATATGCACCAACTGTTGATATTAATAAATTTTTCTTTACTTATGGATTTATACCAGTTGGAGAAGCTACAGTTAAATTATTTGAAATTCCATTTTTTGGATATTTTGAATTTGAAAATCATGTTAAAGTATGTGAAGCTTTAAATGATTTACAAATAACACCTAATTTACAATTTATTGTTTTATTTGATAAAGAAGATAAACTTGAATCTGTAGGTTTAAATCTTCGTGATAATTATTGTGAATTTTTATTAAAAGATGGGTTTAATCTTGAAGAATATATTTCCAAACATAAGAATTTACGAATTAATAATGAAAATGAGAATGAGAATGAAAATGATGATTTAGAAGATGATTTAATTGAAGAAATAATTGAAGACGTAAATGAAAATGGTGAATTTGAACAATTAAGTGTTAAATTATTAACATTAATTAAAAAATATTCAATTATTCAATTAAATAAATTAAAATCATTTAAAGAATTAGCTTTAAAATGGGATACAGAATGTAATAAGAATATATTAACATATGTGAATTTTCAAATTGAATTTTATAATAAATTCAATCAACAATTTGATGAAATAATGAATAAGATGTCAGAATTATCAACTACTAATAATAATAATAATATTACTGAATTAGATGAAGAAAAATTCAAATTAATTGATACATTAAGATTAACAGATGATGAAATTGAAGATGAATGGCTTGAATTTAGAGTTCCCTTTATGTATAATATTTACTCACCTGAATTAGAAGATAAATTTTCTCAATTAACATTAGATACTTAATTTTATAATCATTATATAAGTTATATATTAATACTTTTTTTTAACATTTATTTACTTCGATCAATGGTTAACTTTTTGTAATTTGTAAAATTATATTTTTTGAATTCAAGTTAAAAACACTATAAATACAAATATATGTATATAAACAAAAATGTTTTACAATTCACAGTTTACACTTAAGCTCAACAATCATATTACATGTCGCTATACCATTGGACATTAAAGAAAGACACTTAATTAACTGTATATGCTAATATATATGTATTTTAGCTGCAATAGATTGATTGATATTATTAGTTAAGAAAAACAAGTAATACTCTTTTTTCTAACTCACGACAATACAAATTGTTGTTGTTAAATTTAACTCAAACAGTTTATCACGTGAAGGTCTGTAGTAGCCTACTTGCTTATCACATGACCAATGAAAGTATAAAAAAATTTTCTCATTATTTTCTCCTTGAGGCTCGCTCGCTTTGTCGCTGTGCAATGTAATGAAAAATAAGTAAAATACTAAGTGAGCAGAGAATTTGCAAAGTATGGACAGGCGCGAGAAAAGGAAAAGGCGGTGTAAGCATAGTGTGGTGAGGAGGATTGCCAGAGAGAGAGAGGTAGGTGGTGGTGGTTGGTTCTCTTTGTGGTTTTTCATTATTACACTTGATATCTTATTTGTATTACGTATTATTTTATGGGCTCTTTAATTTGTTTTTAAAAGGGTTAAGAAATAGTCTGCATATTTGTTTGCTTAAAAGTGATTATTCCAAGTTATAAAAGATGTCAACTGAAACTGCTTTATCTTACGCTGCTTTAATTTTAGCTGATGCTGAATTAGAAATTTCATCAGAAAATTTATTAACTTTAACAAATGGAGCTGAAATCCCAGTTGATAAAATTTGGGCTGATTTATATTCTAAGGCTTTAGATGGTAAAGATTTAACTAGTTTCTTTTTCAACTTTTCAGCTGCTCCAGCTGCTGGTGCCGTTGGTGGTTCTGCTGCTGCTGGTGGTTCTGCTGATGCTGAAGAAGCTGCTGAAGAAGCCGTTGAAGAAAAAGAAGAATCTGATGATGACATGGGTTTCGGTTTATTCGATTAGATTAGATTATGAAGTATTATTATAAAGAATAAAGAATTTATTTATCATTTACATTGTATCATCGTATCATCAAACCATAATATCAAATCATTTTAATATTGAAAAAAAATTTAAAGAATACAAAAGGTGTATCGCTTTTTCTCTTTTTTGATTCAATATAACTCACTTTCTATTACAATTTTTTTATAATTAAAGATGTATTATTGAAATAGAAGTAATTCAAATAACTAAGAAAACTTTATTTATTTTAATATAATATAATAAAATTTAATAAAATTTAGTATAAAACATTTATTTGTAAAATAAAAAAAAAGGTATGTATTTAGTGAGACTATTAGCGTTTTTTCTTTTACTAGAGTTAAGTTAAATAGTTGAGTTAAGAGTTAAATCGGATGATATGATTTATTATATATTTTTATATTATATTAAATTAAATTAAGTTAATAAAATAATGAGTTTGGGAATAGGAAACAAAAACACATAAAAAGAGGAAGGGGAAGGTAAGGAGATATAAAGTTAAAAATTAATTAACTTATTTCTTCTTTTCAGCTTCAGCTTCAGCTTTTTCTCTAGCTCTTCTTTCTCTAACACCTTTGTATTTCTTTTCAGATCTAGCTAATCTTAAAGTTCTGTAAGCAGTTTCTTCAGGAACGACAACTTGTCTTGGAGTAGAATCAGAAGAAGATTGAACAATTGGGAATTTTTCAGAAATTTGAATTTGTTCACCAGAAGGTTTAGTTGATTTATCAAAAATGATTAAATTATCTTTATATGATTGTAATCTTTCAACATTTTTATCAAAAGTTTCAGTTGATCTATTAACTCTTCTATGATCAACAGAGATACCAATAGTTCTAGCATATTTTGGAGTTAAACCAACAGCTTTTAATTCAGCTAAAGAAAAACCTTTACCAGCTCTTAATTTTCTATTATATCTAATAGTTGGACATCTAACGATTGGTCTTAAAGAGTCTAATGGTTTTGGAGCTAATTTAGCAGATTTAGAAGCTCTAGTTGATCTTCTTGAAGCTTTTTTACCAGCTTGATCAAGATGAACTCTAACACGTTCTTGCCAGTGCTTTCTAAAATGGTTCTTTAATAATGGGAGGTTCTTTGAGATAGCTGTAATGGAATGGAAAATAAGTTAGTATATTGTTGGTGTTGCTATAATAATAATAATAATCACTACGGTAATCTTAATTTAACTTCACTATAACTAAGAGTAAAATTTTCAGCGAGTAAGTGAAAGTTTTATCGAGTAAAATAGTGATATGATTCAGTGGATAAATTCAGATGATGATAATAGATGATAATAGTGTTAGTGATAGTGTAATACATACCCATTGTGAAGTGTGCTCCGTGAGATGTATATGGTAAGTAGAACCAGTTATGAAAGTCAGGGTATAAGGAGGTAAAAATAAGGGAAGCAAATATAAAATGTCTTAAAAGAGAGATGAAATAAAATCCAAAGAGAGAGAGCTCTCTCAGTGAGCAGTTCTCAGTGAGCAGCTGGCTGGTTACTTACTTAGTGACTTACTAGCATAATAGCCCGTCGCGGCTCTCACTGTAAAGCTCTCACTGTAAAGCTCTCACTTACTGTAAAGCTCTCTGCTCGCTGCTCTCTCGCTGTGCTCTCTGTCAGTCTCGCTGTCTGTGGCTGCTCGCTCTGTGCTGCGCGGCTCGAAAAATTTTATTGCTGGCTTATTAACTATGTAGAGCGCCAGAGGTCGCTGGTGTGGTGTGCGCTGTGCTGTGCTGTACGCGCGGGCTAGCCCAGCTTGGCCAGCTAAGTAGCGCACCTGCAGGCACGCAGTCACTCTTGAGTGTACCTTAACACATAGCACACCACGCACCACTAGTGCACACCACACACCGCTAGCAAACCGCATAGGCTCCCCACCCACCCAGCTGCTGCTGTTCAGAGTGCATAGTGCCAGGAGAGAGAAGCGCTTACAGTGAGAGAGAGTGAGACACAGTGAGAGCTTTACAGTGAGAGAGAGACTGCCAGACTGCCAGAGTGAGACTAACTAAGTGAGGGACAGAGAAATACTAAGAGAGCCAGAGCGAGACTGAGAGGGCAGGCTGGTGGACTTGGTTCGTTTCCTGCTGAAATATACTCAATACTTTTCACACTTGATATATATACATATATATACTAGCTCACATATATACTTGTCTTTACTGCTTTGATCATACTCTTAGACTATCGTCAGTAATCATATATTTGCATCATGTCTACTCCATCTGTCCAAGTATGTTCTTTCTCTTTTAGTTTTACATTCATTTAATCCCATCTCATCATCTCATCAACTCTCATAATTTTCACCATTCTTCCATCTATTCATTTTTTATTATACGTAACATACACTTTGAAAATCTTTTTCAACTTATAACACTATTTACATGAATTATCCTTACACTACTTCACTTTATGCCTTTACACTTATACAATATACTTTTTCAATATCAATTTGCAAATCATACAGCATAACAAAAAAAATTTTTTTTTTCTTCATTAACTGATCACCTACCTACTCACTTACTCACTTAGTCTTACAATAGTGCACATTAAATTAAGCAAAAATAAACATTTAACAAGTATATGAATTTTCACTATTTAATGATAAAAAATCAGTTTAAAACATTTTACGCTTTCTCAACTACATTACATGAATAAACTACTCTCTCAGTAAAGTATACATCACATCATACACGAATGATAATAATTGATTGACTTAATGAATGGGGATAAAAACTGTTTTTTAAAAACAAATTACTAACTTAATACTTATTACTTAAATAATATAGACTTTTGGTAAGAAAAGAAACGCTACTGCCGTTGCTCATGTTAAAGCCGGTAAAGGTTTAATCAAAGTTAATGGTTCTCCAATTACTTTAGTTGAACCAGAAATTTTAAGACATAAAGTTTATGAACCATTATTATTAGTTGGTTTAGATAAATTTGCTAACTTAGATATTAGAATTAAAGTCACTGGTGGTGGTCATGTCTCTCAAGTTTATGCTATTAGACAAGCTTTAGCTAAAGGTTTAATTGCTTTTACTGCTAAATACGTTGATGAATCTTCTAAAAATGAATTAAAGAAAGTCTTTACCTCTTATGACAAATCTTTATTAATTGCCGATTCAAGAAGAATGGAACCAAAGAAATTCGGTGGTCGTGGTGCTAGAGCTAGATTCCAAAAATCTTACCGTTAAGAAAAATTTATTTACTTACTTACCATTTCCTATCCCTCCACAACAACAACAACAAAAGAAATACTTTACATATATATATCTCATATGTATATATTTATATATTTTTCACTTTACTACCTTTAACATAAGATAATTTAATTGTTTTGAAATTATTATTCACTTATAAAAATAGAATGAAAATATTTTTCATAAGTAACTAAAACACCAGCACAATCGAATACTCAGTATAACGGAGAATATATAATAATTAATTAGGCTGTGTGATGAGATGATGGATGACTCAAATGTATATCATTAATGTGTCAATCAGTGTGATTATTACTATTATTATTGCCTTGTCTCTTTCTATATATATTTCAAGTAATATATAATATACTGATACTTGGATTATTTACTTAACAATCAGCTGACTAATTAATTAAATAATAACTAATTGAAATACTAATAAATCCAAAATGGCAGCACACTATGCATTATCTCAAACTCATAGACAAATGGTTGAAGGTCATTTAAAAGATACAGATCCAGAAGTTGCATCAATAATTCAAGATGAAATAGAAAGACAAAGACATTCAATTGTCCTGATTGCTTCTGAAAATTTCGCTTCAACTTCTGTATTTGATGCATTAGGTACTCCAATGTGTAATAAATATTCTGAAGGATACCCTGGTGCAAGATATTATGGTGCAAATGAACATATTGATAGAATGGAATTATTATGTCAAGCTAGAGCTTTAAAAGCTTTCCAATTAGATTCATTAAAATGGGGGGTTAATGTTCAAAGTTTATCTGGTTCTCCAGCAAATTTACAAGTTTATCAAGCTATTATGAAACCTCATGATAGATTAATGGGTCTAGATTTACCTCATGGTGGTCATTTATCTCATGGTTATCAAACTGATACTAGAAAAATTTCTGCTGTTTCAACTTATTTTGAAACTATGCCATATAGAGTTAATTTAGAAACTGGTATAATTGATTATGATACTTTAGAAGCAAATGCTCAATTATTTAGACCAAAAGTTTTAGTTGCTGGTACTTCAGCTTATTGTCGTTTAATTGATTATAAAAGAATGAGAGAAATAGCTGATAAAGTAGGTGCTTATTTAGTTGTTGATATGGCTCATATTTCAGGTTTAGTTGCTGCAGGTGTAATTCCAAGTCCTTTTGAATATGCTGATATAGTAACTACTACAACTCATAAATCTTTAAGAGGTCCAAGAGGTGCAATGATTTTTTTTAGAAGAGGTGTTCGTTCTGTTAATCCAAAAACAGGTAAAGAAATTTATTATGATTTAGAAAATCCAATTAATTTTTCTGTTTTCCCAGGTCATCAAGGTGGTCCACATAATCATACAATTGCTGCTTTAGCAACTGCTTTAAAACAAGTTGATACTTTAGAATTTAAAGAATATCAAGCTCAAGTTTTAAAAAATGCTAAAGCTTTAGAATATCAATTCAAAAAATTAGATTATAAATTAGTTTCTGATGGAACCGATTCTCATATGGTTTTAGTATCATTAAGAGATAAAGGTATTGATGGTGCTAGAGTTGAAGCAGTTTGTGAAAATATGAATATTGCATTAAATAAAAATTCAATACCTGGTGATAAATCAGCTTTAGTCCCCGGTGGTGTAAGAATTGGATCTCCTGCAATGACTTCAAGAGGTGCATCTGAAGATGATTTTATTAGATTTGTACAATATATTGATTTAGCTGTGAAAATAGCTAAACAAGTTCAAAGTGATTTACCAATTGAAGCTAATAAACTTAAAGATTTTAAGAAAAAAATTTTAGAAGGTTCTGAAGAATTAACTAATTTGAAAAATGAAATAAGTGAATGGGCTGGTCAATTTCCATTAAGTGTTTAGTAACATAACATTACCATCGCAATTACAAATAACTACAAAGGCTTTTTTTTTGTCATTTTAATAAACAACTGATTAACTAACTAACTGTAAAAAATAAATAAGTAAATAAGTAAATAAATAATCAAGTAAATAACTGATATCTATGTAACTCTCAACTGATTTTTATATCAAATACTTATTTATTGTAACCTAATTCACTCAATGTTTCTTTAATATCGACAAATAAGCGGTCAACATCATCTCTAACAATAGAAGAAACACCCATGTGACCAACTCTGAAATACTTAGTTTGATAACCTGCAAATATACCTGTAGCTAAAGCCCATCCTTTTCCAGCTAATTTTTGTAATAAAGTTGGACCATCAATTCCATCAGGAAAATAAATAGCAGTTAAACCATTTGCTGCAGATTTACGATCTGATGCAACTAATTTTAATCCAATTGATTCTAAATTATCTTTAAATTTCTTACTTGTTGCTGCATGTTTGGCAAATCTATCAGATAATGATTCACTTAAAATTTCATTTAATGAAGTATTATAAGCATGAATTAATTGAATTGGTGGAGTAGCAAAATATGCACCTTTACCAGATTCATAAGCTTGCATAATTGGTGTCCATTTAGGTAAACTTGAAAAAAATGGAATTTTTTTATTTCTTCCTAAAGCTTTAGTTAATGCTCTACTTGAAATCATTGAAATTGATAAACCTGATGGAGTAGCTAATGCCTTTTGAGATGCAGTTAAAGCATAATCAATACCCCAATTATCAAATTCTAAATTCTCAACACCAATTGAACAAACACCATCGACTACAATTAATGTCTCTGGAGAAATCTTTTTAACTAATTCAGAAACACCTTTAACATCACTTAATACAGCTGATGAAGTATCAGTTTGAGTAACAGTAATCATATCATATGGTTTACCTTCATCAACGGCTTTTTGTAATTTAGTTTCAACTTCATTCATGTTAACAGGTTGACCAATTCCTGGACATTTTAAAACTTCAACGTCATCAGTATATACTGAAAGACAAGAAGCAAAACTATCTGAGAAAAATCCAGTTGATAAAACTAAGACTTTATCACCTTGATTTAATAAATTTGAACCACAAATATCCCAACCTAAAGTACCTGAACCAGCAATAACATAAGGTTGTGCCTTAGGATCACTAGATTGGAAAACTTTTCTAGTCTTAGTTAAAGCTTCTTGGAAAACAGCAATAAATTCAGGAGAAGTATGAGCTTGAGATTTAGTTGACATTGCGTCTAACACAGCATCAGAGAACCTGTATAGTTAAATTAAGTTAGTATATACGTTTCTTCCACTTCGATCCATTTCTTCTTTTATAAATAGTTATTTTCTTTTCCATTAACACGATACATACTCAATTGGTCCTGGAATCATAACAGTCTGTGATTCAAACGTAAAAATGACAGAAAGTTAGTATACATTACTTGGGAATTTCAATATTTCAAACCCCAAAAAAAGTTGAAATGAATTAATTATCTAAACTTACTTTTCTAGCAGACATAGTGGCAGTTGATAAATGTAAAGGTCTAATTTGGCGTTGCAATAGCGTTAATCTATCAAGTACTCTTTTGAACATAAATAGGTTTTACCAATATGAATAACCAAGTAAAGTAAATTACAAAGAAACAAAAGAGAAAGCAGTTATTTTATTCTTGATTTAAATGTCGAAGAATTTAACGAGAGTGGGGGAAAAAGCCGAAGATAACCTATATAGATTAAGTTGCGCGTGGGATGGCTATTTATGCCCATTTTAGTACATTATTATCCCGATAACGTCGCGTCGATGTTTAACTATGGCATTACCAATTTTACTGATAACTATGCCAATAGTTGAGTAACAATTGAAGTAAATATATGATAGGAAGGGGCTTCTTTGTACAATTATATTACGGTATTAATTGACCTAAACTAACCTCAACTACTGCTGCAAGATGCCTTTTTAGGCTGCCTGGTGCACGGGCGCTAACTGCAAAATTTGTCAATAATTTCCCTTCCGGCCAGCAGGTGCACAGGTTTAGCATTTGAACTAAAAGCCCAGTAGCGACGCAGAAGACTAAAGTCGATTTTTTAAGTCGATTTTCAGAGATCCCCGGAGACTAAAAG
The DNA here is from genome assembly GCA_030557475.1 of Wenyingozyma nanaspora. NCBI lineage: Eukaryota > Fungi > Ascomycota > Pichiomycetes > Pichiales > Pichiaceae > Wenyingozyma > Wenyingozyma nanaspora. The sequence continues at coordinate 37,974 of JAKTPF010000035.1, read as the reverse complement.
CGCGTTGAAGTTCAAAGACTAAAGCTGTGGCAACCTGTTTGTTGAGGCCTCAAGGTTATTTTGGAGGTTTACTCCTGCAACTACCAGTACTCCAGCTTGGTTTGCAATGTTCCAGTTAATGAACAATACTTTTTGTATACTTTTTTTATGTTTTTGTTGTGCATTTTTTTGTTGTTGTTGGCCAAGCTGGTTGATACTGGTAATTGCTTTCTCACAAGATACCAAAATGAGTACTCAAACGAGATCTTCGTAATAGTTGGCGATAATCATACACTTTCGTCTGGGCTATTTTTTTTTTTGGGGGTTTTTTGTGCAATCATATCACGAGCTTTGGAAGATTGCTCCTTTCAGTAACTCAAATGGTTGGATAACCTGGAAGTTCTTTTGTGTCAACCCTTGATCTTCGTGTAGACAGATGCGAGGCCTTTGGCTTCAAAAGTTTTACGAAGGTTCAAGGTTTCAAGGTTTCAAGGTTTCAAAGTTTCAAGGTTTCAAGGTTTCAAGGTTTCAAGGTTTCAAGGTTTCAAGGTTTCAAGGTTTCAAGGTTTCAAGGTTTCAAGGTTTCAAGGTTTCAAGGTTTCAAGGTTTCAAGGTTTCAAGGTTTCCATCTAGGGCAACGCAAAAGCCTCAGTCTGACCATTGGTATCCACAAAAGATTAAATCCAAAGTTGGTAAAGTCATCACCCATCAATAGCCCGATTCCAAAAGCCTTCAGTGTGCATCTCAGACAATTACGGCAGAGCCTTGCGACTCTCAGTCTGAGATTGCTTCCACCTCACCTAATTGAATTGGTATATTGTAGCATCGTTAGTAAATTGGAGCGGACACCCACCAGTAGCCAAATACAAGAGACTTTAGTGTGCTTCTTGGATTGATACAGAACCCAATAGTGAATTCACTTCTGCCAATTGAATTTGTCTACATATTGTATTGTTAGTAAATTGGAGCGGACACCCACCAGTAGCCGTACACAAAAGATTCCAAAGAGCTTATGGGGCAAGTTGTCGCTCTCGACCTGACAAAGCTCAAATTTGTATTCAATTGTGCTTAGCTATTATTATTTTTGCAGTTATACCCCCATAAAATTTGGTAAAAGATAGGCCTTCAAATAGCGAGACACAAAGACTTAAAAGAACTTCTAAGGCAAGTTGTCGCTCTTGACCTTGTAACGTTCGATTTCATACCGCCTTGTCTGTTGTCTTCGTAAACTAGATGGTCTCTCTGGCGTCCATTTTGACTCTATTTTGACGGAAATGATACAATTTAATTAGCTATAACTACAGGTAGAGATTAGTCCAGACATAAAGCAGGTAGCTATTGTCAAATTACCACAAGACAAAAATATATAAACTTTGTGTCCCAAAAAATAAATTTAAAGTTTCAGCCGCGAAGCCGCTAAAGAGATGCATGAGTATATATGTATGTATACAAATAGTACTGAGTGGACTCTTCAACCACTATTTTACCTGTTGAAATGGTTTATAATACAGAGCTACTTCTTGTTCTTCTTTCTCATCATCTGCTGCTGTATGCGCTCAAATTCGGCATCGTCTATATCATAATCATCTGCAGCTTGTCTCTTCTTCATCTTCGAGTTGGACTTCGACTTTCCTTTGTCGACTGTATTAGAGTACTTGTCTAATAACTTGTCAAAATTGCTTTTGTTTCCCTTGTTCTTATTCTGGATCAGAGCCATTAAAGAATCTTCGCTCTTGTCTTTCAGCTTCATATTGTTCTTTTTGTAGATTTCGTGTAACATTTGCTCAGCTTCTTCACTTTCCTGGCCTTGGCTTTTGAGCAATTTTTTGAACTGCTTGTCTCTGTTCTTGACGTATTTTTCCCATTTCTTGTAACCAGCAGACACTTCTCCTGACGCAATTAGTTGCTCCACTATTTTGAAAAATCTCTTTTCATCCTTGGAATCTACTTCACTATGAGGAATACACTCAAACAATTTCAAAAAATCACCTTCATAATATACAAAACAGTCAATGATATCGTCTCTTTCTTCGTCTGAACCTTGATACTCTTTCTTATCTAGTTCGATGTTCTCTTTTGTGATTTCTTTATCATTTTCCATCATCTCTTGGAATAGCTCGCTCCAATTGATATCACCTTCATCACCCTCAATTATCTCTTCCACAGATCCAGTTCTATCAAATCTTTTACGTTTATTGGCGTCACTTAAAATGGTATAGCTGAATTGAATCTTTTCAAACTTCTCTTTGTATTTCAATTGATCTTCTGGTGACAGTTTATCAGGATGGTATTTCAAACATAGCTTATAATATGCTTTCTTTATTACTGGGGGCGCGTCTTGCTGTTTAACTCCCATGACCTCATAAGGATCAATATCTGGAAATGGAACACCCATTGCTTGTACTTTTCGGTGTGTGTACAAAGACCAAACTCTTTAGACTAATTAGACATGAAAGACCTGTCAAGCATTATTATCATTCTCTTTGAGTTACACGTCAAAGTATCACTGATATATGAAATCTAGAGAGATCAAAGCTAAAAAGAAAACTCGTCGCGTCGAGCAATCTCCAAATGCACGGGTGTTATTTTTTAATCTTTTGTTAGGTATATTACATAGGCTGATGTCCAGTATGTATAGTGGCAGAGTGGGTGTTCACAGCTTGTTATTTCACTATTTGAACTAAAAACCACTATATTCAGTCTAATATTATAACATAGAGATGGCTTTTTGAAATTATTACACAAAGCTGGCGTTCTGCAAATGGTTTCTCAAAACGCTGACTGTTTACTTAAATCTGATTGGACTTTCCGCTTTTGTACTTTTCTTCCAGCATCCATCTGCCTGAGTATTTATTAACAATTCATTGAGAGAATGTAACTCCGTACTATATAGTTGAATAACTATCACCCAGTTGCACACATTTGCCAGCATACTACTAGGTCCATAGACAGTGCCGTTAACTAAACAGAACATAGACAAGCACTAGGTATCAAACATACACATACGGTACCAAGTCGCAAAGAACTGAGCAAGCACAGCCGACAGTCTCCTGAAATCTCACTCTGCATATTTTTCATTTCCCTCCTAGGAATAAAAATCGTTAACTCCCCATTTCTTGAATCCTCTCTTTTACTTCATCTCTATAGTGTAGCGTTACATTTATTTAGTATACAACAGCCCAAATTATCTATCCATCATGGTTCACACTGCAGAATATCTCAAGACAGAAGCCCCTGGTATCTCCTCCGTCCTTCAAGGTGGCTACAACCATCCTTTATTAAGAGAATGGCAACATGAACGTCAATTGTCAAAAAATATGTTCATATTTCCTTTGTTCATCACAGATAATGAAGATGATGAGCAAGTGATCCCTTCCTTGCCTAAAATGAAAAGATTTGGCGTTAAGAAACTTATACCATATGTCAAGACTTTGGTTGACAAAGGTCTTAGAGCCGTCATTCTTTTTGGTGTCCCATTAAAAGAGGGTGCTAAAGATCCATATGGTACCAATGCTGACGATCCAGAAGGTCCAGTTATTCAGGGTATTAAAGCTTTAAGAGCTAACTTCCCAGATCTATACATCATGTGTGATGTGTGTCTATGTGAATACACTTCTCATGGTCATTGTGGTGTTTTATTTGAAGACGGTTCAATCAATACTCCTGTTTCTTGTGAAAGATTGGCCGCAGTTGCTGTAAATTACGCCAAAGCTGGTGCAAACTCAGTGGCTCCTTCGGATATGATTGATGGCAGAGTTAAAGCCATTAAGAAAGGTTTAATCGAAGCTAATTTGGCTCATAAAACATTCTTGATGTCTTATGCTGCCAAATTTAGCGGTAATTTATATGGCCCTTTCAGAGATGCTGCCGGCTCTTCTCCTGGTTGTGGTGATAGAAAGTGTTATCAATTACCATCGGGTGGTAAAGGGTTAGCCCGTAGAGCTTTGGTTAGAGATATGAGTGAAGGTACAGATGGTATTATTGTTAAGCCTGCTTCTTTTTACTTAGATGTCGTTAAGGATGCTACTACTTTGTGTCAAGATTATCCTGTCTGTTGTTACCAAGTCAGTGGTGAATACGCTATGTTACACGCTGCTGCTGAAAAGGGCATTTTTGATCTGAAATCTATTGCTTTCGAGTCTCATCACGGTTTCTTGAGAGCTGGTGCCAGATTAATTATTTCATACTTTACTCCAGACTTTTTGGATTGGTTAGACGAGCCATTTGCTTTGTAATAAATGCTCCTTCTTTAACTGCCATGTTGTTTCTTGGTCTTTGTACTTTTTCCAGTTTGCCTTGTTTATAGATTTTTCGTTTTATATTACTTTTTTGTTCCCTCTTTATTATCAAATTCCGTTATTCTATATGTATTATAATTATGAATTTAGTTTAGTATTTATGATATGTTCCTGAATATCGAAATTGCCCACGAATATTTATATTATGGATTATGATGCTAACATTGCTGGTTCCCTGTGTTCCGTTGTCTCTGATGATGTTGCTTCTTCTTCCTGTTTCTCACTTTTCTTGGATGGCAATTCGTTAGTAGGAACTTCAGGAAATTCAGGGGCGGACTGCTCAATCTTATCTGCCTTGTCACTGATCTTGGTCTGCTCTGCTTCGAGTCGAGCAAGCTCTTCTTCCACTTCATCTTCTAAGCTCTGGCTCATACTTTGTCCTAACATCTCACTAACTTCTTCTTGATACCGTACGCCTTCTTCTGTATCGTCCATGATTTTTTCCACTCTCTCTAAACTCATTTCTTTATTTAACTCTTTCAGCACTTTATTACCTTCTTCTAGACCATACAAAACGTCATTTTCAATAAGTTTGAATTCAATACTACCTATGAGTTCTTCTAATGTATCTGCTTGCTTCTCAACGGTAGTGAGTAAGTTTTGTTGGTACTTCTTTTTCTTCAAGGCCAGCAAAGCACGGGATTTTTGCCCTTTACGAACACATTCCTTAGCTATCTCAGTTTCACGGTCAATTATAATAGAAGCTTTAATGGTAGCCTTGTGCAACTTATCTCTTTGCATTTTGAGCTGTAGAATTGCTCTGTCTTGTGGAGTAATCTTTGCCGCAGCAGAAGTCGAACTTGTGTTACCCATTGTACTTAGATTGATAGAGCACCGTTTATTTGTTAAATGATATATAGATCTGTCGGTAAGCTTATCGCTTTTCTCTAATTTGAAGCAAGACTGTGTAAGAGACACTGTAATCAACACATTATGAGGCTTTAGATATATGCATTTAACTTCATGTTATTTCCCTTTCCTTGTTTTTCTCGCCGCCACAGCCTGTCGGGAAAAGAAAAAAAATATTTTTTTGGCAGGATTATTAGCTGAATAGCATGTTTATTTACTTTTCTCAGCTAGACAAAAGGAATACACTAGGATTGTAAACTTTGCCTGAAACCAAGCATATTAAAGATGGTCAAGTCAAAAGGTGGGAACAGTTCGAAAAAGAATGGTTTCATTCAAAAAGAAATGGATGACAAAGTGCATGACTTGATCTCTACCTTACTTGAAGATAAAAGCAGAGAACTCAAAGCTAGATACCCAAATGAAGAAGATCCATACAAGACTCTTGCATTTGCTAAGGACTTAAATGGGACTGAAATATATCAGTATATTAAGCTCAAGGACAAGTCGTTTAGCCGAGTGAAAGATGTTCATTTGAAATATTCGATTGATAGAGTATGGAAAGTATTGAAAGATGAAGAGTTTGAAGAGATTAAAAGTATGGGCTTAGATCCATACACTTTAGAGATACAGAACGAGAGTGATGTGTTTGATGAAGAAGATCTCATGGATGTTAAAGATAGTAATAAGTCAAATAAAAGTATAACTGATTTATGGAAATTGTCTGATGCTAATAACACCGATAATGACGAAAACACTACAAAAAAAGTTACACCAGAAACTGGAGAGAACATTGAAGAGCAAGAATCAGAAAAGAAGTCAAAAAAGAGATCCAAGGATACCAATAAATTGCCAGCAAAAAGAATAAAGACAAATAAAGATAGATCGCCTCCTAATGTCACTTTAAATTCTTTAGGTGGATTAGGTGGAAAAGGAGGAATTGAAGAAGAGCTTATGGAAATTGTAGGATTGCCTATTCAACATCCTGAAATCTATACAACACTGGGTATTGAGCCTTCTAGAGGTGTGTTATTGCATGGTCCTCCGGGTTGTGGTAAGACGAGTATAGCTAACGCATTAGCTGGACAATTACAAGTTCCATTCATATCAGTGAGTGCTCCATCAGTAGTAAGTGGCATGTCCGGTGAAAGTGAAAAGAAAGTAAGGGAGATTTTTGAAGAAGCCAAACAAATTGCTCCATGTTTGATTTTCTTTGATGAAATTGACGCTATCACTCCCAAAAGAGATGGCGGTGCTCAAAGAGAAATGGAGAAAAGAATTGTTGCTCAATTATTGACTGCAATGGACGGACTATCGCTTGAAAGCACAGGTGGGAAACCAGTCATCGTGATAGGTGCCACTAATAGACCAGACTCATTGGACTCAGCCTTAAGAAGAGCTGGAAGATTTGACAGAGAAATTTGCATAAATGTTCCAAATGAATTATCAAGACATAATATTTTATCTGCAATGACAAGAGATTTGAAAATTAATGGCGCTTTGGATTTGAGAAAACTAGCCAAGATGACACCAGGTTTTGTAGGTGCTGATTTGAAAGCATTAGTCACGGCAGCTGGTATTACAGCTATCAAAAGAATATTCAGCACTTTAAGCACCGAGCAAAAACAAAGCTTGCTTACAGAAACAGTAAATGGAAATGGAACTCAAAAGGAAATTAGCGTCACAGAAGTCAACGATGCAAATGTCGATGATATGGAACTCGATGAACAAGTTCATGTAGCAGAATCCAAAACTACCTCTCACTCTGATGATGAATCTGAACACATACCAACCATTCAAAAATTCTTGACCAACCATCCTTCTCCATTAACGCCAGAGCAATTGGATTCACTTACTATAATAGAAGATGATTTTTTACAGGCCCTACCTACAATTCAACCAACCGCTAAAAGGGAAGGATTTGCTACTATCCCAGATGTTACGTGGAACAATATAGGAGCCTTAAAGAAAACTAGAGATGAACTTAACATGGCTATCGTGCATCCAATCCAAACTCCTGAGATTTATAAAAGAGTTGGTATTGAGTCCCCAGCAGGGGTTCTCATGTGGGGTCCTCCAGGTTGTGGTAAAACGCTGCTCGCTAAAGCCGTAGCTAATGAATCCAAGGCTAACTTCATATCCGTTAAGGGTCCTGAGTTGCTGAATAAATATGTTGGTGAGTCTGAAAAAGCAGTGCGTCAAGTATTTGCGAGAGCCCGTGCTTCGGTACCATGTATTATCTTCTTTGATGAGTTGGATGCTCTTGTTCCTCGCCGTGACACAGCATTAAGTGAGTCCAGTTCAAGAGTTGTCAACACTTTGCTCACGGAGTTAGACGGTCTTAATGATCGTAAAGGTATTTATGTGATAGGTGCTACTAATAGGCCAGAGATGATTGATCCAGCTATGCTGCGTCCAGGAAGATTAGATAAACCATTATACATTGAGTTACCTACTGCTGACGAACGAGTCGATATATTGAAGACTGTTATCAAGATCAATAATACTCCAATTGACACTAGCGTAGATTTGCGCATTATTGCACACGATGAACGTGCAAGAAACTTTTCTGGAGCTGATTTGAGTGCACTGGTTAGAGAAGCCGGTGTTTCCACTTTGAGAAGAGTATACGGTGCTAGCGAACGTGTTAGAGATGGAACAGAGTCCATGGTTGAGCAAAGAGGCGAAATTTATGTCACCTCTGAGGATTTTGAAGTTGCTTTGAATAAAGTCAAACCTTCTGTCAGTGATAGCGATAGAAAAGATTATGATTTACGTAACAGAACGTTGGCTTCCGAAAGAAATTAGTGTTTATTCGTTTATAAATAAGCAATAAGTGTCTAATAAAAAAAACCAGCAATGACAATGATTAAGTTTTACATGGCAGATATCATTTCATGCTGGTCAATTCGGCTTTTTAGAGCTATTAATAGGATATTGCTTGAAACAAAGAATATTTTACGCTTTCATTGTTGCGGATCGCGCCGTCTTATCTAAACTTTATCTCACATAGACATATGAAAGAAACCGGTACCTCTCATTAGTGTATATTTTGTATGCAACTAAAAGCTTAATAATTGTAGCTAAATATAGATACATTGTTGTAAACAATCTTTTCATCTCTCTGCTACTATTACACCTCAAAATATATATTACGAACTTATAAATTCTTAAAACGATCGACTAAGAACAAAAAGTAAAAACCGTCGCGTCGATGTTTAACTATGACATTACCAATTTTACTGATAACTATGCCAATAGTTTAGTAACAATTGAAGTAAATATATGATAGGAAGGGGTTTCTTTGTACAATTATATTACGGTATTAATTGACCTAAACTAACGTCAACTACTACTGCAGGATGCCTTTCTAGACTGGCTGGTGCACGGGCGCTAACTGCAAAATTTGTCAATAATTTCCCTTCCGGCCAGCAGGTGCACAGGTTTAGCATTTGAACTAAAAGCCTAATAGCGACGCGGAAGACTAAGGTCGATTTTTAAGTCGATTTTTAGAGATCCCCGGAGACTAAAAGCGCGTTGAAGTTCAAAGACTAAAGCTGTGGCAACCTGTTTGTTGAGGCCTCAAGGTAATTTTGGAGGTTTACTCCGGCAACTACCAGTACTCTAGCTTGGCCTGCAATGTTCCAGTTAATGGACAATACTTTTTGTATACTTTTTTTATGTTTTTGTTGTGCATTTTTTTGTTGTTGTTGGCCAAGCTGGTTGATACTGGTAATTGCTTTCTCACAAGATACCAAAATGAGTACTCAAACGAGATCTTCGTAATAGTTGGCGATAATCATACACTTTCGTCTGGGCTATTTTTTTTTTTGGGGGTTTTTTGTGCAATCATATCACGAGCTTTGGAAGATTGCTCCTTTCAGTAACTCAAATGGTTGGATAACCTGGAAGTTCTTTTGTGTCAACCCTTGATCTTCGTGTAGACAGATGCGAGGCCTTTGGCTTCAAAAGTTTTACGAAGGTTCAAGGTTTCAAGGTTTCAAGGTTTCAAAGTTTCAAGGTTTCAAGGTTTCAAGGTTTCAAGGTTTCAAGGTTTCAAGGTTTCAAGGTTTCAAGGTTTCAAGGTTTCAAGGTTTCAAGGTTTCAAGGTTTCAAGGTTTCAAGGTTTCAAAGTTTCAAGGTTTCAAGGTTTCCATCTAGGGCAACGCAAAAGCCTCAGTCTGACCATTGGTATCCACAAAAGATTAAATCCAAAGTTAGTAAAGTCATCACCCATCAATAGCCCGATTCCAAAAGCCTTCGGTGTGCATCTCAGACAATTGCGGAAGAGCCTTGCAACTCTCAGTCTGGGATTGCTTCCACCTCACCTAATTGAATTGGTATATTGTAGCATCGTTAGTAAATTGGAGCGGACACCCACCAGTAGCCAAGTACAAAAGACTTCAGTGTCGTTCTTGGATTGATACAGAACCCAGTGTTGCGTTCACTTCTGTCAGTTGGATTGGTCTATTATTGCATTGTTAGTAAGTTGGAGCGGACACCCACCAGTAGTCAAATACAAGAGACTTCAGTGTGCTTCTTGGATTGATACGGCACCCAACAGTGAATTCACTTCTGCCAATTGAATTTGTCTACATATTGTATTAGTAAATTGGAGCGGACACCCACCAATAGCCAACCACAAAAGATTCAAAATAGCTTCTTAGGCGAGTTGTCGCTCTCGACCTAGTAAAGCTCAACTTTGTATTCAATTGTGCTTAGCTATTATTATTTTTGCAGTTATACCCCCATAAATATGGTAAAAGATAGGCCTTCAAATAGCGAGACACAAAGACTTAAAAGAACTTCTAAGGCAAGTTGTCGCTCTTGACCTTGTAACATTCGATTTCATACCGCCTTGTCTGTTGTCTTCGTAAACTAGATGGTCTCTCTGGCCTCCAATTTGACTGTATTTTGATGGAATTGAGACAATCCAATTAATTATGACTACAGGTAGAGATTAGTCCAGACATAAAGCAGGTAGGTATCGCAAAATTGCCACAAGACATAAAGATATAAACTTTGTGTCCCAAAAATAAATTTAAAAGTTAAGCCGCGGAGCCTCGAATTTAACCGAAAAGTGCTAGATTAAATAACAAGCCTTAGCTGTTAATGACCTGTAGCTGAGATGGAAATAATACATGAAATAATAAAGCATACATTCAAAAAATATTTATTATACACTGTTGTAAATTATTCTATCAAAAAAATGTTAGTTTAACCCACGTCTATTAACATTTCTTCTGGCATTGACGGCTTTGCCACCTTTCCCTTTACTATTACTAAACGTAACATAAGGCAATCTGATTTCGACAACTTTCTTTTTCTTCTTACCTGGTCCATCTGTTTCGATTTTCCTTACAGTTTCATACTTTGGATAAATAAACTTTGGAGCAAGCTCCTCAACTGGTATGTTGGTCCTTCCTTTTACCAAAAAGAATTTGTGCTCTCTATTCGATCCTTTTCCCAGAGTTAGGTTCTTCAATAATTGAGAGTCAATCGGAGTGTATATGTTAATAAAGTTGTCTTGTGAATCAATTGAGTGGACCAAACCCAGTCCCAAAAATTTGGCATAATCCTCGTTCACTATTTCATTAGCTAATAAATTAATGGAGTTCGGCCTAGAGGACATTATGAGGGCATCTCTTTTGAAAGAAACTAGTGTCAAGTATTCATCTAATTCCACTCCAAAAATCCCGACAACTTGGGCTTCTAGACAGTTATCTAAATCCTCATGATTAATATTGTTAGAGTCAAGAATAGTTACTCCAAAAAGAGGCATCTTAAACAAATCTGATGTGCTTGCAGATTCTGCACTTTGAGGAAATGCATCCATATATGAAAGACGCAATGGAGGTTTGGTAATTAATGGTGTGAAATCATACCTTCTCTCTCCCTGAATGATTTTGTGATGGAAAAATGACAGTATTTTAAAACTTCTGAGCTGTGATGGTGAGTACCGTATTAAACTTGATTCTTCATTGCTTATATAGATACCTTGAATCTTGCTCAAGCTTCCATATGATAATCTATTCAATAATTCATTCTCAGAATCTTCTATAGATGGGCTATTAAGATAAATTAAATGAGTTGGCTCAAAGTGTTTAGTTACTTCACTCATAATTTCAATACCATAACCTTTGACCCACCCAGGAGCATTCAATAGTACACAAGACGAGTTTTGTTGCTCCGTAACTCTTTCACGGTGATGAGAAATCAGCTTTGAAAATTGATGCATGTATCTTAACGGTTCTCTTTGAGGAGATGTAAAACCTATATAGCATGATTGTAGAATCTTATAAGTTTCAACTGCATCATCTTCGTTGACGCAACTAATTTCAGGAACACTATTACATGGTATGTTTATGCCAAAAATAGGTTTAGCAAATTCTGATAATGATATACAATCGGGTGATGAGTATTCAGGCTGTCCTGGGTCTATATCCATCACATGTACTTTCTTGTAGTTATTCAGTTGATCATTCTTGGCGATCAGTCTGTTCAACAGAATCCTCAAAAATGTTGACTTTCCAGAGTTTTTGGAACCTATTACCATAACCCTCATTTGATCCTCGGGCTTGTTGTTCAATAAACTTTCGTATTCCTGTACTAAGTTGTCCAATGATAGCTTCCATGACCTTGAAATGTGCGTTCCTAAAAAAGGATTGACTTCCTGTTGCAATACGGGACAAAAGGTGTATCCATAAAATGAATCTTCGTTAACTATACTCTCGTCAGGTTGGTTATTATCCGGCTTATTGTTTTCAAATGAGAACGCATTTTTAAATTGAGGATAAAGATCAACTATTTTGTGTAATCCAGTTTTCCTATTGGTTAACTTAACAACCGATTTGTACTCTGGGGTGAACAAATGCTCATTCAACTCATTTTTGTCATCTATAGTGATACTCATGTCAGTAACCTGAGCTGGTGATATGACGGGGAGTGAATTGAAAGGTATTGCTGTAATGGCAATTTTATGGTATGGGTTAGCGTGAAATGTTACTGAATCAATTTGAATTGCACCTCGCTGTATCACTAATTCGAACTCACCCTGTATCATGATATATTCTGTTGATTTCAGCCCTATTGTAACGTAATTGTCTCCATATACCACATTGTCATTATTTGGTCTAAATTTAGAGAAACATATGTTTGGTTGAACGTTCGACCTGTTGACATTATTATTATTGTTATTATTGCTTGAAGTGTTTATAGATTGAAAATTCTGTGATATGTTCTGTGATTCAGCACCAAACTGAAGGAGTATAGGCTCTAGTGGTCTTGGAGTAGAATCTGAGTCGGCTACCGCCTCTGTGTCTGAATTATTCTCCTTAGAGTATCCTATATATTCACCATCATCCTCTTCATCTGAGTTGTTCATGACTGCAAAAGCACTCACTATTAATGTGAATTATCGTTAGTACAAGCCTCATTGAAACAATCACAAAAACAACTATACTTACTTCTAGCACTCATAGTGAGTTTGTAGTATATTTCTTATCCAACAGAGTCTGGCTGCCGTATCCACAGTCCGTCAATCTCTTGTCATTGATTCCATACCATACACTGATATCAAGCTAAAAAAAAAAAAAAACATACAGATACCCCGAGCACTGCCATAAACTTTATCGACGCAAAGCCTTGAGACGTCGATTTACTAGCCACATTTACTCATCCCAGCATCCCAAAACGCGCCACAAAACTACCGACCGCAGCATTGCTAAACGGCGCGCGCTCATTGGCTATCTTGCAGAGAGCGGTGAAGTTACCCTCACTCTCCCTATGTCTGCGAAATGGTTCCACTGAGACTTAGCTAACAAAATTTAGTAGCCTTATTGGATTGATGATTATCAGACATTATTTAACAAGGACTAATCTTACTTCCGCTTTACTATACAAACACGCTGTCATACATATTTATCATTATCAATTAGCCATGTCCGAACACAAGTTACAAACCCCAGGTTTCGATTCTAGATTCCCACAACAAAACCAAACCAGACACTGTTACCAATCTTACTTAGATTATCACAAATGTGTTGCATTAAAAGGTGAAGATTTTGCTCCATGTCAAGTCTTTTTCCAAACCTTTTCCTCATTATGTCCATTAAGTTGGGTTGAAGATTGGGATGAACAAAGAGGCAAAGGTATTTTCCCAGGTAACTTATCTATTGAAAGTGTTAAGAAAGAAGAAAGTTCTGAATAATTTATTTTTTTTATTTGCTGATCAGTATATTTATATAGACAACTTCAGAAATCCAAATATAATACCGCAAAAAAAAACAAATAACAAGAACAGATACTACAATAGAAACAAAAATGTTTTCCAAAACAAAAGGATAACAATATCATATATCCCATAACTTCTCTTTCAAAAAGAACATACCGCAAATTTTATTCAAATTTATGTCAAATATAAACAATTCATCTTTCTTTATATTATAATTATTAATGATTTAGGATCAACTTATACTCTGTATTCCAAAGTCTTTATAATTATTATTATAGCATACATATTATTACAGTATATTAGAAAATGTTCAATTTTATTATTATTATTAACATATTCCAAATTTTTCTTATTGAATTAAATTCGTACATCAACCCAAGTTGATCTTTGTGAAATACATGGTAAGCTTGTAGGTTCAAAGGACACAACCTATACTCTTTGAACAGTCCAGTTACCATTTACGATATCGCTATTAGTGTACGGTACTTTGTAAAAACAAAGGTAAATATACAAAAGAGGAACTTTTATCCCTTGAGAATCATGTAAATACTCTAGTTGGTCTACCTTAAATGACTTTTGACTCATCACCTTTCGCCTTATTGAGCTTGGATCTGCTTCTTCCTTGCTATCATTTTCAGAGTTCATAGTCGGATTCAGCTTTCTCTTCTTGTTCTTTTTATCATGTAGCACACTTTTTTTTTCAATAGAATAGTCTAAATAATTAAATTGTTTAATACCTTTCAATGAAAACTTAACTTCTTTCCCAGATATACTGGGTTTTTTGTAAAGATCCAGAGAGGTATCTGCAAGATGATACAATTCTCTTTCTCGTTTTGTATCACCTAGTGTAAGTTGTTTGAGTATCTCAATCACAGCCAACAATTTTTGAATAGATTCATTTTTAGAGACAAAAATCAATTCACAATGATCCTGTGATCCAAAATTTTCAGAACCTTCTTGAAAACATTCCAATTTCTTCAGCACATAATTCACTTTTCTTTTGATATTATCGTTTTTGCTTACTATTATCTTTTCTATAGAATCTATTTGTTGGCTTCCTGAACCGGCAAGCATATTGATCTCGGCACCACTATGGCTTTCGCTACGCTGATCAATGCTAGTAGTTTTATCATCCTTGGAAGTACCAGACTTCCTTTTCGATCCTAGTTTCTCTTTCAGATAGGACTTCATTGTTTCGATAGCAGGTTTCTTATCAGCATCGAATATTACAGGTGATTCCGCTTTAGATGAAGTCTGAGAACTCATTTGTGAAGAATCAAGAATCTCCATAAGCATAGGCTTCTTCTCTGGTATCTGTGCTATGTTATCTCCCATTTTTAAGTTCAGTTGTTTACCTAGTTTGCAACTAATTCACCATGACATTTGGCGTCTGATTTAAACTTGAATTTATATAGTATTTGGTAAAAAAAAATTATAAGTCTGATAATTCAAAATATCTAATAAGCGACGCGTCGATAAATAAAAGTTCTTGGAGTTTAAATTAAACTGATGACTTACATATACATGTATATACATGCAGTAAGCTTCTTTCGTTTATACAGGCTATTAGTCGACTAAAACTTCCTGTTTGTGGAAAGTACCGGGGAAGCAAAAGCAAGTATTGAGAAGAAGATGTCTAATCATTGTCACGCCGAACATGAATCGCATAGTCACCATCACGGGGCAGGTGGTGGCCATGATCACTCACATGATGCAGCTCCTATTCCTACAAATGTGTCACAGTCTATTAATTCCAAAATACTAACCCCAAATCTGTCAGCTTTGAACTTAGCTAATCCCAACTCCGACTTAAATTTGTTATTCAAGAATAACGAAACTCGATATTCGATCAAGCCTGAGTTTGAATCTGATGCCGACTGTCAACTGATTTTGAAAATACCATTTAGTGGGACAGTCAAACTTTACTCTATAATTCTCAGAACCAATGGCACCAGAAGCCATTGTCCCAAAACCATTAAACTATTCAAAAATGTTGACAATTTAGATTTTGATACCGTTGGATCAAGACCAGAAACTTTCAAGATTGAGCATCCATTAGTGGGTATTCAAGATACATCAAATGATGAAGTTATTGAAGAAGATACATTTGTTGAACATTTTGTTCCTAGAGCGTCATTTACTGGCGTTAACAACCTGACTATTTTCTTTGAGGATAACTGGGAAGGCGATGAAGATGAAGTTATCAAGCTCTATTCTGTAGAATTACGAGGTGAGTTTAAAGAGCTGACTAAGGACCCAGTTATTACATTATATGAATCAGCTGCTAATCCTGCAGATCACAAAAACATGTTAGCACAAGAAAATAAGAATATCTCAGGATTAGATTAAATACCATCGACTTCTTGGGCTTTTTGTTTGCTTGCTTATTTGTATATATGTTTTTCGGGCTCATTTTAATGGTCATTTGCATTTCAGTTTGGGTAGGACTTAAAAAAAAAATATTAAGTATTTTATATACTTGATTACGAAAAACCAGTTAATCAATGGAATTTTTTTATTCTTTAATTGTTTTCAGGTACTTTTGATTATGTATTCTATATAAAACTTTTCTTTTGCTTTTGTTTTTGGTTGCATACATCTATATATGTAGAATGTATAATTGTGTGTGTGTATTTTTTTAGGTCTATTTTTTGTTAAAATATGGAGCGGGCATTTCCATATAGTTTCTATTATAAGCTCTATCATCAGCAGTCAAACCTTTGTATTTCAAACTTTCAATATCAACCATATCTTCATTAAGTTCTTTAACTGACGCAACACCTAATAATTTCATGTCTCTAAGCATTTCTGCTTTCAACATTTGAATGGCACGAGTAACACCTTCTTCCCCATACGTGCTCATAGCGTATAAGAAAGGTCTACCTAAACCCACAGATGTGGCACCAAGGCATAAGGCTTTGATAATATCTGAACCACGTCTAATACCACCATCAATGAAAAATTGGAAATCTTTATCCTTAATACCATTTTCTCTCAAGTGTTTCTTTGATTGAGCTAAGACTTCAATTGGTGGCATTGAGAAATCTAATTGACGACCACCATGGTTAGATAACAAAGCGCCATTATAACCTATTTTAGCAGCTGTAAGACAATCTTCCTTTCGTTGAACACCTTTTAAAACCATAGGTAAATTAGTGTTTTTCCTCAAGAAGGCCAAGTCATCCCAAGTAGGATTATAGTATTGAGTTGTACTTGAGACAAAGACATTCAATTCTTCTACTAATTCAGGGTCAAGGTTGGATCTAACTTTAGAGTCTTTTTCACGATTACCAATAGAAGCTAAATCAACATTCACAAATAACCCTTTGATATTTGGCATTTCTTTTTCAATCTTGGCAAATAATTTAGGAGCTTCTTCAACTTCTTTCTTTGAATAGAAATGAATTTGATAAAAATTAATTTGTTCTTTCGTAGCTTCTTTCATGAACTCATCTAACGGGAATGACACTTGTTTTGGAACAAGATGCACAATGCCATTTTTGCCAGCACTTCTGATAAGGTTCTTTTCAGCATCACTATGAGCCATACTAGAACCTGCAAATGCAGTTATATAAAATGGAGCTGCAACTTTTTGACCTAACATTTCAGTTTCAATATTACAAGTAGAGACATCAACACCACATCTTGGTCTAAAAAATATACGACCAAATGCATAATGATTCTCTCTAAGACTGAATTCGTCAGAGGAACCAGTGGAATAGTAACCCCAAGTACCTGGTAATAAAGTAGCTCTAGCTATGGACTCAAAATCGGTGATATTGAATATCATAGAAAGTGGTGGCTTGCTCTTTATATTCATTTGTCTTTGCTTTTCCATTCTAGCCAACTCTTTCTCTAATAAGCTTTCATCGTCATCGTCGTCATCGTCTTCTTCGTCATCATCATCGTCATCTTCATCATCGTCGTCGTCGTCTAAGATAATAATTCTACGGCTCTTCTTCTTCTTCTTCTTTTTTCTTGAATCGTTTAAAATGGGCTCGTTATTACTCAAGACAAGAGCGGAAAAGAGAGCGGCTGTACCAACTGTAACTGCTAACCCGGCTTTATAGCTGGTTTCGTTATTACCATGAGCTGTTTTCACCGACGAAATAAGAGCATGGCTATTTTGACGGGTATATCCAGTGAAAGCACGAGACAGATTCTTAATAGACCCCCTCAAATAGAGATAAGATCTCATTGTATTTTCTTATCTACCGATGATGATAATAGTGGGAGAGTGTAAGCTGATGTTCAACTGGAGGACGCTTGGTTGTATAGTAAGTAACGGCAGGGCAGAGGGGTTTATATACAAGTATTTGACAAAGAAGAGAAGCTTATGAACATGAGTACCGACAGATGCAAGTGTCAGGTTTATCACGATAGGATAGGATAGATACAAGGTAAAAACTTAGCTTTCTCAATTCTTTATCTGCTTTGGGGCATACATAGAGACATATATTGTACAACGGCAGTGCAAACCACGTATAGGGCATTCGCGCGGGAAGTGCCTGAAAAGGGTATTTTGGGAGATTGCAAGAATTGAGAGATCGTGGGGGTGGGGGTAGAGAGATTTCACGCTGAAGAGTTACATCCATGAAATCTGTACACCATATACTTCATTATTGCGATTGGGCTTTTCTTCCTTTCCGCTCTACATCCGTACACTAGATTACTCCCACTATATGAGGCACACCAAAACATAAACAGACACGAAAACACGCCCTGCAAAGAGCATGGCTGGGCTGATGGACTGACTAGACATGAAGATTGGAGATCTTATACTGCACGCAACAAGGCCCTTTGCTTTCTTCTCCACCAACCCATTGAACTCATTCACCCTCCAGGCAGCCTAATTGGCAATTAAAACGTCTGCTAACTTGTAAGGGCCACCACTGCAGCAGCTGCTCCTTCTGCTTTCTTACACAAACCACACTTCAATTTCTATTACAACAGTATTAGCAACAGGTATGGATTCCAACTCCTCCGCCTTGCAAGATCTGCAAAACCGCCAGCTATACGTTTCAGACCCGAGTTTTAAACCTCCCAATGGCTCAACTGCCGTTTTTGCGCCTACTTCGCCATCATCAGTAGCCATTTCTACTTCATCAACATCCTCCCAAAACTCAAATTCCGCTCAGAGTCAATCAGAAAAGCATTCTGGTTCAATTGCTGAATCTGAGCATCATAATGACTTCAACAAATCAAAAATTAATGATGACGGAGATGTCCACATGAGAGATAATGAAAGAGATAATGAAAATGAAAACGATGATTATAATGACAATGAAAATGAAAATGAAAATGAAAATGAAAGTGCTGCTACGGGAACACAAACTGCTGCTACCACGCCATCGACAATGACGTCTAATGACTCAACGCCAAACATAAAAGAGTTTGAAAAAAATAAACAATTGAGTATAATTGATGAGAATCCGCCAACCACTAGTATACATGATAGAAGTAATACTACAGATATTACTAAAATTGAAGACCCGGAATTAGATTTGTTTTTGACTGAGTTAGATCAACTGATGAACTATTTAGATAATGTCGAACAAGATGAGTTTAAGAAGCAAAAGCTGCAGGAAATAATTACAAAGACTAAATCTAAGTTACTTCGGTTGAATCTCAACAAGAATCTATCTAAATTTCAATTAAAGCATAAAGAAGAAGATCATCAAACTGAAATACAACTATTGTTGAAAAATATAAGTACATTTGAAAGACACATCCAAGTATTGAAGAATGAAAATGAAATCATTAACATCAAGAACTTGAAATTAATTAAATATTGTAAAAATCTGAAAACTGATAAAATAAAAGCATTGAGAAAGGAAAATGCTCATTTGAAAAGACAATTGGAGAAGTATACCACGATTTTAAGTCCTATAGCAGATACCCACCCAGCTACATTTCCATCCCAAAACCAGCAATCCTCGACTAATTCTAATGGTAGCGCCAATAAAAGAAAGAAACGTTTGGACTCAAACTCATCGGCTTCCTCTTCAGCATCTTCTTCCTCGTCATCGTCCCCGGACCAGATTTATAAGAGTCCCGCTTCGCCTAGTAGCGGAAGCCATATGTTGGATACGCTAGGTAGATTAGCATCCCACGTTTTAGAAGATGGAAATTTTAATCATCAACAGCAACAACAGTAGTAGTACTAGTAGTCTGCTATTCATTGGTGGATAATTTTTTTCCTTTGTGTCATGTTTTATTTATTGATTAACTAACTTGATATTCTATCAAGTTTCCATTTTACTTATTTTTTTATACATCCATTTATCTATTTTTTTGGGATCTGGTTGTTACCTATACATGGTAACGTATACATCGGAACAACCAAACCAAACTCAGCATATCTACTATCACATACATACACACATATATCATATGTATATACCTCATTTGTTTAGTGCTAATTTACTTTTATATTTTATTTATTGTACTGTTGTGCCTATTGTATATTATAATTTGCTGTTTTTTTTAAAAGATTTTACTTGGAAGGATTTTATCCCGACTTTGATGATTACAGTATCAACGTTTTGCTATTCTCAACCAGACGCCATCCTTTTCGGCTAATATCTTTTAAGTGACTGAAAACAACCTGCCATTTATATGTATATATGTGCTGCAAAAGGTATCACACATATATTTTGGGTGAAAAAGTCAATAGTTTTTGTATTAAATATATTTCTTTAAAAGTCAGTGCGCGTCGATCGACCTTTACCCCGCCATGTTTAAAAAGTTCCGTTAGATTTGTATATGGCTGGATGGGGAAGAAGCACAGAAGGGCAGATGCTGTTGTATGTTATATATAGTGGTAATTGAATTATAGATAGACGTACACTTATATGCATACCAAATACGCAAATTTGTGGTTTTTTGTAACATTGCTCTAGCCCAAATATGTTCAGTAGGTTGATAATTAAAGGGACAGGTGTGAACCTTTGTCGTCTCTCTATGACAAATGTTGCGAAAAGTGGAGTAATATCTACCAGCTTATTAAAGAAACCTACATTTAGTGTATTCAATACAATTGAGCGTAAGTCCTTCCATAGTGGGTTTGTTGCCCATGCATTTGATTTAGATAAGGAGCTGAAATGCAGAGAGGTGATTGAATCATTGCCATCTTTAGAATATATATTTAATAATGAAGATGGATCATCAAGACAACCATCTGATGAGGAATTGAAGAAAATTGCATATTTGAATTCATTTACTAAAGATAGAAATTTATCATATAAAGAATTATTTTTTACATTTCCAGAAGAGTATGGGGCATTATATGATTTAAACACAGAAAATCTAAAGACTTTAAAAGCGTCATGTCAATTAATAGTTGATAAGATTCCATACGAGGATACATCAACTGGAGAAATCAAATGGCAGATTATAAGAGATGGAGACGAAGTTCAAGGATGGGAAGGACCAATTTATTATTTCTTTGTTCCCGCAATGTTCTTTGTCATGGTAGTGCTGATTTTCCATGATGGACTTGATATTTATGACTGGTCATTAAGAGAATTAGTTTACAGAGTTAAGGAAAGAGCTATTAGTGAAGGAGATACTGAAGTGATTAACACCATTGATAAATTTGGTAAGCCTGATGGTGATTTCAAATTGGAGCCTTACTCTAAGGACGATGCAGTTTTAATTGAAAGAATCATCAAAGGTGATTACGATAGATTAGCGGGTTTAAAATCCAAACAGACCGCTCTTGAAAACAGCAAACTGTCAGCTTAATTATGGTTATCTGGTAATTTATTTATTTATTTATTGGACTCTTGCTTTATCCTCTTATCATTTATTTACTTATTTATTGATTTTACTTATTTATTTATTCACTTATATATTTATCTGGTTTGACTATCTAACAAATTATTTATCAACTTATCAACTTACTTATTTATTAATCTATTAGTCTGCAAGCAATCGACGCGACGCTAAAACCCAAAAAAGATACCAGCTAAGAAATCGACGCCTCGATTATAGATTGAGTGACTGAGTGCGCTTCGCTTCGCTGGCTGGCTTAGAGAGTGACTCAGCTTGGTGTGACCTGCGCAGTTCGCATAGTTAGTGAGTGTGCAGGATGGCAACCCTCCATCTCTTGAGGGCTTTGATTGTTTGACACATTCCTTCCAGGTATATCTGCAGGCATGCACACAAATGTTTAAATATAAATATACATATTTGTATACATACTACATATACTATCTACATTATCTGTAGTTAATAGATACAAAGCCTTACACAACGCCCACACATATATCGAACAGTCTAGCAATTTGAAACAAGCCTTAGACTAGCCCCGAGCAAAACAAAACTTCAGTGCACTGCAGAGAAAAAAACAAGATAAATATAGCTAGCTCCAATTTACTCATAACACTCACTAGCTTTTACTTTGCCTCTTTACCAATCTATCAAGATTAAGCCATATACAGTTTATCTGTCACAAATCACTTAACGACGCACTGAGAATACAAACCCACAGGTACCTATAGTTTGCCTTCCGTTAGATCGCCTTACTTAGAAACACACCCCCTTTACAAATCTAAACTCACTTAGTTACTATACGTGTACGACTTAAACGAAATCATAACAATACACATTTGTCCTCTGTATTTATTTGCTTGTTACGATTTTCAAACATAAACTCAATATACCAGATATAAAATACCATACATTCAGTTCTTATTTATTCCAATTTACTAGTATTACCATCAAACAATATAGTATAATTCATCAAAAATGTATCAAACTCCAATAGGTTTTCCTTCTCCTCCTGAAAAATTGACAGTCTCACCAACAACAAGCCATACAAAAGAACACAGACGTAGAAGATCTTCTTCTCTTATTACTAAAGTCGAACCTGAAAGTTTCGATACTAAACAAGATCAAGAAGTTCAGTTAAATCAAAATGCAACTTGGGTACATTTTAAAGGTGCTTGGATTATACATATAGTCATTATTGTTATATTGAAAATATTTTACGATTTAATACCTTTTGTCTCTAATGAGATGAGTTGGACTTTAACTAACGTCACGTATGTTATTGGCTCATATATAATGTTCCACCAAATCAAAGGTACTCCATTTGACTTTAATAATGGAGCTTTCGATAATTTAACTATGTGGGAACAAATCGACAATGGTGATCAATATACTCCCGTTAAGAAATTCCTGATGAGTGTACCTATTTGCCTCTTTTTAATATCAACTCATTATTCAAATTATGATTTAAATCTGTTCATAATTAATTTGATTGCTTGCCTTTGTGTGGTCGTACCTAAATTAGCTTTTTCTCATAAACTAAGAGTTAACATTCCTTACATCACCGAAGGACAGATTATAAATTAAGTTCCAATAAGTTTTTTTAACGAGTCAATTTTATTTAATCTTTTCAATCTTATCTCGACTTAAGATTGATCGATGATATTTGTTTTGTTTTTGTTTTGTGTTTATGACTATCATTTTTCTTTGGTTTTGTTTGTTTTTACTCTTTTTATTTCTTTTTTTTATATTATATTCGATTTTATGATTTTTCGAAAATCATCATGATCCAAACGGTTTTATCTTTTTAACTTTTTTAATTTTTGTCTTGTGAAAGTGATTCTCTTCTTTTCCATCAATCAAACAACAATATATTCACTTTAAAAACCATTCTCATACCATACCATAAACAACTGCAAATTTATCCAGTCTTTTGAGTTTTTCTTTTTCAAACTTAAATCACTGTTAATTATTCTATTTTACCCTATTTTTCACTTTTCTCTTTCTTACATCTTTATTTATGTTTCTCTTTTATTATTACTTACACAATGGGATCCCTCTTTATAAATATACATCTCTATATTTTTTAATTTTGGCCTGAATGCATTTCTTGCCAAATTCAAATATAAAAAAATCTAATATTTTAAAACTAGTTTATCATTACCGTTTTATTTTGATAGACATAATATATTATACATACATACATTTCATACATTTTAATACAATATTTATTAATTTACATTTTGATCATCTCTCGTTCAACCGCTTCAACGCGTCTATAACGCTTGTAAAATTCGAATTTATCACAATTATACTTCATCTGAATCACTTCTTCATTGAAAAGTGCCTCACAAAACTCTTTATTAGAATGAGCATTTAACATATCATTGTATATTTCGTTCCATTGATCATCTGACCACCCAGAAAGTAGATCTTTGTCATTATCGTTTCCGCCTCTCTCAAGCTTAGTTCTAATCATACGCTTGTATTTTGTGTCCTCGTCTTCATCCTGAAGAAATGATTCAGCTAGTTTTAACAGATTGACTATCCCATGTTTACAATTATTGGCAATCTTAAAAATTGTTGATGCCTTTTGGGGGTTTTTCAACGATGATGACAATGATGACATTTGCTGTTCTTTTTCATGCTTTCCTGTACATGAAAATGGAAACAACATGATAGTGGGTTTGAAGAACCATAACCTTTTTTCCATTTCTTTTATGCTACATTTGTACTTGCTTTGAATTCTGTGAGAGCTGAAAAGTTTGCTTCCCAAGTAATCACAGTACTCAACAAGCTTCAATTCTTTGCTAAGTTCATGCCATTGAGAAGCATCCCATTGATTTAAATAGAATTTCTCCTCGCAAATCTGTAAAATTTTGTATTTATCACAATGATATTTTTGTTTTACTGCATTTTCGTTATTCAAAATATCAAGCACGTCAGAGCTCCTAGATGACCAATAAGAATTAATATCGTAACACAATTTATTCCATGCCTCATCAGTCCAATCATGGTCAGAATCGTGCGTTTCTTCGTAATTCGAACTGCTTGCTGTTGTTTGTGGGATCCAGTTTGACTTACGAATAATGGGTGATGACTTGGCATTGCCCATGTTTAATAAAGTGGAATTGGAGATAACGCCAAACGCTTCGTCATTTTCTTCTTGTTGTACTAACTCTTCCTTCTCACCTTCAGAACCAGAGTCCAGCTCTGACCTTTGCTTCAATACGTCCCCTTGTGTAGAAAAATGGCCATATGCATTATTGATTTGAGCATATTTGATAAACGATCTATCTATTGCAGGAGAACCAACAAAGCTAGGTTTAGGAATAGTCACATTATGGAATTTATCAATGTTACGGAATGGTGACGTCGTGGTTGTAGTCGATGGTTGTTCGGATGCTATACTTGTTCCGTTTATAGCTATATGTGTAAAATGCTGATCTTGATCTTCCTGAACTTCAAGTACGTTTCTATTATCATATATGTCTTGCTCACTAGAACTGCTAGATATAACTCCACCAATATTCTTAGTCATTGGTATCTTATGAGAATGAGATTGAAGGACTGTGAGTTGTTCTTCTTGTTCATCCTTCTCGCTGTTCTCATCATCATCTAATACCACGGGTGGATCACTTAACCCGTATCCCAAATTCCTTCTTATTGGTGAACTTTTCTTGAAATCATCAGTTATTAAAATACTTTTAAGCGGCGTAGCAGAGGCAACAATATCAACTTTATTTTCCAACTTTTCGACCGAATTTTGTGATAATTGTTCATCGCTATCGTCAAACTCACTCTGTCTGTCGTCTTCGCCTCCGTTTATGTGAATTGCAATTTCAGTGCTTTTTGCTGCTTTGGTATTTTCCACAAAAGGATCGTTATCACCGAGATTTACTACACTATATGACAGCCTTTTCAAGTTTTTGTCCAAGCTGGAAGAAATTGGTGTTGCATCCTCAAAATTATTTTCAAATATAATTGGCTTGTCGTTATCCTTCGATGTGGGTGGTTTGAAACGTTTTGCGTGTTGAAATTCTGTTTCATCGTAACTTTCTGAATCAGATAACTCGTCCTCATCATGGATATCGTTTTGCTTGGATGGTCTCTTCCTCTTTCTTATTTGAAGTGTGCTATCATTTGCACTGATTTTATTGATATCTAAAGAGTTTTGAGTGTTATCTTTGTACTTGTCTGTAGTTCTCTTCGAAAATAAATTTCTGTTTCGTATAGGAGTTTCTTTTCCTTTATTCATTGGATTTTTCCCCCTATCGCTGTTTAATGGCACTATGAGTGTGGAACTTTCTTGTGGAGCGTCAAATGAACCAACGTGCCCAGAAAGAGGTTTTTGCGTCAAAGGGGATTGTTCATTTGTTTTAGACTTGGTTGATTTCCCACTTCTATCAACGCTACTCAAGTATGTTTTTACGGGAGATAAAATAGGAGACATAACTAATGATTTCTCCAACTCTTCCTCGTACTGTTCATCATCAGAAATTCGATGACTAGGACTTTTGAGAGGGCTCATCAAACCGTCAAAAGGTTTCAATATTTCAACATTTGCATCAATAACAGACACGTCTTTGTGACTGGTCAGCTCTTTGGTAACCCTTTCCATTGTGAAAGGAGTACTGGACCGGCCAGGTGCAGTCAATCTGGAGCCTGGTAGAACAGCTGGTAGCAGTAATTTGCTGCTTCTATGTTTTGGCTGATCGTCATTTGTCTTTGCGTCTTCCGATGCGTCTATTTCCTTTTGATCTCCTTCGTCATCTCGATCTTCTTCACGATGGGACTTTCGCATCTGCTCAATTTTTGACTGAGCTGGTGGCACACTCTTAAAAGGAGAAATCTTTATCCGTGTCCTTGGCATACTTGCGGGTATATTTAGTTGCGTAAGTGGAGAATAAAGGCCGATAGTTCTTCTTACACACCAACTTTCCATCTTTGAAGATGCGAAATCTAATAAATCCTAAAGCGTATGCAAAGTACGGATGTTTTAAAATATCCCGTTTTAACAGGGCCTTTAATTTTGCAGATTAAAAAAAATTTTAATTTTTTTTTTTTTTTTTTTTTGTGTTTGTTCACTTGGCTGGTAATAACAAAGATGGCTATTTCAAAACCCGTTTGTTAGTTTGTTCTTTTTGATCTCTCTCCATTGACCGATTGCCATAGTATAGTCACACTTAAATACAATGGCTACAGGAAAGACTGAAAAAGCCCGTCGTCAGAGACAGGGCGACCTGAGAGATGGTAACTTAAGAGTGAAAGGTGAAAATTTCTATAGAGATGCTAAGAAAGTCAACCATCTTAATATGTATAAAAGTGGTAAGGCCGTCCGTAATGCAAAGGGTGAAGTTGTTAAAGCCGCTTATTTACAAGATACCAAAGCCCCTACCGCTAGAGTCGATCCAAATCGTAGATGGTTTGGTAATACCAGAGTTATTGCTCAAGATGCTTTAACCCATTTCAGAGAGGCTATGGGCGAACAAAAAAAAGATTCATATCAAGTTTTATTGAAAAGAAACAAATTACCTATGTCACTTCTCGATGAAAAGGATACTTCTGAATCTCCAAGCTCCAAGTTTTTAGAGACTGAAACTTACTCAAATACTTTTGGGCCTAAATCTCAAAGAAAAAAACCAACCGTTTCTGTTTCTTCATTAGCTGAATTGGCAAATGCTACCAATGAAGATCAGACTAAGTTTGAAGAAAAACAAGAGTTGAATGCCACATTGGGCTTGATGGGTGGTTTAGATACAGATGAATGGACAGCCGAAGCTAAAGAAGCTATTTTTAACAAGGGTCAATCAAAGAGAATTTGGAATGAATTATACAAGGTCATTGATTCCTCAGATGTTGTCATTCATGTTTTAGATGCTAGAGACCCTATAGGTACTAGATGTGTATCTGTTCAAGAGTACATCAAGAGAGACTGTCCTCATAAACATTTAATTTATGTTTTAAACAAGTGTGATTTAGTCCCAACTTGGGTTGCTGTATGTATCTCCTACTGTTTTATTACTAACTTCTTTTTCTTAGACATTTTTTAGTAGCATCGTCATTGTTGCCATTTGTTTAGTCAGTTTCATCATTTTTAAACCCAAAGTTCTTTGTCAGGATGTTCTATTAAATTATTTTCAATTTACAATATAGCTTATCTGTTACAACTTTGGAAGATTGATACTCATCGCCCTTATTATTTATTCTCGTTTTGAGGATTACTGATAATAAACTTTTTGTCTTCGTTTTGAAGATGATACCTTAGATGACGTGGGATCTTAAGAGTTGAAGTACCTCTCCCTAGTTTGGAGCCTCGCGAGGTAGTTCGTAGTAAAGAACCCAACAAAACACTCCATTAGTAAACCGTGTTTTTTTGTTTGACAAATCTTGGATGAAACTAACTCTTGAGGAACAAGGAAATTATGCTACAAAAAACTAAGATAAAGAAGGGATTATCTCTGACACAATTATACTAACATAGTTAATTTTTACTATAGGCTGCCTGGGTTAAACATCTGTCGAAAGATTATCCAACATTGGCATTTCATGCTTCCATTACCAATTCATTTGGTAAAGGTTCATTGATTCAGCTTTTGAGGCAATTTTCAGTTTTACATCAAGATAGAAAACAGATCAGTGTAGGGTTCATTGGATATCCAAACACTGGTAAATCCAGCATAATTAATACTTTACGTTCTAAGAAGGTTTGTCAAGTTGCTCCAATTCCTGGTGAGACAAAGGTTTGGCAATATATTACATTAATGAAGAGAATTTTCTTAATTGATTGTCCAGGTATTGTGCCACCTTCTGCTAAGGATACTGAGAGTGATATCTTATTTAGAGGTGTTGTAAGAGTTGAACACGTTACCAATCCTGAACAATATATTCCAGATCTGTTAGCAAAATGTCAAAGAAAACATCTTGAAAGAACGTATGAAATTTCTGGCTGGAAAGACGCTCCTGAATTTATTGAAATGTTGGCCAAAAAATTGGGAAGATTACTTAAAGGTGGTGAACCAGATGAAATTGGTGTTGCTAAGCAGGTTATAACAGATTTCAACCGTGGTAAAATACCGTGGTTTGTTCCTCCTCCTGAAGATACGGAAGTGAGAAGTGAAAGCACCAACGAAGGCGATAAGAAAGCTCACTATAAGAGAAAGAGACAAGAAAGAGAAGAAGCTAAATTGAACGCCGAACAGGAAGAGTATAATAACGAAGATGAAGCGAATTTATTGGAGCAAGAAGAAGAAGAAGAAGAAGAACAAACATCAGACAACAAGAGACAGAAAAAAAGTGATGAGTCAACTGAAAATGGAGAGTTCAAAGGTTTTGATTAAACATTGTTTTATAGGTTTACGTATTCTTTCATATAGTCATTTAATAAGTATTTGGGTAAGTTTGCATTTTCAAAGTCCACTTAATAAAAAATTGAAAACTAGAAGTTGTAAACAAAAGCAAATAACTTATACACGGTTTTAGCGAATAGAGTCCACGCATTACACCTCCAATGTTTTTCGCTGGTTTTTCGCCACTGAGAAGACACAAAAAGCTGTGAGGATAGTGGATATTTAGCTAGGATAACTGATTATAACGTATGTGGCCCAATCTGATAAACTAATAGATTAGTATATACATACACAGCACAATTGAAGTGTAACGGGAGCACATAATCAATTGACGGTAAGAGACGCATATAATGAATCACGATCCATTCCATTGGGGACGCCCTTCAGATAAGGAATACGGAACATATAATTATGAGATTGCACAAGCCAATAACAATACCAAGCTTACAAGTAGAGAAATGTACAATGAGTTTCCAAAGATGAATACCCAGAATCCTATGATAACAGGTACTTCGGTTATATCAGTGAAATATAATGAAGGTGTTGTTATTGCTGCTGATAACCTTGGATCTTACGGATCCCTATTGAAGATAGATGACTTGGAGAGATTAATCAAAGTAGGCAAAAACACAATTGTTGGTGTATCAGGAGATATAAGTGATTTGCAAAAAATTGAAAGATTATTAGATGATTTAACTATTGAAGATTCGTATGATATGGATCCAAATTATAATATATTAGAGCCAAAACATGTTCATGAATACTTGACAAGAGTACTATACAATAGAAGATCTAAGATGGATCCTTTATGGAACTCTGTTATTGTTGCAGGTATTGATTCTAAAACGAAGGAAACTTTCTTGAGATATGTTGACTTATATGGTGTCACTTATGGCTCCCCAAGTCTTGCCACAGGTTTTGGTGCCCATTTAGCTATTCCATTGTTAAGACAAAAGGCTGATACTGAAGAAGATGTCAAGAAATTGACTAAGGAAGACGCAGTTGCTTTAGTCAGAGAATGTATGAAGGTATTATTTTACAGAGATGCTAGATCATTGGATAAATATTCTCTCTGTGTTATGGATAAGAGCGGAGATATAGACGTGCAATTCCTCAAAGATCTGAAGTGTGAAGATATGAGCTGGGAGTTTGCCAGACATATTAGAGGATATGGTGCTCCACAATTGTAGTAGTTTTTTATTGCACAGGCTTAAAATGCATATATCTGTATATGTATGTATACTCAATATAACTTATTTAATTTACTAATTAGATTAGGATCAGACTTAACTAAGTCGAAAAAAAGTGTGCGACTAAAACCGTAGTATGTGTAAATCCTTCCAGAAGAAAAATTTCTACGCGCTGCTTGCTTCTCTTACATATGTACATATATGGAAGACTGCTGCAATGCCTTGCAAGCGGAAGATTTGCAAGTGGTTGAAGCCACAAACGTTTTTGTTCAACATGTTTGTATTGTATTGATTATAATTGTATAAGTTGGTATTGCAGGATATCAATGTGCTCCTAGGTGAAGAGATACATTGGTTAGCTTGTGTTGCCTTCAATAATATCCGCTGCGGTCTAGCCTGCTAGCGTGCAAATCTTTATCTCCTTGGGATTTTGCCCTTTATTCCCTTGCCTGATAACCCGCTCCGCTTGGTACTAAACCTTTTTCCCCTTCCAAGCCTGATTGTTGTTCGACAGATACAAGGTTGGCCTTTTGCTATTGTTTTTTTTGTCAGCTATCTTGATTAGCTTTTTATATAGTGTTTCACTCAAGCGTATCTAACTGCTGTTAAACTGTTAGACCTTTGCCATCCGCATAGCTGCATCTTTAATTTACATTTGACTTTATCTCAATCAAAAGATTTACTAGCATCCACTTTTTTTAGCGCCCAGTTTCTCTCCCCACTCTTACATTAGCTTCATTGAATGTCCGAAAACACCTCATCCTCAAAATTCTTTGAATTGGCAATCTTGGGCTGTTCAGGCGGCATATTGGATGGGAAAACATGCTCACTCATACTCAAACCTTTGAACCTTTCCTTTCAACAAATAATAGATAACGGAATTCAGGATGGGGCAATCGCAATTGATGCTGGAACGGGTATTTCCGGTATTGTTGAATCTTTGGTTAATTTAAACAAACCAGAATTCCAATTACAACTCATAGAAACACCAAACTCCCTAGTAGACTCGAACTATTTGCTACAATTATATCAAAATTCAAAGCATATTAATTATTATACAAGCATAAAAGGAACAAAGCACACATTTGTAGAGCTCCTTATCAACAACAGAGATAGAAATAATAAAACTGAAAACACCTCAACTAATAGAATAAATGTTATGAAGTCTGCAAGAGACATTTTAGATTCAATAAATTCATATCTCATAACACATGCCCATCTTGATCATATAGCAGGACTAGCGATCAATTCTCCACATTTTCCTAATACAGTTTGTGATAAATCTGGGACCTCTAAGCCTAAGGCCATTTACGGGACTTCGTCTACTATCGAAAGTTTAAAGGACCATATATTTAATGGTTCAATATGGCCTGATCTAAGCAATGTTAAGTGCGGTAGACAAATTGAATTCAAAACAATTGATACTGTTCAGTCAGAAGATTGGTTTGCTATCAATAAGTATTTCAAAGTAAAGATTTTTGACATCTCCCATGGAGTTGCAGTTTTACCAAATGATAAAATGGAAATATATCAAAGTGCTGCATTTTTGTTTGGTTCTGATTTAACCACTGAGAAATTATTAGTTTTTGGTGATGTTGAATCTGACAAAAATTCAGTATACCCTTCAAATTGGTCAATTTGGTTTAGCGTCGCTGACTATGTTATCAGCAAAGAACTGAACTCAATAGTTATTGAATGCTCATCAATCAATTCTCCTAAAAATGTCAATTTGTTTGGCCACATGAATCCAAACAATTTGATTTACGAATTAAGAAATTTGAGAAAGTTTTGTGTTTTGAAGCATTTGAAAGACAGCAAAAAGCTTCATGAATTACAGCTCAAATACCAAAATATCAGAAACAACTACGACAGTGTTAATAATGTCAATGCTAGCGCAAGTAGTAGTAGAAATCAGTCAATTGCTTCATTAACTGATGATTCTGATCTTTATGATCTTACTGATGATATTTATAAAGATTCAAAGTATCAGCCATTACAAGGTTTAAATATCGTCATCGTTCATATTAAAGAAAATTTAGCAACCTCAATCACTACCCCGGACGAAGGTCCTTTTGATCCAAGATATAAGATTTTAGACCAGCTAAACTACCTTAATGAATTCTATAACCTTGGTGTTTCATTTACTATTGCATTGCCAGGGTTATCTTATCCTCTTTAGCCAAGATAATTTGACTTTATCAATTATCTCTGTTTTCCGAAATTGTCTCATCTCATTTTATAATTGATTTTTTAGTCCGCTATTGTTTTTTTTTGTACCTTTACTATTCACTTCTGTGGGCTTTCTCTTTAGCATTCATGTCTGTTTTACTTCTTGTCAAGTTACTCTCTTACTCTTCATGTAATTGTTCACTTTTACGTATGATGCATTTAAACGTGATAAACTTTTTTGTATTTGTTATGTTATGTTGTTTGTTTATTTAGTCTAATAATAATAAGAAGTTATAAAAGATATTAGTAGGAATAACAGTGAAAGAAAAATGGAGTGGAAAAAAGAAAAGTACCAAAACAACTGAGAAATTTAAAACTTCAAACAATGTAAACACCTTCAGTTACACCATTATAGTATAAATCAAATGGCACATCTTCATCGCTTTCATTAAATTTAACAGCTTTAATCGAAACTTCACCAAGTTTAACATCTTCAAAATTTTCAACTTTGGAATTGCTAACATCAAACTCAAGTTCAATTGGAAATAACTTTTCTTCATCATCAATCTCGTTACTTGAAATTTCAAATGATCCGCTTGGAAATTCACTCAATTTAGAAAGCTCGAGCTTGATTCCATCTGGTGTGTATTCTAATTTGACATTGTCATTTTCATCACTTTCAATCATACCGTTTGTAATTGGTAACGCTAATTCAATCGTATCTAATAATTTAGACTCTTGGAAAGCTGGTAATAACTCATATTCAAACGTAAAAACTGCACTTTGTTCTTCTTCATTCAAGTTGATCCATGTTGTAATCATAATTGGCAATAATAAATTAGTATCATCACCGTTAGATTTTGGAGTTGATCTCCATCTTAGTACACAGACAGATTGATCATTTGATGGGAATGGCTTGTTTGGGTTTTTTAATCCAATTATTGAAGAAGAGTTAAATAATGATTTATCAATATCTGGGTGGTTTTTATATTGCGTAGTCAAATCTTTATTTTTACCTAAATCCAGATCAATCTTGAATTGAGTTAGTTCTGGTTTGTTTATTCTCAATTGTAACTCACCTTTAACTTCACTTGTAGTAATAGTACCTTCTCTTGTAATTTGACCTGAAAATTTTTCATTTATGGATATTAAAACACCATTATTTTTGACTTTTTCTTTTACTGGCAGAGTTGGGGTAGATTGAAGAGGTGTTGAAGAAGATAATTGTCTTTGCGGAGCGGGTGTGCTAATAAGAGTTGGATGATTGTCACCACCAAATGGTCTGCTAGCTCTAGAATCAAGCTGTAAACCACCTGTTCTTGGTGGAGCTTGACGAAATGGAACTTGTTGCTGTTGAATTTGTGGTTGAGGTTGTTGTGGCTGTTGATACTGTTGATAATCCATTCTATTATTATCATATGAATTATTGCTATATTGAGACTCAGAAAGAAGACTTTGTTGATATGGGTGTGCAAATTCGTCTTTCTTTCTGCTTTCTCTCTTTTTAATCTCAATAGCCTTTCTTTTTCTTTCTTCTGCAGCTTCCATTTCTTTATTCTTTTCGATTAATTCTTCAATTCTTTCTTCGTGGGAATCCATTTCTAAAAATGTAAGTATCTGGGTCAAAGTGACATTTTCTTTGTATCCCATACTAATTATTTCATCAAAAAGACTCAAAATTTCAAAACAATTCTCAAAAATTTCTCTTTCATCAACTGTTCTTAAGATGGATGTAATAGATTGAGTAAAAAGATGCAATGTGTCAATATCTTGTAAAATATTAGATTGTCTGTTTGTTATTAAAACAACATAGAACTCTTCTAATGCTTGATAGACATATCTGACATGATCATCCTCAACAGTGGTATGTTGGTTTTTAGTAGCATCAGATAGTAATGTTGGGAATGCAGCTAACAAAGAAACAACTCTTTCCTTAGATAACTCTCTAAATTGTCTCGATAAAATGGCCTTACCACCACGAGTACAAATTGATGCAGCTAATACAGCCATATTTGTAAACAATTACTGATGAATTTATCACGCAGATGTTTAATTTTATAGGCTGTAAGTATATTGGTTTGGTTAACTGATATGAAGGCTTTGACGCGATATACCACTTTGTAGTCAAATATATAGAATCAGTCTGAAGTTTTTCTATAAAACCAATACAGCAATACTTCTCAGTAATCCAATGTCACGCAATCAGGTAGCTGAGTATGTACAATAACTTTGATCAATTGATGACTTTCGATTGTTTCAAACCATGTCAAACAGATCAACAGGGCTATTTCATTGCCAGATCGATGTTGACAAGCTAGCTAGTTGTTCGTTTTTCCTTCCTCGTGGACACAGCGCTGCGTAACCTCATCTGTTTTGCAGTCGGCGACCCCTTTTTTTTTAGGTGTATTTTTGATGCACGGATGTTGGTTTTTATTAGTGCTGAAATATCTTTTTAAAGTTGACTTCTATTGCAACTACTTAATCGTTCATGTTTTCGTGTCATTGTGGGGTGCTTATGATAAGACATAACTGGAAGGAAAATAGTCAGAACTGTAGCTGCATATTAAGGCATGAAGACTGACTACTATGAGCTACTTGGTGTCTCTACAGTAGCGACAGACATTGAGCTGAAAAAGGCATATCGTAAGAAGGCTTTACTTTTACATCCAGATAAAAACCCAGACGATGTTGAAGGTGCTACCCGAAGGTTTGCAGAAGTCAGAATAGCATATGAAACATTAAGTGATGCACAGGAGAGGGCATGGTATGACTCTCATAAGTTTCAGATTCTTATGGAAGATAGTGACAACCCAAGCAGAGGAAATGAGGATTACGACGATCAAGAGATATACTATGCAGGTACTTCTGTCTCCGATATAAATAAGTACTTCAACAATGATTTGTATAGCAAAATGGATGACAGTATACAGGGATTTTATAGGGTAGTATCTGTTTTGTTAGATAAGATTTCAAGTGAAGAAGTGGCTGCTGGTAAACAACAAAAACTACCTGGGTTTGAAAAGTTTAAAGATGATTCAGCGTTTTCAAATGCTTGCAGTGAAGATGAATTAATGTACCCTAAATTTGGGAACTCTAAAGCAGATTACGGTGCTAACGTTAGAATATTTTATAAAATTTGGGGTAATTTTCAGACCGTGAAAACTTTTGCATGGCTTGATGAATATAGATATTCTCAGGCACCAGATAGAAGAACCAGAAGGCTTATGGAGAAAGAAAACAAAAAACTAAGAGATCAAGGGCGTAAGGAGTATAACGAAGCCGTCAGAAAATTTATAGCATTTATCAAAAAGAAGGATCCTAGATCTAATATAAAGATGACCAAGAAATATGAGGAAGATAGAATCAAGAAGCAGCAACAGGATATCAAAGAACAAGCTAAAAGAGAAAAAGAGGAAAAGCAAAGGCAGAGATCCGAATATGAAGAACAGAATTGGCAAAGTGTCAACCCCGATGAGCTTGCTGAAATTGAAGAAATGCTCAATAAATTGTACGAAGAAGAAGCCAAACTGAATAATGAGAATAATGAAGACGATGATGGTTTAAATGAAGATGAAGACTTTGGACTTTTTGAGTGTATTATTTGTAACAAAAATTTTAAAAACGAGAAGAAATTTAAAGAACATGAAAAGTCAAAAAAGCATATTAAGCTTTTGAAAAAGCTTCAATGGGAGATGAGAAAAGAAGGCATTGAGCTAGGCATTGATGAGGATAACTTTGTGAAAGAAGATGATGAGTTTCTGACTGCAGAAGAAGACATGGGTATATCAGATGAAGAAGCAGATATAAATAATGTGGATAATTTGGATGGTTTGGATGGTTTGGATAGTTCTGATGAACCGTTGGACAGTATTGATGAAGACATAGAAGAAGACAAAGATGGAATAGTAGTAGTTGATGATGATGATGATGATGGTGAAGCTGCTAGCATAGCTGGAAAAGAGGAAATAGTAATAGACAATGAAATAAGCGAAGATGACGATTATCCATCACAGACTTATGCCAAAGCCGATAAACCGTCAAAGGAGTCTGAGAAGCTCAAAGAGCTGGAAAGATTACTTAATAAAAATTTGCATATAGATAATAATGATGATGAAGACGATGACGATTGGTCTCAAAACTCAAAAAAATCAAAAGGCAAAAAAAAGAAAAAGACGCAGTCTACACAAATGGCATCTAACAGCCCGTCTGGAGAAAATTCTTCAGAGGACATCAAAACCAAACCAACTAATACTAAATCAGAATGGTGTGCTGCCTGTGGTGAGGGATTTGAATCAAGAAACAAACTCTTTCAACATGTTAAAACAACTGGTCATGCTGCGGCTCCTTCAAAAGTTAAGAAGTCCAAGAAAAGCAAAAAGAAATAGACTGTTTTTAGACAAAAATAATGACTTGTATATTATATAACTTCACTAATGTTAGTACTAATGGTAATCTTGCGTATCATGAACAAAAAAATGCTTGCTAACACATAAATCACAAAATAAACAAGTTATAAAAAAATAATAGATTGAGGCGGACAGGATTTGAACCTGCAACCCTTCGATTGCACTCGGTTAAAACCATATGAACTGGAGTCGAAAGCTCTACCGTTGAGCCACCGCCCCATCTACAATAAGAAAAACAACTAATTCTAATCTCACCTAATACAAATGTGAAACATCCGTGCACCGGAAAGGACTTAAATAACCACTTTACTGAGTTTTGACAAAGCTTTTTTATAAGTAAAAGTTATTTTAATTTAGTTTTCAACTCACTCATCACGACATGTTACAATCAAAAAAAGCAACAGCGATATTGAGTCTTATTGGGCAACTACTTTGCTTTGCTTTTTCTGGGAGTCATTGACAGAGCAAGAAGAATATTAACTTCAAATATTTTTACAAATGAGAAAATTTATTCAGTTATCAAACAAAAAACAGTCTCTAAAGGCATATGTAGCCAAGCTAAAGATATTTTGCTTAC
Organism: Wenyingozyma nanaspora; assembly: GCA_030557475.1. Classification (NCBI taxonomy): domain Eukaryota; kingdom Fungi; phylum Ascomycota; class Pichiomycetes; order Pichiales; family Pichiaceae; genus Wenyingozyma; species Wenyingozyma nanaspora. Next base: position 1,154 of record JAKTPF010000035.1, on the reverse strand, counting down.
CATATATCTGGTTTGGTACTACGCCTGAAAACCATACAAAAAATTTCAATAAATTTTTCAAAAGTTATGGTGGTGCAGAAGGCGTTTTTTTCTTAGCAAAGATAATTGATTTATTATCTCAAAAAAACAGCATCACCCATAAAAACATTTAAAACTCTTAACCACTAAAGCGCATTGGTATTATCAATAGCAGTCAGTATGAATATTTTTTGCATCATAAATTTGTCATCTGCATACATCACTGGAGGTTGTTGAAAATCTGCGTAGTTAAAAAAGACCATTGCACCACAGTACCTCTCCCGCCTGGCATTCTTGTGCTATCTTGTACAAACATCCTAATGATCGCAATCTACTCTGGTTTCTACCACTATAAAGAAACTTTTTAAAATCACAAAATTGTCACTAAAGCGTGCCTTAATGAGAAGAGTTGGTCATAACCGAGAAGGGTTTTTTGAAAAATATATATATTTTATAAAAAAATCAAATGTAAACGTAGCAAAAAAAGAATGCGCAAACCCGGAATCGAACCGGGGGCCCAACGATGGCAACGTTGGATTTTACCACTAAACCATTTGCGCTTGTTATTAGTGATTGAGACAGCTTGTTGGATCAGACAAACTAAATATTATCACACCAAAAGAGTTCCCTTGACATCAAAAAGAGTTCCCTTGACATCAAAAAGAGTTCCCTTGACATCAAAAAGAGTTCCCTTGACATCAAAAAGAGTTCCCTTGACATCAAAAAGAGTTCCCTTGACATCATGGTATATGTCCCTGATGTATTCCGGCTTCACCCTTCTGGCAAAAAATTTACCAGCCCAGGAGGTGAATCCAAAGTTATTTCGTCCTACGATCAAAAATTTTTTAAAGCTCATTTTCCCCTCAAATCACCGGGCGGAGGATTTCCGGATATCTCGGAACAAGATTATTATACGTTCCTGAAGGGAGCAAAAGCCCACAAGCCAAACAAGCAAGACAATTACTATAGGGCTACATACAGAATCCAACAAAAACCCAAAAAAATCGAAAAAAATTACTCAAAAACAGAAAAAAATGCAAAAAACAACAAAAAATCCGAAAAAAATACACAAGTTGAGCTGCCAATTCTAGGACAACCCAAAACAAACCTAAAACCCTCTAGTGCCCCAACTAAGG
>JAKTPF010000034.1:0-51399 GCA_030557475.1 Wenyingozyma nanaspora | reverse complement strand
CTGCTGGTTACTCTCCAGTTTTAGATTGTCACACTGCCCACATTGCTTGTAAATTCGATACTTTAATTGAAAAGATTGACAGAAGAACTGGTAAATCCGTTGAAGATTCTCCAAAATTCGTTAAATCCGGTGATGCTGCTATCGTCAAGATGATCCCAACTAAGCCAATGTGTGTTGAATCTTTCACTGAATACCCACCATTAGGTAGATTCGCTGTTAGAGATATGAGACAAACCGTTGCTGTTGGTGTTATCAAGTCTGTTGAAAAATCCGACAAAGCCGGTAAGGTTACCAAGGCTGCTCAAAAAGCTGCTAAGAAATAAGTTAATTGAAGATCTTTGTTTTCTTTTTATAAATTTATTCTCTTTTCCGTTTTTTTTCCCCATGTCATTAAATTGTGCTAACCTTATTTTGCTCTTTTTTTGAAATTATATCTCTTTTTTATCATATATATTATCTTGTTCTTATTTCTATTTGTTGAACTCATATATATATATATATATTTTATTATTGAAATTTATTAATTATTAATTTTTTTTTCTTTTTTGATTTAACTTTCTTTTTTATCATATATATTTTAAACCAATATACTAAAAAATAAGGTCAATAAAATTATAACAGTATTATATTAGATTTCATTTTATTAATTATTAATCACAATTCGTCATCAAAAGCTTTACGTAACCCAAACCTATTTCCAAATACCTCATGACGCAATTCAAGTAATTTGTGGTGATATGAATCGTCAATAACGTCGCCGTTATTCATTTCAAGTCCACGTTTAATAACATGCCTTTTAACTAACTCACTTTGAAAATATAACCAATTTAAAAACTCTTCTTGAACTTTAAAGCTTTTAGATTCTTTTTTTAAATTTGCTAGTTTATCAAGTAAACTTCTAGACTTTTCGTCTTGTATTAATGAACTTGCTATAAGTTTCATTTGGGCCATTTTAGAGAACTTTGTAATGTAATCTTCAACCTCCTCTTCTTTATCTTGTTCATCTTGTTTATTGGATTCCCCATCAACGTCATCATCTCTTTTATAAACTTTGAACCCTTCAAAAGCGTCATGATAATCATTTAGAACAATACTGATGGTTTTCTTTACCTCTGCATCTAAGTTAGAATCACAAAACAATAACATCAAAGTAACATCACCTCTCATTTCTTCAAATGAATCTAGGACAGAAAACAAATCCTGTGAATCATATGTCATTCTGAAACTTATGCCAAGCAAATTTAAGTAACGTTTAAGAAGGACAGACTTATGCTTTATGAGTTTGTTCGATTGAAGCGCCTCTAATTGGTTCATGATCTTGGTAAGATACAAATTGAAGTCATAATCATAGTAGGCCATTATGTTTCTTTGTGCTTCAGGATTATTACGCATGGTTGACCCTATGACACTCACTGCAAGCTCGAGTTCAAGCTCATCATCCGCCATGTGCTGTAAGGTTTCAATTGACAATCCACTCAGCTCAAGTAAAGGATGTATATATTCACTGATTTGAACACCATATTCCAAATCATGACAAAGTTCAGAGATTAACTCCAAAGAATCCATCCGACTACTTCCACTAGGATTTATTTCTATGCTCTGTAAAGCTTCACCTAAAACGCCATTTGGTAACTGAGGCTTGTATCCACGGTCATGATGATCATCATCTTCAGATGGGACTACTACAACAGCATTTTTATCAGCATCACCCTCGTCAGAATCAAGCAGCTTAGCTTCACGTTCATTTGTATAAACGTTTAGTCTGACATGCAAGCCAGCGGGAATCTCTTGGCCTTCCCTCACTTGCTGCCATTCATGTGTCGGCACAAATACCTGTGGGTAGCAGTCTGATGGTGATGTTGAACCGGGCGGACAAATAACGTCAAGTTTATTGAATTTTTCTGATAATGGCACTGATCTTGCCATTCCATTTAGCACAGAGAAAATCAACAACAATGGTGCATATCCAATCATGACTAGATCAAGGTTATTATTATTTGTTTAACAATATGGCACGAATTGCTACAGAAGAATCTATAAGAAATTAATTCAAATCAATTACGTATCAACTACTCTACATATATATATCAAAGTTTTAAATAGGGCGCATATAAAAAATTGAAAACAAATCGACTCAACACTTCGCGTCGATGAGGTTCAGCTGTTAAGGTTGCATTTAAAAGCCAATGTCTTTAACCACTTTTCTCAAGACTTGGTCCAGGTCATCTAGGAGCAGGCTGAGCTGGTCAGACTCCTTGGGCGGACCATTGGAGTCAGTGGGACCTATGAATGTGCTTGTGGGAGGATCAAACATAGATGGTGTAAGGCCAGTCTGTTGTTGTTGTTGAGATAGCCCTTGGGTAGCGATGTTGTTGCTATCTATCGGTGGTCTACTTGATGAAATGATAGGATGAGGGGCTACTCTAACATTGCTTGATGAAAAGAATGAGTGGTCAGAGGTATGATCATTTAAACCACTGAAAAAGCTCATTGAATTCATATTTGGACCACCGACAGGTGGTAATTCAGCTTGAATGTTCTTTAAAACGTCATCAAGTTGACTATTAAACATCTTGTTAATCCATGTAGAATCGACTTCGTCCGTGGCGTCAATACTTTCTGGAGCATTTAAAGAGTTCCAATCAAACTCGGAATTAAAGCGTGATGCGTCTAAACCTGGATTAAAACCTCCATTTTTAGGAAACTGAGTTTTGTTTGCCGAGTTATTGTTCAAACCATTATTATTCATGTAATCAAGTGGATTGGTGTTTCCTGGAGGGAATGAACCATCAAATTTTGATACCGGATCAATACTAGTGCCGTCATTAGTAGATCCAATAACAGTAGATGCCTGTTTTGCAAGAGAGTTAAGATTAGATGTACGATCACCAAGACCATTGACTGAATTATCATTCTGCTTATTTGTTGATTGATCATTTATAATGGGAGCAAAATGACGCTTTCTTGCATTTATATGTTTTGAATACTTATCTTGTTCATTTTTGATGATATCATGCAACTCACGGATTTGATTAAGATTCCAATCACAAAAAGAGCTCATACTTTGATCCGGAACACTACCATCTGGCTCTCTATCACAATTAAACAGTCCTGACTTCATTTTAGTTAAAACTGAGTAAATAAATGAATTCACTTTGGTTGTAATCCATGCAAAATAATAGTTATGTGATACTTTTGAATAAACATAAAAAGATTTGTAAAAAGTATCAAATATTGAACCAGAAATTTTATCTAATAATTTTTCAAGTCCAGGATCTAATGAAGCTTCCAGGCTACGCCAGTATCTCAAATGAGCAATTCTTAAAATTATAATAGTAAAATTCCAAATGACTCTACTCAAACTAGTTAAGAATAAAGGTGCAGCGATTAAATCAAATCCTTCACCAAAATATGATTCAAGAGATGAGGCAGCTGCTATACAGACATGAGCTATTTTGAGTGTCATTGCTATATGTTTTTTATAATGTTCAAATGCAAGATTTGGTCTTCCTGTTTTCTCATATTTCATGAAACATTCATAATGAATTATCACAGCTATCGAGGCACTTTCCATAATTAAACATAAAGAATTTATTTTTTTAATGGAATCATAATGAGAATTGACGTCTGATTTGTCATAAAAACTTAAGATGGTATAAATATCAGATGGGATTTGTTTCTCAATCCAATTATCTAATAATTCACTCATTTTCAATACTTCAGAAAATAAAGGATCTGATTTAAAATTAGTAATTGCAGAAAAGAGTCTTTTTGAAATCTTTGCAAAATCAGCATGTTGATGTATAAAATGTACTGATTCTCTTTCAATATTTAAATCAAAATTATTAGCATTGTTTTCACCTAGGAAAAGTGGTAACTTAGTATCATGTTGATCTTCCAATGACATGGAAGTCAATCTGGTGCTTTGAATTGGCTTATATGTGGTACCACTTCTTACAAAATTCCATATTTTTCTCCATAAATTTTTAGTTGGTTCAGAAGCAACAATGTCAACAAAATTAGAAGGATCACGATTGAAACCTAAAGATATTGCCATTTGTTCCAGTAATGTTGTCATTACATCAGTATCTAATAATTCGCATTCCATTGGCTGGAGATCTTGTAGCAAATTTGAATATATACTTAATTGTAGCAATTCTAAAGAACTCCATCTAAGAATTTGAAATAAAGTCATACATTTCTTAGGTAATTCCGAAATGGTTTCACTAATTGGATTTGCAAGTAAATATTTGATGTCTTCATTATCATCAGATGATATTGGGGCTTTAGTACTAGAATAAAGGGTATGAGAACCAAATATTAATACTATAAATAATAATGAACTTTGTAATAAGTCTAATCTATTTGAGATTTTTAATTCGACTTTTTCTTCTTTATTGGATCTAGGACCAATTAATTTCTTAACATTTTTTTCAAAAGTTTGTTGATCAATAAAAGGTGCAAAAGGATGGAAATATTTGAAAAATCTATCAATAAGTAACCAAGTAGTTCTAGCTATTGGTGCTTCTTTAATTGATAATCTCACTATATCTAATTCAAATTCTTTAGAATAACCAGACATGAAAATTTTCATTGGGATCACAGGTAATAACCCATTTGTCTTTTGAGTCATAATTACTGGAATTATTGTTTCAATTGGATTCAATTGAGGTGGTTTTATCATATGTTCGGCTTGCTCAGGTTCAACTGTACTTTCATGTGAGTTGTTGTTGGTATCATTTATCTTAGCTTTGCCATTATTAATATTATTAGTATTATTGTTATAATTATTATCAGTATTGCTCACATCATCATACTTTGTTCTTGAATCTTTTTTACTATTATTAGTATTATCATTGGTATTAAACTTGGAATTAAGATTATTTCTAGCCATTTGTTGCGTGTAATTAAGGCCTTTAGGTGGATTTTTATCATTTGTAGCATCTTGACGTTCAGCAGCCAATGCGGCATCTGCTACATTTTTAGATTGTGAAGTTTCTGTGATATTATTCCATAAATGGTACAATTTTTGAGCGAATATTTCTTCTGTCTTTTTATCTAAAGCACGGCTACTAATAATTGATTTAACATTCATTACTTTTAAATAAACTTGAAGTAAATTATTTTTATCCTTTGTTTCCATTGCATTTCTAAATGCTACAACAATTGGGTCTTTTCTGCAATAACTTCTTCCAGATAACATTGAAACATTAGGAGCGATTCTTGTATCATTATAATAATTAATATGGGTTCTGAGTAAACTTATAGTTTCGTATTTATCACATACAATCTCATTTGAAAATTTTGAGTTATTTTTATAAGAAGTCGCACTACTAATATTACTATTATTACTACTACTACTACTATCGGGTGTAATTGTAGTTGTAGTCGTAGTAATAGCATTTGTTGTTGTATGCTCTATGGGAGAGGTATTTGTACTTGTTCGATCATTTGAATCTTGTGGAGTTGATGAAGATGTAGAGCCATTTATAGAGGTTGTGTTATTATTATTGTTAGAGAATCCTTGAATAATTTTTTCCAAATCACTTATTTTTTTTTTCAAAAAATCTAATTCACTTGTAGAAGTTGAAGAAAGTGATGATGGTTGTGGTGATCTAACTGAAAAAGTAGATAAACCATCATGAAGATTAGGTTTTTGAAGAAGATGATTATCTGATACTGATTGAGTTAAAGGTACAAAATCATTAGTTCGCTTTCTTCTGGATTCAAGTTCTTCTTCTTGATAAGTTTTATTTGACATTTCATTATGGAATAACATTCTTGACCATTCAGGTTCACTGTATTCACATAAATGAGAAACACCATGTTTCTCACAAACAGAACAAATTGGTTTCTTTTTATCACATTTAACTTTTCTCTTTCTACATATAGAACAAGCAGAAGAGACTCTAGGTCTCTTTGCTTTTGAAGTATCTATTTGATCCATTCTATTAAGTTTTGTTTTGTTTTTTTTTAATTTGGAGATTAACTCGAAATTAAATATATATGATAGAATAAAACAGGAGTCGGAGTTAGTGCAAGTATATTCACGGATATGTTTGTTGTATTGTATTTGGGTTTTGTTAATGATTCACGAGCGGTAAACCGACTAGTTAAAAGAAATAAGAGGTGCAATGTGTGATTTATGGGGATTTCAATTAGGCAAAGCTAGATGCCTACCTATCTACTCACTTGGGAATCAATCAATGAATGTATGAATTGTTAAGAAGTTGTTGAATTCTTGAGACTATTAGTTAGTTAGTTGTGTACTTAGTGCCTTTCTTTATTACATACTTCCATGTTTCTCTCTGTATTTATTATTTTACGGAGCGAGACATGGAAATGGAACTGAAACCCGAATTTGACGAAAAGAGTCGACTAATGGCATGGGGGTAAATGCAATTTTTACACAGTGTGGGGATACAGCTAACTGACACCTCTTTTACTTTCGGAATACTAACTTATAATTGTATAAAAGATAACTCTAGACGTACACACCACACACAATCCATATACCAATATACATATCTAGATTACTTATGGATATTCTAATACATAATAGCCAATATATATATAAATAGTGGAGGCAAACAGCCAATCACAGAAGCAGAAAACTCCGTGTGCGTCGATCGGCTTTTTCTTTTAGTATCATCTCACTATCTTACAAGTCAGGTGCACAGATGTATTTGCGTGGCTAGATAGATAGAAAAGAGGAATTTGGCTGGCTGTGCAGTGTGTCTGTTAAGTGGACTCTTTCAGTAGTATTTAAGTATTTCAGTATGGATATATTTCCATATATATCTAGGCTATTGCAAGTACAAGTGTGAGCTACTTTAGTGTGTGTGTGTAATAAATAGCGCGTGGAAGGTGGTAAGTATATATAAATATACAAGTGTTTGTATGACAGCTCTTGTCTCCGCTAAGATATACCATACTATTATACTGTAGTATTATATTAACTATCTTCAACCACACAGCAAAACAATCTGCTATCGTAATCATTTTCCGCGGTAACTTGTCGTTTGCCAAGGTGAGCCGCGGCTATAACAGCGTTGGTATTGCTTTTTGTTAGGTGGAGATGCAGAAGAAGTGGGAACATGGTGAGTAAACTCGTACTAGTTTTATATATGTCACTCAGTGAAGTTGGGTTTGACTAGTTGGTTAAATACATAAGTTTTTGTTTCTTCAGTAGTGTAGTTTAGTGTAGTTTAGTGTTCTTGTGCACTTCTTACACACATATATATATCGTTTTAGAAAAAACTGCAATATTTCACAAGATGCCCGAATCTCTCTCATTAGATAATCCCCTTGATATAGTTGATATCTCAGATGTCAACCAAGACACTGCTGATAAATTACTTAATGCTGCTATGACTCAAGGTTTCCTCATGGTAGAAGGTCATGAATTCACTCTTGATGAAGTAGAATCTCTCTTTAATTTATCTAAAGAATTCTTTCAATTACCTTCTGAAGAGAAAAAAAAATATGCTATTGATGAATCAAATAGAGGTTTTACCGATTTTGGTGTGGAAAATTTACATGAAGATGATCCAAATAGGAAAAAAGGTGATCCAAAAGAAGCTTTTAATTTTGCTTATTTGAATTTAGAATCAGGTAAAGCTGATCAAGATTTACCTAAAATCTTTAAAGAAAAGGAAAATGATGCAAAAATTACATCTACAATTATTAAATTACGTAAAGTCTTATTTAAAGTATTAACTTTATTAGCAATGGGTTTAAAAATTGATGAAAAAGAAGGTGGTGCTAATTGGTTTGTAGAAAGACATAACCCAACGGCTCCTTCTGGTTCAGCTTTACGTTTCTTACATTATCCTTCTCCTAAATTTAACCCAGAAGAAGAAATTAGAGCTGGTGCTCATACTGATTATGGTGGATGTACTTTATTATTCTCTCATAGTTTTGGTTCAAAATTTACTGGTTTAGAAATCTTTTCTCCATTATCTAAAAAATGGGAACCTGTTCCTGTTATTACTGCTAGTCCTAAATTTGCAGAAAAAAATGAAGCTGCTCCTTTAATTATTAATATTGCAGATCAATTATGTTATTGGACAAATGGTATCTTAAAATCAACTATTCATAGAGTTAAATTCCCACAAGATGCAGCTAAATTAGGTGAAGATAGATACTCTATTGTGTTTTTTTCTCATCCTGCTGATGATACCAAATTAGAACCAGTTCCAGCTGAAATAGTTAAAAATGTTACTGGAAGAGGTGCTTCTGCTTATTTAGAAAAACATGGTGTTTCTATGACTTCAAAAGAACATTTAGATAAAAGACTTGCTGCAACTTATGGTTGGGGTAAAGAAGATGAAGAGAAATAATATCACTAACTTATATTAACTTCTTGTTTATTTATTTACTTACTTATACTTACTTATTCCCATGTTGTTTTTCATTCTTTTTTTTTTTTTTTTATTCTAAACTAGCTCTATTCTTTATTTTGAAACTGTACCTACTTTAACATATGCACATAAGGTACGTTCACATATTTTCGTCTATAGTTTAATTAAATCCTATTGAAATCACTGTAAAGTAAACTTCATTTCACCAAACTTTTAAAGTAATATTAGTAAATGGAGACTGAGCCGTTCACCAAACTCAACGCTTCATTTTTTTTTTCAAAGTCCTCGCACTAGAAGAGTTGAAAGAAACGATCTTGAAAATAGTGTTTGAATTTGAATTGAATACACAAGATATAAACAGTAGTTTAAAAGCTCAATTCAAATAACATTGTTTCAACAATTATCAAGGGGTTAAAAGGAAACAATGGATGTGTACAATCAGTTTATAGACCCGTCTACTTGTCTTCAATCAATTGCTTGTAATTTCACGTCCGCTGAAGCATCTAATATAATTATTTCAAAAGGAACAATCTTACAAGTATTTGAAATCATTGAAGTCAATAACGAAGATGATGATCAAGATATAGACACCACGGATGAAGAGGCAAATGGGATAGCAAATACTACAGCAAATAATAACTCTATCATAAATGATGAATTTGCCATAACTACTAGCCCCGGAGGACTCATCAAGAAAAAATACAATATGGCTCTCATTTCTGAGTATAGAATGAATGGTCAAATTATAAGCATAGATAAATTTAAATCAAACGAAGATGAATATAGAGATTACTTAATTGTTTCTACAAAAACTGCAAAATTGTCCATTGTATCATGGGATGTCTCTAATCATTGCATCCATACGGTTTCTTTACATTATTACGAACAAGCCTTGGATAGCTTATCATTTGAATCCATGAAAGATAGTCAAGTAACACATAGAACTGATCCTAATGGCTTATGTACCGTGCTGGGGTCTAATGGGTTATTCACTGTACTTCCCTTTTACAAAGACGACCTGGATGAAGAAGAAGACCATTTGGATGACGAAATGATTAAAAATGAAGATTCAGACGATGTAAAACCGACAAATGAACAGCAAGGACAACAACAACGATACAAGCAAATATACAACCCAAGTTTTATTCTAAGTGCAAGTTCACTTCATCCACAATTGAAGGATATACGAGATTTCACATTTCTACATTCATATAGAGAACCTACATTAGCTGTGTTATACTCACCTGAAATTCCAAGTTGGACTGGATACTTACCCAAATCCAAAGATAACTTAAAACTAATTGTCTTATCATTAAACTTAGAGACACACAATGCAACTACAGTTATGGAAGTGAACGATTTACCTTATGATCTAGAAAAAATCTATGCAGTTCCATCACCTATCAACGGTTCAATGCTATTAGGGGCAAATGAAATCATTTATATCAATTCACTGGGTTCAGCAAAAGGGTTTTCTGTTAACAGCTTTTTCAGTAAAATATCAGATATGCCACTGAATAGAACTAATGAGCAATTAGAGTTGATGCTTGAATCATCAGTGGTTGAATACTTTGGTTCTAACGAATTACTCATGATTACTGAAAAAGGTGAGTTTATTTCAATTGGCTTCAAAAACGTTGGTGGTGCTTATACTTTGAACGATATAACTGTTTTGGATAAGAAAACTTATAAAGATATTAATATTATAAACCCTGTTTGCATCACATCACTTAACCAAGTGGATACATGCTTTGTGTGTTGTGAAGGGGGCGATAGCGTATTGCTCGGTTGGAAAAAGCTAAGTTCAGCAGCAGTGACAACACCAACTACAACGAAAACAACAAAAACACAAAATGGAAGTGTAAACCAGACAGCCAAAACTTCCTCTGCCAGTGCAGATTATGACGATGAAGATTCTTGGCTTTATAAGGATGATGACGACGACGACGATGATAATGACGATGGAAAGACTGTTACTAATGGGCAAAAAGGATCTAGTGCTGTCATGTCATCCACAACAAATTACAATAGTGTATCTAATGGAACATCCTTGAAATCCGCAAAATTTTACATAATGGATTCTTTGATTAATTGTGGTCCTTTAAGTCATTTCACTACAGCGCCAATTTCCACAGTACCAAAGAAGAGAGGTCTTCCAAATCCAAATTTGAATAATATGTGTTTAGTTGCCACTACGGGAATAGAAAAAACAGGTGCTTTATCAATATTCACTCCAAATGTAGAACCTATAATTAAATCTTCTTTGAAATTTTCCAATGTTGATAGAATCTGGACTTTGTCTGATCCACAAGGAAAATCTCATTACCTTATCACCACCGATAAGTCAACTTTAAAAACTCAGATTTTTCTTATTTGGAAAAATTATAAAGACTATTACACTAAAGATTTCCATGGAAAAGAAGTTACTGTAGCAATAGGTACAGTAGGTTTAAAAGAATCTGAGCTGAAAAGAATTGTGCAGGTGACGCCTTATCAAGTTACGTTATTTGACTTCAAATTCAGAAAATTACACAGTAAAACTTTTGAAAATGAAATCATATCTGCTCAGATACGTGGTAACTTAGTTTTATTAGCTATGGAACATGGTGAAGCGATCATTTATGAATATATTGAGAAAACGGATAAAAAGGGAAAACTTATATCAAACTTGAAAAGACTAAGAATTCCAAAAGTACTGGATGAAAATGAAAACTTGATTTTCACTGGTGGTTGGATTGCGAGAAGTTCAATACTTAATCATGTTAAAATAGGATCCACCGCAGTTAAACGTAATCATGAAGGAATTGCAAAAATTTTAGATACCGGGAACTCAACTGAGAATACGACTCAAAAATATATCTTTTTTTTAACCACTGGTGATAATAGAATTTTAGCATTTGATAAACAACATGACGAGAAAGTGTTTGAATTACAAAATGTTGATATTTTACAAAGAAGTTTAGAATTCTCTTTAATGGATTTGAATTTGGATAGAGAGCCAGATCCTTCAATTAAACAAATAATGTTTACGAAACTTGGTGATAAGTCTGATACTAAAGAATATCTTGTTATATTAACATTTGGAGGTGAGGTAATAATATACGAAAACTTTTTTGATCCAATAGAGCAAATATACAAATTACAAAAGATAAATGAGATTGCTCAAATTCCTGTTACTGGTGCTCCAGATAACGCATATCCATATGGTACAACAACAGAAAGAAAATTAGTTAAATTGAAAAACTGGCAAGGTTATGAATCTATTGCAATTACAGGTACTACTACATACTGTATTCTAAAACCGCATCAATCCATGCCAAGATTATTTCAATTCACATCACTTCCGACATTATCGTTTGCCGAGTTCACTACTAATCCAGACGATTTATCTACAAATCAAGTCATTTTCATTGATGGTACTAAAGCTGCTAGAATTTGTCAATTGGATTTAGATTATAATTATTCAACTAGAGTGCCTGTCAAGAAAATTAAACTGAATGAAACTCCTACTGCTGTAGCGTATCATAAACATTCAAAAACGTTTGTTGTGTCTACTGTATCAGAAATTCCATATAATCCAATAGATGACGATGGAGAAGTAGTTAAAGGAACAGATACCGAATTGCCTGAAGATAGGAAAGGTAAAGCATACAAGGGTTCAATAAAACTTATTTCACCAATGAACTTTTCTGTGATTGATACCGTGGATTTGGATGACTATGAAGTGTCTACAAGTTTGAAATCAATGACTTTAGACGTCCATAAAGCAAGTAACGTTGCCGTTAAAACGGCAAAAGAGTTTATATCTGTCGGTTCAGGTGTTTATCGTTTGGAAGATTTGGTGACCATGGGAAAATACAGGATATTTGAGGTCATTGATATTGTTCCAGAACCAGGAAAACCTGAAGTCAATCACCGTCTCAAACTGTTTTCATCTGAAAGTTTTAAAGGTTCTGCAGTTTCAACTTGTGAAGTCAGTGGAAGACACGGTGTTGTGCAAGGTCAAAGACTGTTGATTAGAAATATTACTGATGATCAAAACGTCACTCCAGTAGCTTTCTTAGATACTCCATTGTATGCTAAGGAGATCAAAAGTTTTGAAAACATGATATTACTAGGTGATGCAAGACAAAGTGTTTCTCTTTATGGATTTGATGCTACACCATATCGTACCATCAAACTAGGTGCAGATGAAGTGGCAGTGAATGTTTCTGCCACAGATTTTATTGTGTATGATTCTAATCTGTTTATTGTTGTAGCAGATGAAGATGGATTATTACAAATCTTACAGTACGATCCATCTGACGCAAATTCATTGCAAGGTTTTAAATTGGTAAGAAGAACAATATTTCGTTTTAATGGATACACAACTCATATGATATCACTTCCAAGAAGTGAGTCTTTGTTTTCTTTGAGCAGCACATTACACAGCAATAAATCTGCTGCTATGTTAGGCTACGAGACTATTGGAGCCAATGTTGATGGTTCCTTTTATAGGGTCATTCCAGTTTCTGAATCTACGTATAGAAGACTGTATGCTGTGCAACAACAAATGTACGATAGAGAGGGCCACTGGTGTGGTTTAAACCCACGTATGAATGCAATTGGTAATTTAAATTCAATTATGCCAGTAATTTCTAGACCTATGATTGAGCTTAACGTCGCTAAGAAGTATATTGATATGAACGAAGACAAAAAGAGAAATATTGCCAGCAAATTTGGTAGAAACAGCTATGCTGAAATCTACAGAGAGTTTATTACTTTGGGGTAATGTTATTAAATCATTGCCTTAACTATGTACTACTATATATACATTTGTATTCATATACACAAAAAGCAAACAAATTAAGAAAATACCATTTCCTGAGACAATTGAATCAAAATCACGAAGACAATGCGCACTCACATAATATTTAAAAGCCAGTGAAAACGAGAATGTAATCTTATTTTTTGTTTGTTCAATTGACCCCAGATCTTAAAAGTCGGTTTAAAATCAACCATTGTAGCAGGTTCAAAGCATTTCCTTGTATGATCAGGCTTCGAGATTTCAAATAATATTAAAGGAATGTTTAGTTGCAGGACAGCGTGGTCTTATAGGGCTCTCTTCTCCGCTAATCGACCAAGACTCTTGACAAAGTACGCAAAGCTAGAGCCTCTAGCAAGCGCAGATGCTAAAGAGTTAACAAGACAATTAGATGATTTCAAAGTTCATGGTATGAATCAAGAGTGGATTACACGTGATGAGAGTATCAGTGGGCACCAAAGTATGTCACTGTATGTTACTCTTCAGTCTATATTAAAGGGTCAACTAAGCGACAGTTGGAAAGAAAAGTTTAAGATCTCAAGAGAACTGCCTTTTGGCTATTTTATGATTTATGCCACTCCTTTATTTAAAACAGAGGAATTGGGACTAGACGGATTTGAAAACTATGTTGCCCCAATCGCATACAATGGTGATCAAGCAATGGAGCCGTTTTCCCGTAGAATGTGGGTATCGGGAGAAATTAACTATCAGACTGACGATCCCATCAGGTTTGGGTATGATTTGACTTTGACTGAGAAAATCACACATTTGAGTCTAAAGAAAAGCCGAAATGGCCCAAATTACAAGATGACATACGAGAGACAGTTCAGTCAATTAGGGACTAATCGTGTTAAAGAAACTAGGTCGTTTTATTACATTTCAAAGCCTTTTGAAGATGCCAAAAAGTCTGATGCCATACTAGGCACCGCAGAGAATCCAGAGAAAGAAGCAGAGACAACGATAAATATAGAGGAGAATTTTAGAGTAAGCGCATTGACATTCAATGCTCATAAGATACATTATGATAAGTTATATGCGACAGAGGTTGAAAAATATCCAGAAGTGGTTGTTTCAGCGCCTGTGTTGATTTTAACTGCTACAGAATTCTTTTTCAATAACATTGAGTTTTCGAAAGAAAAATCAAAGGTTAAGTCTATAAAATATAATATCGGGTATCCCGTATTTATTAATGATAAAGTGAAAATATGCTATAAATCATTATCTGAGTCAAGTTGGTACATCTGGATTGAAAAGAAAGGGACATCGGGTGAAACGTTAGTTTGTTTTGAGAGCGTTCTCAAAGTTTGATTAGTAGAACGGAAGAAGTTCATGCTCTTGATTTTTCCATTTCTTGAATTTGGAAACCGGTTTTTTATCTAGGTCTATTATCTTTATGTAACTGGAGTCAAGATTTTCATTGTCAAAGAAAAGAAACAAGGTAATATCTTTCAAAGTCATTGACAATCTTAAAGACTCAGAAACGTCTGATTCGCTTTTCAAATTGTCTATTGTTTCGTGGATATTTTCTAAATCCGGGGGATTTTGTAATTTAAATAACGTTCTAATAGTTTCATGATTTTTAATTATTGCTTTTTTTAATGAATCTTTATTGATAATATACTGTGAATTTTGAGGAATGCTGCATAATTCATTACACCAGGCATCCAAGGACTCAATGCTCAATAACTTAAGAGTACATAACGAACAAAAGTCATTATTATATCGTAAATAATTCAATGCACAGTTTCTACACCTCTTGAAGTTAGCAGGAGGATAGTACAGCCACTTTGGCTTTAATTCTAGAGCTATTTGACTTTTTCCAGTAACATTAAAAAAGTGGAAGCGGATGTGTTTCGTGACAGTAGTGGTTGTAAATGGCCTATGGGGAAACAAATCAGGCATTATGATGCCTGATGTATCAGATTTGTTCAACTTCAAGCCACTAGCTTGTTCGATACCCTGTAAAAATCCAATATCAAGTGACACTAACTGCATGGAAACAATTTCATCATTATGAAAGTAAGGACGTATTTTCTTCTCAATATAATCGATTATCTCTTCAGAACTGATTGTACTTGGTTCTAATCTGAGTCTTAGTAGCTTATTTTCAAAGTTGGGGTTATCACCTGTGTACTGAAACACACAGTTTGCCATTCCTTGAGCTAAAAATTTCCATTGTTCAGGATGCCGTATGGTACATGCCATACTGTCAAGTCTTGATTGCATATGCTTCATAAATATACTTATCAAGTACACAAATGATACGAAAACTGGGGTATGAAAACAAAAAAAAAAAGACCACACGCATATTATTTTTGTTTTTTTTGTAACGGGGCGAAATTACAGCTTTTATTTTGATTTTTTTTTTAGATCATAATAAGAGTTCTGCTTTTAAAGATGGGGGTTTATAAAAAAATCTATGTATCATTACAATTATGTTTCAGTATATGTAGTTGTTTGTGGATCTTACTTGTACATCTTTTCGACTTGTTGCTGAGTGAAAATCTTGGGTGGCGGAGTGACATAGTTGTTAATTAATATAGTTTTAGGTCCAGTTAACTCGATCATGATATCGTCTGAACCAGCGTATATTTTTTTGAATCCTTTGACAATTGCATTTTTAGCAACATTGTAGTACTCAAGAGACTTCACAACATATACATTAGGTGGCGATGGAGTGACAGGTACGTCAGAGCTGTTCTTTTGAGCTTCAATTTTTTTCAAATTTAAATCTTCTGAATCTTGTTTAGGTTTGGAGAACTCTATTATCTTTGCTTTAGCATAGTTGTAACCACGACGAGCATATATAGATCCCTGAGTCCACAAAGAAAATGTAGGTAAACTAAGGTCAACTAAGGATCTCACAGTTTCTTTTGGAGTTGTGGCATTGACATCTTTATCGATAGTATATGCCACAACGCTTGAAGGAGTAACTGAGATTTTTTCATCTTTCTCAAGTTGGATTTGTAATATTTGTCCCACTGAAGATAGCACCACTTTTCCCTCCCCGCTAGCTTCTAATGCGCCTGGCAAATAAAGAGACTCTACAGACTCACCTTGTGAAGTAAACAATAGCGATCTTGTAGGTAAAGATATATTTAAATGATTTCCACTCCAAGCTACCAATGAATTTTTGTTTGAGATGATCCATTTGTTAGTAGAATTATTCTTGACATCGATAACTGAAAAATTGGCATTTTCAGCTTTTGTAGATAAGATCATGGTCATAGAGGAGTTCGAATTAAAGCACCTTTGAAACAGTAAGTTATCTCTTTTAGATTTCAAGTTGCCTAATTCCACGTATAGGTTAGAAACATCACCATTCATAGCTACAATGGATTGATTTTTATTATTATATCTCAAATTCAAGATTGAAGAAGCAGGAAGCTTTATATTGAGTAAGTTGGCAAAACTTCCTAGTATTTGGAAGTCTATAGGTTCAACAAAAGCACCAGCACCTGTGGAAGTAGGCAATTGTGTCATGGGCTCGGTTATTTCGTTTCTATTGGACCAACTTGACTTCCCGGTTAACTTGGAGAACATTGAGGAGACAGTTTGGAAGGAGATCGTCCTCCTCTGCTGTTGCAGCAGCAACGTCATTGATTGTCTGGTATGCATTGGATCCTACAAAACAGTGTCTTCTTGTATTTGTGTTTCAGAAATGTGCAGTTGATGGAGTACAGTGGTTTGAACAGCACCACCATCATTCATGCCTGTACTTCAATTAATTGCACGAGTCTGATTTCGACGTCGATTTTTCACGCAGAGGTGCGGTGGTTTTAGCCGAATCACAATAATTTATGAGTGTTTATCAATTGTTTTTAGCATACATATATATATAAATATTCATGTGCGTATACAGTGCATATATGAGGGTATATATATATATGTACTTTAAAATAGCATACTGGCAAGGTAGGACAGCACGCTACCGGCGAATGAGCCGAGATAGGCTCCAACTAAAATGGTAATGGGCCATGCTTGCCAATCTCTGTCCCAATCGAGAGGGATGGGCATTACACCCAGCCAGGCCCCGATAAAAGTACCTACAATCATGGCGTATATTTGGTGATTGTAAAATTGAGGTCCAACCTGGAAAGTGGCTAGTCTGAACCAAATAGCCTTGGGTGTAGTTTCTGTTTCACTGGAAGACACCTTGGATATTATCGGATAGCATACGAGCGCTGGGAAGACAGAGATAATCGAGAGGTGCAGTGCTAAATACAATGTTTCCTTCAATAATGTGGATATTGGAGCGCCATAAAGGATCAAAATGGCAAATATAGGAATTGATGCCAGTATACTTAGCAATAAGCTAAATGTGACGTAGATTAAATCGCTTGAAGTAGGGAAGAAATTTAACTTTTGAGGTTTTTGAACAGCACTAGCTGCCTGTTTTTTCTTTGATTTCTTTAATGATTGATAGTAAGGCTTTGTAGTATATTGTGTGATAAATAGCAGATACAATGTCTGTAACGGTATTAGGGTAAAGAGCGATTGATACATGGCATTGAGTGGGTCAGAGGCAATATTAAATACTGAGAATAAACCGTGTGCTAAGATGAGTAAATGTACAGGAATAACAAACAGGGAGTTTCTGAATTTCGGAAATGGGAATGATTTCACAACGTCACTTGTATCGTCAGAAGATGCAGATGCTGGGACTGAACTGATTTCCTCTTCAAATTCAGCAGTTAATTCATCACCGTTTGAAGTGACGTTACTAGGAGATGAAAACGTGTTGAGGTCACTGAAAGAGACGCTCTTTTTGACTCTTGATCTTGTGGTAGCAACCATTTCTTTTCCAACTCAATGCAGTGTATTAATTTAAGCCAGTTATTAAATGCCAATTGACTCTACAGCACTCTGTCTACCAAACGTTATAGAATATTAGTTTTGAGGTTTTGTAAACAAGAACAACAAGGTTATTATTGTAATTACTTTGGCCCTAGCTTCTTTGATTTAGTTTTTTGCTCTTGGTGATTCTCTGTACTCGCGGGTTTTAAAGTCAACCGGGAATTTTTGGTTTTTTGTAGATAGATTATTATATACACAGGTTAAATTGTCTTGTCTTTTTGGAATGCGTCTATATAGCTACTATGTACAGGATGCATCTGAAAGGATAATTGCCTATTGTTGGTTCTTTTTGGTTTTGTTGGAGTTTCCGACAAAATGGGTGTCATTGGGACCGCCACTAGAGTCAAAATTGGTCTTTCTAGTGGTAAAGTACTTGTCAAGAAAACCCAGTTCTTCAATCTCTAAGACATCACCAGGCCTCTTAGCTACAATACACCAGGTGGTTCCGAAGTGGTGTCTTTTCTCTTCGGTAATTTCCAGCCCACTCTTATCCACAAGCTCACCAATATCAAGGTTCCATCTACAGCCCCATGTTTCGCTATGTTTGTGGGCTCTTTGATCCAACTTTCTGTTTATAAAGTCGTAGGTACCTCTACCATGCTCTAACAATATGACACGTCCTCCAGGTTTCAGTAATTTTTTCATGTTCTCAAGAGCTTTAACTGGGTCTTCATGTGAACATAACCCGAAAGTCTCAATGATCGTATCATATCTTACCAAGGTGTCTTTACTGGCTTCATCCTCTTTCAAATTCTTATCTTTTCTTTGTTGAGCCAAATCTAATAAATTTTCAGCTTTACCCACAACAAATTTAACTTTGGGATAAGCTGGAAAATGTTCTTTAAATTTTTCAAACGTTATCTCCATCATCTTAGATGAAGTATCAAGAAAAGTAATTGATGTAACTTTAGTTGGGTCAAAATACTCAATATTTCTACCTGTACCACATGCAACTTCTAGAACGTCTCCCTTAATATGGTTCATTAGCCATTTTCTTCTTGATCCCATAAAAGAGAATTTTTCTTCCAGGTTAATCTCACTGTCATAATTTTCGGCTAACTTATCATAAAACTCGGTTAGATCCTTTGGATTTTCCACCGATTCTTCATAACTATGATCCAGAAGATTCTTGATGTCCTCTGGTTGTGGATTAAACTCACCTAGTTTTTCACGTTCTTCTTCTGTAGTGCATGCTTTCAACTTGTTGTCATACTCGGCTTTTAAAGTATAATAAGCCTTCAATTTCATCGTATCTGTAGTTCTAATCAAGTCACCAGATAAATCACGAACTCTTAATCTTTCATACTCAGTTAGTTCATGTCCTGCGTCTCTCTTGTCCAAAATATCCTTTTTCTCTATATCTCTATAATATAATTTCTGGAAATATTGGATACCGTAAACAAAGAATACAAGATACAAAGCAACATAGTACTTGGTGGCTTTCTTGTCAAAAGCATGAGAGCCGGTGATAGCACCCCATTTTCTGAACCAGCTTCCCGAGTTTACTGCCTCGTCGTACTTCCTCTTAGCTTCTTCTTCAGCGATCTCCTCTGGAGTCTTCCTCCTTCTGGTCTTGTACTGGAAAGCAGGCTGTACTTGGGGTCTCGTTCCCAAAAACCTTGACCATGTCATATTTTTCACGCTGACCATCCTCACGGGCTGAAACCCGCACACGGGGCCTTTCAAAAAACCACCCTTCGCCACACTCTGCAAAGATCCTCTCAGCATTGACATAGCCAACAATAACAGGGTTATACTATACAAAGTCACGTATATACAGCTGCCCCAGAAGCCAAACTCACTCAAACACCGGCTGTTCTAGCTTTGAAAAGCCAGTAGTAGTAAACTCTGGAAAACCGACTGAAAGCTCATCGACGCATATCGACGCAAGCGGCACACGGCGATCGACCCACATGTTAAGCGTTTTGTTGTTTGCACTTTCACCGAGGGAGGTGAGTTGAGATTGGCTGGGCTTTGGCTGATCTTTCGTGGTTTGTAGTGCTTTTGCTACAGATGGGGCTGACAGAATACCTTGAATCCGTTTTATATCACATTGGTACACACTTGCAAAGTTGTATATCTGTATCATTGCCCTCATTGCCTTTCTTTCGTGAGTACTCAGGTTTATAAGGCTTTAGACACGCTTCTACAAGCACACATACCCTGTTGGTCCAGCTGTTTTTCTTTTGACTCAGATTAGCTATTGCCGATTTGGCTCTTGGACAAGATAGACTAATTGTTTGCAGATCTAGCACGTATTCAAATACCATTACAGCATCAAATCTGAATTGATTACACGCTGATTATTTGGCCGGTTTAAGTGGTTTTTTTTTTCAACGCAATTCGTTTGCCTTTCCGTCGGACACTTTTCACCTGTCAAAAAAAAAGAAAAATAAACATATACAAACAAAAAATTCGTCAAGATAAGCCAAACGATAACGTAAACGATTTCTGGTATATTTACAATTCAAATAATGGATAGAAACGGCGTCAATCAAATTGTTGGTTCTTTAGAGATCATCTACAATGCAAGAAGTTCAAATGATGATAGACACAAGGCTCAAGATTTCTTAGAAAATATTAAGACATCTCCGGAATCTCCCTTTTGGGGTTATCAACTGGCATTGCCCGATAACAAGTATGACTACATAGTTCGGCATTTTGGGTTAAATCTTTTGTTGAATGCCATAAAGTCCGATTTTCAAGTATGGGATGTGGAAAAGCAGGTTGCCGTCAGAAACTGGATTGTTCAATTAGCAAGCAAAGTTAGCGGTAATGATCCTCATTATATAAAAGAAAAAATTGCGTTTTTATGGGTGGAAGTAGCCAAGAGGTGCTGGGGTTTATGTTTATCTGCTCAAGAAAGTAAAACAAATGTTGATAAAAGTGATCCAACAAATGGTGAGAATTCAAATAAATCAGAAATCATATATACAGATGCCGCAAAACTACAAAGTTGGGCAGATATGGACTCAAATTTATTAGATCTATGGAATCACGATATACATACCAGGGAACTATCTTTGATTATTTTCAGAGCTCTATTTGAAGACGTTTACTTGTTGGATGACCCAATTGTATCTTCAAGGACAAACGTTTTATCATCGCTATGTCCAGAAGTTGTAACTTCTGAGGCCATTCTTTTGATGAAATATGAACCAAACGAAGCATTAAGAATTTTTGCCTCATCAAGTGAGGGTTGGCTTAACCGTTGGGCAGCTTACCTTCAAGAATGTACACAATACCTATCAACACATAGCATATCAAATGACGGCAACGGTAACAATAACAATAGCACAGTTACAAATCACAATAACATTAAGCTAAACTCAAGTGGCATTCACAATAACGATCCTTTTTATAAATCAAATGACGAACCCATTCAAACTTATAAGAACTATACAAACTTTGCAATTAAAGTTTTACAAGCCATTAAAACATGTTTGTACTGGATTTTACCTATTGCTTTCAAAGAAGTGTATATATTGGAAAAATTAACAAATGCTTTAATGCTTCCCGATGTCAATATTAAAACTTTAGCAATTGATTCATTGCAAGTACTATTTACAAGACAATATACTGATCAAGAAGATTTCAATGATATAGTTGGATCAATCTTCCGCACGGAAGGTTTAAGTCTACTTTTACAAGTCTTCCGTAAGATTGAATTAAATCCTGATGATATTGATGAGTCACAATATACATTAATGAAGAAATTAGTTGAAATGATCGTTGGATTGAGTGAACATTTTCAAACTTCTGAACCTATGAGTAAATTACCAGAGACAGCAGACGCTGAAAATTACTTGAAATTAGTTTTAGAGACAACTAAGCATGATTCTTTAATTGTGTCTGGATTATCTTTACAATTTTGGTGTACTATGTTAAGAATTGATGAATTAAGTTCAAAGCCGGAATTTGAAGCAATTATGCCAGAACTTCTAGAAACCAGTGCTGATAGACTAATTAATTATGGTGACTGTAGTGATGAGTACACTGCTAAAAAATATTTGGAAATTGATTTTGAGTCACAATCTGAAACTGCTACATTTTTAAGCAATTACAAAAAAATGACGGATGACATTGTTAGAATTATAATTTGTAAGAAACCAAGAGATGGATTACAGTGGCTTGCAGCTAGATTAAATAAATTTTATTCTTCAGAGATAGGAAATCAAGCTTTAAGCTCTCATAAATTGATATACAAAGGTGAAAACGCTGAACCTTTCATATATGGTTATTCCCAATATGTTCTCATTGAAGCTTGTGTTAGGGGTATTTCGAGATGGCTGATTTGGTATCAAGAAGATGATGCTTTAACTCAAAAACAATATCTTATTTCACAAGTGGATGAGTTATGTAAGATGCTCATTATGTTGGATGTGAAGGATCCAATGTTATTGAGAAGACAGATTCAAACTCTAGTCCAATTTACACCTTTACTCAAGGATGTGTCGGGAACCATGTTTAAAGTACTTGAGAAAGTTATGGAATCATGTGCATTAGAATATCCTGAGACGGCTACAGATGAAGAGAGAGAATTGATTAGAGACGTAAGAACTAGTGGAGGTACTGAACTAAATAGGCTTGCATATTTGATGCCTGAATCATTGAAAGAAATTATCACAGATCTGGAAAATGCTATTGCAAGAATTTTAGAATCCAAAAAATTAAGTGAACATGAAGCTGTTGCATTTAAGTCATTTCTACTTGTTGTTTCACAAAGATCATCTATACCTAATAAAGCTGAACGTTTTAGTAATATAGTAGATCCAGAGCTAGCAGCCTGGTCTGATCCAGCTACTGAGAAAGGCTTATTGGAGTTACATTGGTTCATGGAAAGATTAGGTATAGTGAAAATTGCGGAATATTTCCAATCCAGAGGTATCACAGCTGATACTGATTTATTGCAGGCACAAATGGATGAAGCTGGTAAAGCTTTGAAGACCGAACTAAAAGATCATTGGAGTTCAGTTTTTCCTATTAGAGCTACGAGAATTTTTATTCAGTATAGTATTGAGAAGTTAGATCATGACTCAGAAACATATAAAAGCTTGTTGGCATTATGGAAACCAAGAGTGAAACCTATACTCCCGCATATTTTGCAACTGATATATCAAATTCAAGCTTATCATAATCCAGCTAAATGGGAGGGTTTACCTTCTGAAGTTCAAGCTTTTGTAAAATACAGTTGTACTGAAAGATTTTGGCAACAAGGTGTTTCTATTCAAAGTAAAGAATCATTTATGGATGAAAACGTTAAAGCAGCATACACTTTACGTGATTTTGCCGACAGTGTAGGCCATATTGTTAGATATACTAGGGAATATTCTTACCTAACCATCAGTTCTATAAGTGAGCTTGAGGAGTCCCTTTACGAAATTCCTAATGTTGCCACGATGCTATGGAGAGCATTAGCCGAAGAGTCTGTTGGTATCACCTTGCATTCCTGGAGACACATGATTAATTCGGTATTGAGAAGCGTTATTAAGAATTGTCCTACAGATTATATCAAGCCATTTTTGGGAGAGTTACTTCCACAGGCACTAACAAAGATAGATGCTTTATTGGTCGAAAAATGGGGAATAGTATTTAGAAAAGGTTTGCAACTTGAAGGTACTGAAAGTGACGAACAATTAAGCGAAGAAATGATGGAAGAACATATGTTAAGACAATTAACAGCTGTTGTTGACAGAATGCTGATTGATTTAGTTGGACAAAATTCTGCATCTTCATTGAACCAGCATCAATTAGATATTAGAAAGGTGATATTCCAAGATAAGAACTTATTAGCTCCAATGTTGAATTTACTTTCCCATATAATTATGTTTAAGGATACACGTTGTTCCTTCAATGCTATTTTGATTGTTAGACACATGCTTCCAGAAATAATGAATCAAGATGAAGAAGTGGATAAGTACTTATGCGAGACCTTGACCAAGGCACTTATTCATGTTTTAACTGATCAATTTTATGCGGATACTCATCCAGAAGCAGCATATGCTTTGACTATCTTATATGTTGGTATTCGTTCTAAATCCTTGTATCCTGCAATTATGTTACAGAAACTACTTCCTGGATTGACGGATAAACACATTTCACAATTCGAAAGTATTTTGGTCAACGCTAAAAGATTAAGGGAAAGAAGAAATGCGTTTTTGCAGTTGATCCAACAGGTTACTAGTAAAGATACCAGTGATGATAGCAGGTGGCGAGAAGATAGAAAGAAGCAATTGGAAAATGCATCTGCTAGACGCAATAAGAAGACTGAAGGAGATATCATGGATGACCCTTATGTCGAAAATGGTGCATTGAACAATTTATTTGGTAATGAATAAACCAGGACATGTATATTTGTATATTTTTTTCCCCTTTAAATAAAGTATGTATATGTTGAAACAAAGATTGACAAACTTGAAACAAAAAAAAAAAATGAAAAAAGGTTTATTAGGCGGTCTAGGTTTGAGATTCATCAACAGGCATGGAAGCGTTTGCGGTAGCTCCATAAACGTTGTTTAATGTGAATAATGCACTTTTCAGTGTATCATCATTCCAATCCGTTCCATATATTTCTTTCAGCATGGATAAGAAAGAATCCATCGGGAGCTCAGCTTTTAGTCTTCTCCCAATACTTATTTGTACAAGATTATGATTTGTATCGGTGGTCTTTCTGAGACGACTAGGACCTTTTCCATCAGTATCAGAGGCTTTGACAGATGTTTGATTAATATATTCTTGCTTTGCTAACGAGTCAAGAAATTCAGACATCGATATATCTCCTAGGTTTTTAATCTTATGATTGTCTGACACATTAAGACCAAATTTCTTGGATAGGACGGAAAGCAATTGTTCTTTGATCATCAGACCTTCTGATAAAGCCAATATACTTATGATTAACATCTTCAATCCATGTTCAACTATCTCAGATCCAGGCTTGGGAATATCAGATGAAGACAAATCATTTCTCATAAGATGGAGCATATCTGTATATTCCCCGTTTCTCACTCTTTTGTGAGACTGCACAGTATTATACATGACTTCTTTCAAATGGTCTGGAACGGTTGAAATCAATATATAATCCACCTCATTTGAGGCTGAACTTTTCTTTCTTTTTTTATTGGCAGGCTCTGAAGTAGCAAAATCAGCTTCCATAGCTTTTTTAGAAGTCAGCGGTTTCAATTGCATTCCCAAAAGCCTATCAAAGTCTTTCTGTAGGTAAGGCAAAACACTAAGCCATTTGTTATTCTTTCTAGAGAGCTTTTCCGCTTCGTAGATGTTGCTGATCATATTCTTCGTCATCACTTGATATTTGAATTCCAGACCCATTAAGGCCCGTATAAATGCAAGAGGTATCTTTTCATTGTGCTCGTCATAGCTCGTTAACGAGTCCTCCATCTCGAGTGATATACAAGAAAGTGTGGGTTTGTTTCCTCTCGTCAATAAACTACTGTGTGTAAGATGATCCTGGTTCTATACATATATATATCTATCCATTTAATAATAACGCTTTTTAATTCAGTTTTGTTATAGGCGCGTCTCAAAACAATACTGGTGTAGGGGTGTTACATTTTTCTTTGAGTTGTGTCTAGTTCTTCGCTTTAATAATGTTCTGCTTGTTGTAAGGATAAAGCATGTTTGACGTCTTAGTTTTATGATTAGTAACACATGAGGACTACTATCAAGTATTTTGCTGTTGACCATTGCAATAAAACACTCACACACTTGAAAAAATATTGAAAATTTTTTTAAGTTAAAGAAAAAATACAATTTTAGTTTTTCAAAATAAACATTTTTTTGACAAGAATGGGACTTTTTTTTAAGTCTATTGATCACTAGAAAATGCATTATATTGTTTGTTTTGTTTAAAATAACGGCAATCCACTATGCTTTTAAAAGCCATTAACATACGCAATGACACAACGTAGATGGATACAATCATATATATATATTTGAAAGAAATTTGAAAGCCGTCAACCAACAAGAGCAGCTAAAGCCGTGCCACCGAGAGTATTATCGAGTTTTTTTCCCGATTCAGCGGACCCGGTGTTTTCCCTTTGCACTGCGCCAGTTTAAGACTAATGGGTGTTGACTTGACATGACGGTGCAGACAACGAAGAATACAGGGCACTTAAGGCCATTAGACAGAAGTAGACAAGCAAACTAATACACGTCAACAAGAATTATCTATTTGTGTCAGGAAGATATAAAGAAGTCACCCAATAATTGAAAACACAGCTACCTTACCTTCATATTATATCTTCCTTCCTATCTTCAACTTCAAATAAGAGGATATTAATACACATCACATTTTTGCATATCAATTTTCTCTCAAACGCTTTCATATCAGTCTTTGCCTTATTTTCAGTCATTCTTTAGAGTCATATGGCGTTCTTAGACGCAAGGTTCGTGGCACTCATAGGGTCGTGCTTTGTAGCACTAGCTGCAGGCACTCCATACTTATATGGTGTCTACTCTCCGCAGCTTATGTCCCATTGTGGCTTCACAGCTTCAGACTCTTCAATATTTTCATTTGCCACTAATATAGGTTCTTCAATTGGTGGATTACCTGCGGGCCTATTTATAGATAAGTTTGGAACTCAAAGATCAATATTGGTGGGCGCTACTTGTGAATGTTTGGGATTTCTGGCATTATATTCAAGCTACAAATATCAATTACACCAATTTTGGCTAATATTTTTTGCTATGATAGGTATCGGATTAGGATCAGTTTTGTCTTATTTCTCCACACTGAAGGCGGCAACAGCAAACTTTCCCAACCATAGAGGCACTGCGAGTGCTTTGCCCGTTTCAAGTTATGGTTTATCTGCATTATTATACTCTGCGGTCGCTGCTTTTTGCTTTGGCAACAATACAGGCGGTTTACTTCACTTTATCACAATTTTTGCTGGAGTGGTTATAGGTTTAGGTTCATTTTTTGTTAAAGTTGTCATAAACGAAGACGACCATCATTTGCATGACAATGCTCAAAACACAGATGCATCTTCACCACCATCAACAGGAGACAATCTTAACAGCCATTCAGCTCCCAAACCCATTGTGAAACAGCCAGACGAAGAACATGGTTATGGTACCTTTTTAATGGGTCATCGTGGTTCTTTTGCCAATGTCAATTTAGTAAGAAATGATTCACAAACGTCATTATTTTCATATGCATCACAATTCTCACAATCAACAACTTCATTATCGTCAACTGCAAGTTCTTCATTCCGCCCTTCCTCAATACCTATCAAATCCAATACGCAGGACAGCTTGTTTGTCAGAGGTGCATACGATGCATCTCCTTTCAGGTCTAATGGGAACTCTCCTTCATACAACTACTTTAACAAGTCGTCTTTATCATCATCACCATTAACAAATTTTACTAGCCAAAATAGTAATGCAAACAGTCATGGTTCTAACACTAATGGCAATAATGAAGGGGCACCACTCAATAGAAGCTCTTCGTTTCTCAATAATAATAGCGTTGCATCATCACCTTTGAATAAATCGCCGTCTACGCAAAGAGGGTTTGTTAACAGTAACTTGACATCATCGATAAAAAAAACGGGCTCCTTTATCTATAGAGGTCAATCTATAAACAACAACTCACCAAGAACATCTGGCATTTCAAGTTTAGGGTTCCAGGTACCTGCTAGAAAATCATTTGTCAGAAATGAAAGTGATCCTTCTGCTGCAATTGATGAAGAAACACCAATCATGCAAAATTCCACTACAACTTTAGGTCCTGATTATGGATCAGCTGGAGCTGGCAGTTTGAACAGTACCCTTGTACCTTCTTCTTTTCAAGGTAACAACATACTTTCCTCTTCTCCCGCAAGTTCAACTAGCAGTCATAACATATTATTCAGATCCAATTCATCAAATGCGGTTGCAAGTGCCTCAGAATCAAATCAGCAACACTCATCACAGCAGTTGGATCTTTCTTTATCAGATTCCGATCTCATCAAGAAGAGAAAGAATAAGCGTTCCAAAAAACAGAAATTCACATCCGCCTCTCATGTCAAGAGTTTAATTACTAACAAGTTTTTTATGAGTCATTATGTCTTAAATTCACTTTACTGCGCATGTGGCCAAGTATATATTTTTTGCGTTGGTTTCATAGTCAAGGCTCAATTGAATGCTAAAAATGATAATATGTCACTATTTACGGAAACTCTGGAAAGTGATACAGGATTTTTATACCAGCTTATGAAGTTTTTCATCAACAACAAAAATGCTGTTACTGTACTCAATGGCATAAATCTAACTTTCGCCTCAGCTGGAGTGACTCCATTCATGCCTTTTATTGATGAGAATGCATTTAATATAACTGAACAAAAAGATTTATCATCAGCACACCAAGCATTACAAGTCTCAATAGTGTCATTTTCTAATTTTTTAGGAAGATTTATAGCTGGACCAGCCAGCGATTTGATTCATAAAAAGATGAAAATGCAGCGTATTTGGGTTCTTGTGTTTTCTTTAATCTTAATGACTGTTGGCCACTTTAATTTGATCTTTATCAACGATGTTGCAGCACTTAGTCTCACCTCATTATTAATTGGGTGTGCTTATGGATCTGCTTATGGCACTTATCCGGCTATTGCCGCTGATTACTTTGGAACGAAGGGATTCACCACAACTTGGGGATTACTAGGGACAGGCTCAATCCTGTCATTTTTGGTACTTAGCAGTTATTTTGGAAGAATATATGATTATCATAGTGATATTATTGACGGGGTCAAAGTCTGTTACGAGGGTCGATTATGCTACAATTCTGTCTTTAAGCTCACTACGGCAATATGTGGGTTTTTATTTATTGGCTTTGGTACCGTCATATACATCAAACGAAAGTAATATATAGATTAAATAAAGTAGTTGTTTTTATACCGCAATGAACTGTTTACCAAAAAACAAAAAAGCTAGAGACACAAAAGCATAAAGAAAACTTACATAGTAAAGTTAATTTGGTCATCCGTACACCACCGAGTAATTGTAAACAAACATTTTTGTTTTATTTTAATGAGTAGTCTTGAGTTTTTCTGAACATGGATTCATGGAAGATGGTTTTCAATAGAAAATAAGAGCCTAGGAGGTCAGTGAACTGTCAAATCAAGCGCGTGCAGTGTATTATAATGGCTTCAGTATTTAATCAAGCTACAGCTGGGCAGTCACAGCAGCCAACTTCATCCTTTGGAGCCCCACAGGTTAACGTGGAATCGGGAGCATCAAGTTCGAAAATACCTATTCCAACAAAGAGTAATTTTTTGGATACAAAGAGTGAATGGTCTAGTAATGCGGTGAAGAAGCGAGTTATACCTTCTCAGTTAGTGAAGAGAAAGAATAAGTCATTGAATGCATTCAATGAAGACGATACAGATCTTTCTAACTCTACAAGCGTCCCGTTTGCGATCAACTCATCATATCTTAAACGTTTCGGGGAAAAGAAACCACAGTCAATAGATGCAAATGCCTCTGATTTATTGAAAGAGTTTAGCGATGCTCCTCCCAGCAAGTCACTGAAAGATTTCAATTATATAGAGTCCGGCAATAAGGATGCCCAGCAGTTTCCAAGTAACTCAAGTTTTCTATTCTCCGAAGACTTAGACGAACACAAAAATGCATTTAATAAGTATCAAAGAAGCAGAGCACCAAGACACAATGACTCCACCAATAATTCAAATCAAAACAATTTACCATTTACAGTCGACCCTTCGTATAATCCTAGACCATCATCATCTTCAAACAATCAATCTCAACAAGCAAAAGACTTGCCATTTACAGTTTCACAATCCACCTTATTTGCCTCTTCCGCAACTACAGACAGAACCAGCACCTCACCAATACGCCAGATAAAGCCCATGGTTTCTGGAGGTTCAGCAGTACTTGTATTCGGCTTTGAAGATAGTGCATTCAGTACGGTTATCAAACATTTTGCTAAATTTGGCTATATATTAGAAAATTTCAACATTAATATTGATTATAGAATGGATTCCATTGTTCCAAATTCCGCCAAACCAGCATCATCGAAGAAAACATGTCCTATATTTTTGGGTAAGCAATGGGTAAAGGTAACATATGACAATCCTTCTTCTGCAATCAGAGCAATCCGAGAGAATGGTATACTATTAGAAGGCTCATCATCGGTTATAGGCGTGATTCCATATACGAAATCTTCATTAGAGAAATTGTTGCACTATAAGATACCTGAAGATGAAGACATAGGCGATTCCATTGCAAACATATCACACAACGCCATCAGCGAGGAAAAGACCAAAGCTTATGGGAACATGTTTGCTGAATTTGATTTACAGTCGAACGATAGTAATGTTCTTGGAGGATACGATTTCAAATTGAAAGATGGTAAATCTCTTTTAAAATCAACCAAAGCTGCCGAAGTGAAAAAGAAGAAAGCAGGTATTGTAGGCAATCTATCTAGAGTGATATTTGGTGTGGGCGAACTTTAATTTTTACCAATAAGTATATCAGTAAGTAATTAATACCATAGAAATAATATTATTATTCGATCATTGCTATCTATTTGGTCTACAAATTACAAAAGAGCAACACAAAAGATTAGTTGTAGCGTGAATTACTTCTGTCATTATTTGAAGGCGTAGAAGGATACAATCTCTTAGTAGTACTTCCAAACTGCCTTCTTGGTGTCATGGAGTTGATTGACTGATTCGGTATATGATTTCTGGGAGTAGCACCAGTGAACGAAACATTATGGTTTCTTGTAGTGTTACCGTGATTAGGTGTACGCATAGGAACTGGAATTCTAGACGGCATCATCGGCGTTTTCATAGGAGTTCTTAAAAACTGAGTTTGTCTGGGCGTCTTATATGGAGTCACCGGTGCATAGTGTGAAGGTTTCATTGGCGTTGCAATCCTTGAACCATTCATACGTTCCAAAGTTGATTTCGGTAATTTTGTTGGACTTAAAACATCTGTTAAGTTTCCTTCAAAGTCATGAGTTAAAAATATTTTATTTTGGAGGCTTGGAGAGAAATGCACAGCATTTCCTAACCTCGGATTAGTTGCATCAACCATTACATCCACCATAGTTTTATTTAGTCGGGGGTTGACAAACTTTTCTTGGTATTCTTTGACAACTTCTCTATTGATAATTTCTTTGTCTTTAAGTTTAGTTTCATATTTGTTGATCATGTAATAAAATAAGTAAGATATTAGAAGGTAAATAACCATTGAGTTCAGATTGAGGTCAGTTGCCATTTGAATTAAAAGTAATTGTAGCGGAGAATAAACAGAAAAAAGTAAAATTGTAAATTTAGGTGGATTCCACAGTGTAAGTTTATACGAGACTCTTGCTACAGGATTATTCATGGGCTGTGGTTCAGGTGTAGAATCCTCATCAAAGCGACCCCTTTTTTTCAGTATATCTTCTAGTTTCTTCAGTATCCATTTACTCAGAGAATTATTTTGAGCTCGTATAAATATTGTTTTTGTTATAGATGAGGTTTCAGGTTCATTTGTCAAACCCGCAATAAATGTACCTTGAAAGTGATAAGGTCTCGAGGAAAAAAGATATATTAGAGTATTAACCGCATTGATAATTAGACATATGTAAAATATTATATTGACCAGCCAAAAGATGTATGGACTGTTGGACGTAATTTTTTCATCTGGAAACAAAAGATCCATATCCATTAAATCGAAATCTGCACTTTTGTCAAAAAAATCATCAAAATCCAGATCTTTATCTTCTGATTTCACGCTGTTGTACCCATGACACATTAAAGTCAAAATATTGAGTACTATACCTGCCCGAAGGGCAAATTTATCACTTATTTCTTCCCAGTCTATGAGAGCAATGCTCTCATTTATCGCCAGAAACAAGTCCAGCGGAGAGGCTACAATCCGCTCCACAAGAGCGTTCACTCTACTATACAAAGCTTGGCCAACCATTGAGTATGCGCTAGCTGAGTAAATTGCAATCGACTGAAAGTCCACTAATTAAATCTCTGCTTGTTATATGTTTTAAATACAGATCTACCTTGTGATCTTGACCAGCTAGCTCTCTGTTTTTTGATCTTCAAAAAGAAATGTAAACAAACCACCTCTTTAACAAAGACGATCGACTCTTTTGGAAAAAAAAATTAGAGAAGCGTCAAGCACAGCCTCAAAATGTATGCAGAAGCGTTTATATGTGGCTGATGAGCAAAGTAGCCACACGCAACTTCAGCAAAGGACAAAAGTAGATGCATATTGTTTGTTGTACTCCACATATTTATAATGTGGTCCTGGGCTGTAATTCTGCATTGGCATGTCTATTGAACCTATCTTGAATTCAATGACAGAGATAGGTTCAGGCTTTGAAAGTACTGTGGACTTTCACAGTGCCAAATCTTTCAAAGTTTTGGAACAGACGGCGGGAGAAAACGGTGAAATTTGCGAGGAGAAGCAACCCAACCTTTCCTTTAATACCACAAGGCCAGTTTCGTTAAGGGTCAGAAACCTTTCAGTGGCGGCAAAGACAGAATCAGGGGTTTTCAAGAAAGGAAGCAAACTCAGAAACTTATTTGGTCAAAAAACCGACAGTTCAGATATTGAGAAGAACAATGTGAAAACGATTCTTTATCCAAGTTCCCTTGACATACCCGCGGGTACAGTCACAGCAATTATGGGAGGTTCTGGCTCAGGTAAGACAACTTTACTTAACTCATTAGCCCAAAGGCAGGCGAGTGGATCAAATCTTGTTTCTTCGGCGACAATACGGTATAATAATAGTTCAAACATTGACGACGTTCGCCATGCTTATGTTATTCAGCAAGATATTTTACTGCCGCAATTAACATGCTATGAAACACTACTTTATGCTGCAGAACTAAGACTTCCGAAGCTCACATCAAAAGAAAGCAGACATAAATTAGTAGAAGAAATAATTTTAGAGCTTGAATTAAAGGAATGCAGGGACACATTGGTTGGTGATCGTATACACAAAGGATTGTCCGGCGGTGAGAAACGAAGACTATCCATTGGAATCCAAATGATGTCCAATCCTTCAATCTTATTCCTGGATGAACCAACTACTGGCTTGGATTCTTTCAATGCCTATAAACTATGTTGTGCATTAAAGAGATTAGCTAAAAGAGGAAAAACCTTTGTTTTAAGCATCCATCAACCACGATCAGATATTTTTTCAATTTTTGACCAAATAATTATTCTATCTAAAGGAAAAATTTGTTATGCTGATAAAGGTAGCCAAATTATAGATTATTTTGACAGATTAGGTTATAAATCACCCGAATTGGTGAACCCTGCTGACTACCTAATTGATATAACATCGATTGATAATAGAACAACAGAAGCAGAGAGAGAAAGCTCTCAGCGTGTTGCCATGATTACTTCAAAATGGGAAGAACACATGCGAGGATTGGACCCAGATTTAGACAAAGAAATTCTTGGACATGAAAAGCGCATCCACAAAGATGCGGACTCAGATGATATATTTGAGCACATAGGTAGAGCCCCATTTTTTAGAGAAGTTGCAATTTTAACAAGACGTAATTTTAAACTTCAATTTAGAGATCCCATAGGATTTTCTGCATTGATATTGGAAGCTTTGGTCCTTGGTCTTGTAACAGGATGGATTTTTTTCAAGCCAGGAGACAGCCTGGCTGGTATACGATCAATTGAAGCTGCACTCTATACTGTTGCAAATTTACAAGCATATTTATATCTTCTGTACGAGACTTATAGATTGTGCACGTTAGATATTAAGATTTTTGATAGAGAAAGGTCAGAAAAATGTATATCTATTGCAGGGTTTATGATATCCAGAAGAATCACTAAATTGGTTTGTGAGGATTTTTTTATTCCGTTCTTTTATGCTATCTGTACTTATTTTATGATTGGCTTTAGAACTGATTCTGCAAAGCATTTCTTCTACTTTTTATTGGGTGAATTTCTTTCCCATCAACTCTCAATGTGCTTTGCGAGTGTAGCTGTAGCATTGTCGAGAGATGTTGCAATTTCCACAGTGTTGTGTAACTTGAATTTCACTTATCAAACTATGGCATGTGGTTTCTACATCAATGCCCTTCAAATGCCTGTTTATGTTAGGTGGTGTAAATACGCAGCCTATCAATGGTATGCTCTTGGTTTTATCACATCTAACCAGTTCACTGATTACAAAGGGGGTTGTTTCACTGAATATGCCGACGATCCCAACGTGAATACGATCTGTCAACAATACGATGGTAATTATATTTTAAAGCAAATGGGATTTCCTGAAGATTGGACTGGGTTACCAATAGGGGTCTGTATAGCGTTTGTGGTAGGATTGTATGTGGTAGCTGGAGTTATTTTTTGGCTCAAGCCAGTGGATGTAGTTATGGCAAGAGAAATCAAAACAAACGACTCAGAGAAGAGAATGAAGATTAAACATACAGAACCTGAAGCTCAGGTTGTTAGTAGGAACAGAGAATTGAAAAGTATATTTGAGGTCAGTAATGATAAGCCACTGAATATTACATTGAAATCTTTATTTTTGTCCGTATCGGTAAGCTCTCCAGCAAGCATACTACCCACCGTTTTAATTTCTGATAAATCAATCAAGAAAAAAGATATTTTGCTGAATATTGATGCTGATTTTCATGCAGGAAAATTGAATGCTATTATGGGACCTTCAGGATCTGGGAAATCATCCTTACTTAATATTATAAGTGGTAGAATTTCTTCATCATTTTTCACAAAATACGAATCTTCAGGATCTATCTTCTTTAATGAACATAAAGTAGACGCAAACACAATTAAAAAGATTTGTTCATATGTTTCACAAGATGATGACTATTTGCTCCCTATGCTTTCAGTCAAAGAAACATTAATTTTTGCTGCCAGACTCAGATTATCGCATGCAAACTTGACCTTGAGAGAGATCGAGCAGTTGGTGAACAATATCATCTTGAAAATGGGCCTTAAGGATTGTCAAAATACTGTAATTGGTTCTGAATTTGTGAAAGGTATCAGTGGTGGAGAGAAACGACGTGTTTCTATTGCTATACAACTGATCAACAATCCCAAAGTTTTGTTTTTAGATGAACCTACAAGTGGATTGGATAGTTTTACTGCATCCTCAATACTAGAGGTATTAGAAAAGCTAACACAGGAAGGTAAGACGGTGATCATGACCATTCACCAGCCTAGATACGACCTTTTTGAAAAGTTTGGATCTGTTTTGCTATTAGCAAAAGGAGGTAATGTGGCGTTTAATGGTTCATCTAAGGAGTTAGTTGATCATTTTACAAATTTAGGATATCCTGTTCCACCACTTACGAATGCAGCCGATCATGTTCTTGACGTTGTTTCATACTCTACTCAAAATGTATTGAGTGAAACAGAGGATAGAAAAAGAGTTAATTTAGTTCTTGCAAATTGGAGAAATAATCCAAATAAACTGGCCGGTGTTACGTATTGCTTAAACGAGAATTCTGAGTTCACAACCGAACAAGAGCTACTAAGTGAGTTCGCCTCATTTTCCAAAAGAAGATGTAGTTTTATGACAGGCACAATTACCTTGTTACAAAGACAGAACCTTTGTTTGTTTCGTGATATGAATAATGTGACAGCTAGAAGCAGTCAAGTAATAGGAATGGGTGTTATTTTGTCTCTTTTCCTGGCAAGAATTAAACACAACATTCTTTCAATTCAAGATCATTTGGGACTAATTCAACAATTAGCTTCGTTATATTTTGTCGGTGTCTTGAACAATGTGGCAGTATACCCAACAGAAAGGGACTTTTTCTATGAAGAATATTTTGATGACGTCGTACTGCTTCCTTCTTTTTTTATTGCCTATTTAATTGTGGAACTACCGTTCGAAATCATGACAGCTCTTGTGTATGCTGTATTCATGGTTTTTGTCATAGGCTTGCAATATGACGTTAAGTTATTTTTTGTTATATCGTATGCCGCATTTGCCATTGTGAATGCTGGTGAATCACTTGGAATCACATTTAATACTGTTGTAAGACATTCAGGGTTTGCGGTAAATGTCATATCTGTTTTTGCGTCTATAGGGACAGCTATGGCAGGATTTATGGCTATGACGTTAGACAGTCTTTTGCACGGACTAAATTATTTAAGCCCTTCTCACTATTCTGTGATTCTGTTTGCAGATTATGTCTTTACCTCTGAAATTACGTTTACTTGTTATGGTAAAGATGGAGATAGCTGTGCTGGCCAGAGTATCTCCGGAGAGCAAATATTGACCCAATATAATGTCCCCAACAAAAGGGTTTTGTATTTGATCTTACTGGGTGTTGTCACAATTTTTCACCGTATTATATCTTATGCATTGATAAAAGTAAAATTAACCAGATTCTCATTAAAGTTCAAAAAGTTTGGTGCTTCGTGATATCTGTTTAAGTGGATGACAGAAAAGACTTCTGAATTAATTCTTTTGTTTACATTTAATACTGATTACTTAATTCAAAAGTTTTACGTAAGCATTGATTTGCTAAAGTTGTAATAATACCATTAAATTAGTACAGACATATAAAAGATACAAGTTATGTAAGATAATGATTAATTATGAATATGTGAAAGGGTAATTAGAAAGCAATAGTTGAAACAAAGCAGAGATTAAGCAAAAATTTCTAGTAAATTAAAGTTGATTATCATAGTTACAATGATAAGGGTTAACAATGATTGTATTATCTTCAACTTGTTTTTAGAAAAAAGATCAATTTAGTTCTTAACTTCGTAGAAACGTCTGTACTTATCATCAATCTTGGTAAGGTAATAAGCACCTGAAGCAATGTGTTCGATAGAACCAGTTGGTTCGAATGAATGTTGTAAGTGTGCTTTTTCTCTTAAAGCAATGGCGGCTTCAAAATCTTCTGGAGTTCTTTTAGTTCTTGATTCTAATCTGTTTGGGATATCTAATACCTTGATAATATCAGAAATATCACCTTTTACAACAACAGAGAATAAACTTGAAGCTAAACCTGAACCATAAGAAAATAAACTAATTCTCTTACCTTGTAATTTTTCAGAACCAACGTATTGTAATAAGGAACATAATGAAGCGTAACATGAACCGGTATACATATTACCAGTGTTTGTTGGAACAGTTAAAGCTGGAGACACACGTTCTTTAGCCATGTCTTTAACTAATCCCATGAAGGTCTTTTCAATGGTCTTGTCGACTAATGAAGCTTCAGCATCAATTGAGGCCAACTTAGCGTCAACTTCAGGGAACCTAGATGGATCAGCTTTGAAATCGTTGTATAATAATCTAGCATATGATTTGTTAACTAATTTACATGATGGGACATGGAAAGCAGAGTAATCAAAGAAATCGATACCAGTGACATCACCTTTACCTTCTGTTAAACCTTTAGCGATAGCCTTCTTAGAGTAGTTTTTGTAACAGTGGTCAACAGCTTTGACATAACAAGCCAAGGAGAAATGACCATCAACGACTGGATATTCAGAAGTAAAGTTTGGTTTATAGAAATCATAAGCATGTTCCATGTATGAGCCTCTAACTGGTTCGAAGACAATTGGAGCATCTGGACCAATTAACATGGCAACAGTACCAGCACCACCGGTTGGTCTAGCAGCACCTTTTTCGTAAATGGCAATATCACCACAAACAACAATGGCATTACGGCCATCCCAAGCAGAAGACTCAACCCAGTTAATAGCATTGAAGACAGCGTTGGTACCACCGTAACAAGCATTAAGAGTATCAATACCTTCAATATCAGCGTTATCGCCAAATAATTGCATTAAGACAGACTTGACTGATTTAGACTTATCTATTAAAGTCTCAGTACCAACTTCTAATCTACCAATAGTGGCTGGGTCAATGTTGTAGTTTTTCAATAATCTACTCAAAACGGTTAAAGACATTGAATAAATATCTTCACGGTCATTGACAAAAGACATATTTGTTTGGCCTAAACCAATGGTGTACTTTCCAGCAGAAACACCATCAAATACTTCTAAATCAGTTTGGTTGACGTACTAAAAAATAAAATAAGCATATGTTAGTACTTGGAACAGACTAGAACTATCATTTATTACATGGGGCTACACCTGATGAAAAAAAAAAAAAACGTAACATTTTTCATCAAGGAGGGGAGAGGAAAAGGCACAAAGTAAAAAATTGTACTTACTTCACTAGGGATGTATAATTCAAGAGCCTTGATACCAACGTTGGATGGACGAGTCATTGTGTGTAATATAGTTAGAGATATCTGAGTATAAAAGCTCAAAAGAGGAGAAGACCATACGCAGATTCAGACTGGAAGTCGTACAAGATTTATAGCATAGTTCAGAAACGCGATGCGATAACGACAAATGCCAAACGATGTAAACGAGCTGCTAAACAATTTTTTTTGGTTCAGACGTCGATCGACTTTTCAAAACGGGGTACCTCCCCGTCCACAACACACACGGTTGTTGCACTATACAGATAGTTATTTCAATCAGAATCATTATCAACTGTGAGCATGGAGCATCGTGTTTCCTTCTTCTGTATCAGACAGCATCATGGCATCTCTAGTGGTAGCATCGGAGCTGTAGCTAGTGTCCTCAGGAAAGAGAATACGGTGAGTGCTTCCACTGTTGAAGGTATATGAAGAAGATCTAGAACTTTGTCTTATCGATCTCGTATTATGCATGTCAATGCCAATATCCATCTCCACAGAATCATCCTGTGCATCTATGGTCTGATTGAGTCTTCTGCGGTGATTTCCTCTTCCTGCCAGCAGTTGTAATCCTGCGTCACTGAGATACTTCATAAACTGGGTGAAATACTCATTAAAGCTAAGATATCTGGTTTGCCCATACCTTCTCATGATGACATCTTCTGCAGCATAAAATAAATTATGATCAGACCCATAATCGGGAAGTAAGCGCTCTGAACTTCCCTGCTGCAAGTAATGAGCATCTGGATCTTCCATAACTATTTGCTTTGCAACATCATCTACCACTTCCTGTCTCAGCAAGCCGTTTGGTTGTTTCCTAGCTAGTACGCTTGAATGATCTCCACCATTTTGTATCTTGGATCTATATCTATAATGCAGATCAGTGCTTGGAGAATCTTCTGCATTGTCACTGGAAAGTGGGTTCCATTCAGGTGTATCTGATATTGGATTTTGATATTCGCCAGAGCCACTTGAAAAAACAGCAAGTCCCTCATGACCGGCAGAAGAGACTATACCATCGTGATATTTTGAGATTCCTTCAAACAGTAAGTCTACTGTGTTTGTGGAAGTATTGAAGTCCTGTTGAAGTAGCGGTCTCATATCTCTGGACCTTTTACTTGGCCGTGGGGGTCCCATGCAACAAAGCGACCTAGTGAGTGTCTCCAGCAGACTATCCGCCATTTTTGCCAATGAGACTAATGCTTGCTACTCTTATATAAAGCTTTTAAGTGTTTAACCTATCAAGGTGACAACAATATTTTGCTTTCTCTCACCGCAAATAGCTGTGTTTATATATATATCTTTATAGCTATCTATCATGTTTATCTTTGAATGCCCCCCCATCTTTCGAGATGCCGAAAAAGGAAGAGCGGCTCGGACTAGTGAATATTCTTAAGATTGAATATTTATACTTACAGATGTATATGATATATATATATATATATATATTGATCGATTGATGCATTATTTGGTTGGTGCCTTCAAAGGAGCAATAACAGATCCATGTTTCGCAACAATTTTTGGCATTGTGAGCTTTTGGTGAGTTGCCTTACTGGTCCACTCTTGGCCAATTGGCATTCTAAGACTTCTTTCGTATTGTTCCATGGTTTCAAATGGATACGGAACACCATTGGCCTGATACTTAATATTCTTCTTATTAACTCTCTCATTTATTATCACGTTCTTCATGTTCTTGTCCTTACGGTTGTTTTTAGCAACCACACCATTGATTGTTTTTACAATCTTTTTCTTAGGTTTCTTGAGATTTCCTCCACTCCAGTCACCCCATCCTGGCAAGGTCAAATCAACTTGCTTGTCTCCTTCTAATTCTTCAACTTCTTTCTTTTCTTGGATGAATTCTTGAACAACATCATCACCTGCGAAGGCCTCTTTAACAAGGTCCTTGTTTCTGAACATTCTAATATCATCTTCACCACCAGCTTCATCTTCAACGTCGTTATCTTGATTGGAGTTGGCAATTGCAGAGAAGGCAACTGTCTTCCTCTTTTTTGCATTATGAGGATCAACAATATTCAATGTTTGGTTAACAGAAATTTCGACATCTGATTCCACATTTTCATGATCTTCTGTTGCACGCTTTTTCTTGCTATTATGTTTATCAATCTTAGCAGCACTTTTTGCCAATCTTGAAGATGATTCATCAACAACGTTTAGCTTTTTTGATCTATGGACATAATTATCATCGTTGTCATCATTATCAAGCCATGGGTTAGACTCTTCACCTTGATTCTGAGTCTGAGAATCAGTAGATTTGACTTGCTGTCCCTTTTTGTTGGCCTGTTTACTAAGTTTATTAGACAGACTCTTTAACTCATCATCTTTAACTTCATTCAAAACTTGTTGATTGACTTTAGAGATTTCTTTTGCAGCAATAGCTGCACTGGGTGTATAAATCCTTCTACCTGCATTCATGCTCACATTGACATTAGTTTCAGATTCTTCGTCAAAAAAAGCATCTTGATCGGCCTTAGATGCGTTTTCTTTGTATGATCTTAGTTCTTCAATATCTCTTTTGTTGTCTAGCCTTTGTCTTTCTTCAGCTTTCTTCATGAAATCCATGGCCATTAAACCTTTGCCTAACTTGGACCTTTGGCCCTCAAGTTCGTCATCATCACCAGAGTAATTTTGATCGTTTTCAATGTCTGACAATCCACGATCATCATTTTCTTCTTCATCACTACCTTCACCCAACTGTTTACGGCGTAATTTTTCACCCTCTCTTAACATCTCCTCCATTTCATCACGATTGGCCTTGTCTTTGGACATACCACTTTTAATCATGGATTTGGCCCATTTGGATGTGTTCTTATGCTTCAATGTCATACGCTCTCTAGCACGTCTCAGTTCTTCGTCTTCACCATCCTCATTATCTGAATCAAAATCTGACCCTTCCACCAACTCCCTATTTCTCAATCTTTCTTTTCTGAGCTTTTGACGATAGGTCTTGGATTTAATTTTTTTCAATCTCTTTGAGTCTTTTTGGCCTCTATACATCAGTTCACGCATCAGTCTTAGCTCATTCGTTCTTTTTATCATATCTTCTTTTGACATTTTTGCAACTTCGATTTCTTCAAACAATGATTCTGTCTGCTTACTTTCTAACTCTGAATCCTTAACTATACTAGACACTTTCTTTTCTAGCTCAGTCATTGGCTTTACAACTGGAGCAAAAGAGGATGCTGCATTATGAATTTCAGATGCATGTGCAGATGTAAATTTTAACACTTCGGCACGACGGTTGGTTTGAACTGTTTCTTCCCATTTGTTTACCTCCTCTTTTGATATTTCATATGCTGCACCTCTTTCGTGTTTCTTTTGGATGTTTTGAGGTAAAGGCACCGACAGCGTTTTGATATCAGAATCAGCTCCGTTTTTAAGTAATAAAGGATTCTCATCCTCTTCGAGATCCGCCATCATATCCATGATAGACATCGATTGTCCTGTAGTCGGAAGATTGAACTCTGTTTCTTCATTCTTATCATTGATTAATGATTTTTTTATTTTGGATCTTTTAGGAAGCTGTGATTTTAAGTGTGAAAGAACGTTATCAAATTTGATATCTTCGTCATTGTCAGATTTTTCTGCTTCGTCACTATGGTCGTCATCATCATCTTCATTTTCTGATTCACTATCACTTTCACTTTCACTCTCACTTTCAAGTTCACTATCAGTTTCATTTTCGCTTTCACTTTCACTTTCACTTCCACCTTCACTGTCGCTTTCACTCTCGCTGATATCATCCTCTAAAACAATTTCATTCTTGGAAGATTTGTCTGTCTTTTTTGAGGCACCAATTTGAGATTTTTTAAGATCCTCATCATCCATCGCCCAGACATCGGACAAGGAAAAGAGTTGTGAATTGTCAATATTGTCATATACCAAATCCTCTTCGTTTGTGTCTAGGTCCAGAGTTTGTACCTTCTTTTTGGCTTTCTTTTTGTCTCTTATCGTTTGGGACATTCTGGAATCCAAGATATCAAAATCTTCATCAGAGCCTAAAGCTTCATCAGAGTCAATTTCTTCGTCCTCTATCTCTTCATCACCACCCTGCCATGCGTCTCCAAGATGTTTTCTGGCGTTTAAAATGGCACCATTGTCATCACTTTCCTCATCTGAATAGCTTCCGCCTTTGGCATACTGCTCTGCCCTTTCTGCTATTTGAAATGCGTCTAAGGCACGTCTTTGCGATTTTCCCTTGGATTTTCCACTGGATAGCCCTCTCCTCTGTTTGGCCATAATGTGATGCGTGTAGATACTATGCTTTGTCTCACTTCTTTTCAAAGTGCCATTCAATCTAGTAGTATCTCTTCTCTCTACCTCCTTAGTATATAAAGGCAAGATAAAAAAATATTTCAAAAAAATTTCTGGCCTTCCCGATGCGGAATCGACTGTGTGGGGGACGACCGTCTTGCGTAATATCACCGCCCTCTTTCACTCTGATCTTTTAGTACAGTGTACAGACAATGCCAACACTGTGGCTGCACGTACACAGAGGTATAAAGAGATGCCATTGCCGCATATAGTGCCTATGATCAGTGATAAACACATAAACCACTAGAAGTGCAGGAAAATATTGAAAAACCATTAAAAAATATTGATTGAATTACAAATATGGTGGGATTGAATACAGAGCTCATTCATGCTGACGATAAGTGGAGCCGTGTAAGCGATGTGGTACAACCAATCAATATTGCCACAA
This sequence comes from Wenyingozyma nanaspora, assembly GCA_030557475.1. Classification (NCBI taxonomy): domain Eukaryota; kingdom Fungi; phylum Ascomycota; class Pichiomycetes; order Pichiales; family Pichiaceae; genus Wenyingozyma; species Wenyingozyma nanaspora. The sequence goes on along the minus strand of JAKTPF010000034.1, from coordinate 8,475 downwards.
CCTTTTGCTATACTAATGATCCAGAGAAATTGGTGACTGCAAAGGAAAGACCAACAGAAGAAATTAGCACTGCTGACCCAGTATACTCAAGACTATCTCATCCAAATTCAACTAAAGTGGAAGAAGTTTTGACGAAGGTTCTGGGAGGTGAAACCGTGGTGTATAATTCTGGTTTATCGGCATTTTTTGCAGCTTTAACTTATCTTAACCCAAAGAAATTATGTATTGGTAAGGGATACCATGGATGTCACGGTATTGCTGATATTATCACTAGAAATTATGGTTTGACTCAATTAAGCTTATCTGATGAGGATATTGATAAACTAGGACCAGGGGATTTACTACATTTAGAAACCCCTGTTAATCCAGAAGGTACTTCATTCGATATCAAGTATTTTGCAGACAAGGCACATTCAAAAGGTGCTAAGATCATGATTGATGCCACTTTTGCTCCACCTCCTTTATGTTCCGATTTATTTGCTAAATACGGCGTTGATATTGTAATGTATAGCTTGACTAAGTATGCCGCTGGTCATTCTGATTTACTAGCAGGTGCACTAGTGACCAAAGATAAGGCAGTAAAGTCTCAATTAGTTATTGATCGAGTTTATTTGGGTACAAATATTGGTAATTTAGAAGCTTACCTCTTGTTGAGAAGTTTGAGAACATACAAACTGAGAATTATTCAGCAAAGTCAAACCGCAACTGCTTTGGTTAAATATTTGAATGACAATAAGGACAAGTATCCAGTACTTGATAAAATATTCCATTCTTCTTTACAGAGTGAATCTTTTGTCAAACATCAGTTGCCTGGTGGCTACCCACCTACTTTCTCAATTATCCTCAAAGACTCAAAATCGGCAAGATACTTACCCGGTAAGTTAAAATACTTTCACCATGCTACGTCTTTAGGAGGCGTTGAAAGCTTAATTGAATGGAGGGCAATGTCTGATCCTCATGTCTCTGAGCAGTTATTAAGAGTAAGTTGTGGTGTTGAAGATGCCGAAGACTTGATTGCAGATTTTGATTCTGCTTTATCCGCTTTAAGCTCCAGCTTGTAAACCATTTTTTTATTATTATTTCTTTTAACTACATTTATATACTTATATGACTGACTTGTACTCAAAACTCCAATGCATTTGAACAACTATTTTCAAGTAAAAATAACATCTGTTATAGAAGCATGACAGTGAGTGGGGGTGACGGTTCCCGCTCTGCAAAAGTAACTCCCGCTATTTTAGCGAAAGAAAAGCCAAAACCGTGAAGAAGGGCCACAAAGAAATAACAATCTATTGTTTATCTTTCGTGTATTCATATCGATGTCTGACGGTATTATTCTATTGTGTGACACAAAAACCATTACAAATTAGCATAGGTGCTAATATACTACAATCCATATTACTCAGAAACATAAATCCTTGGATATGACAAAGCCACAAGCGACAATTGCAAGAAAACCTAAGAGAACTGCAGCAAAAAAGGCAAGTGCTAGCATACAAGCGAGTACAGATAATGATGGTGATGTAGACGTGGATAACGTCAATGATGAGGACGTTGTCGAAATTCTTGACGATGAAGCGGATGATCTTGCAGAATTGGACTTAGAAGAAGAGGGCAGAGGTAAGAAGACCAAAACCAAAATCAATAGCAGAATAAGACAAACAACTCGTAAGCCAGGTGAGACACGGGGAAGAAAACCAAAGCATTATTATCATGATATTGCTGCAATGGTTTCAAAAACGACAACACCGAAAAAAGACTCAACGCCAAAACCAAACTTGACATATGTTGGACCAACTGTACATTCTCCGGACTTTTACGATTCGCTGGAACAAGAGCTATATAGAGAAACTACAATCGCTGTTAAAGATCCTTGGCTGACAGGTTATAGGTCGTCAGAGAACAGATTTTTACATTATCATGGAATAACAGAAACAGCAGCAAAACAAGCTGAGTTGAGCATTGTACTATCAGATGTGAATGCATATCATTTCAACGACTCCATAGAGACATCAAACAACTTGTTCAATTTACCCTCTTTACTTGAAACCAGCAGCCACACAGAAAAGAAAATCACTAAACACGATTTTGAAAAGAAACTGAATCTTGATCACAAAGTTAAATTTTGGATAAATGAAGAAAAGAAAGACGAACCGTTTGAAGCTGCAAGTAGTATGTTGTTTCCTGAAAACCAAAATTATCGTAAAGGGTCCGCATTGAATCCAGGTGGTTTGCCATTAGTAACAACCTGGCTTCCGTGTGTGGACTCCAACTCAAATGACAACTATCTATTTGTTTCAGTGATAGAGCATGTTAATTCTACATTCAGGTCGGAATTAGCTTACTCAAAATTTCATTCTTTCCCGTCTGCGTTACAGATTTATAAAGTATCAAATTCGGGCTCGTCGCAATTAGTGAAATCAATACTTTTTGACGCAGGTGCCATAACTTCAATGAAATGGTCCTGCACGCACGGTTCAGAGGCAATCTTATGTTGTTTGTTTACGAATGGTCGTATAAAAGCTTATAAATTCAGCAGCAAAGTTATCGATAATGGTAAACCGTTCGTAGAGATTACTAAGCCAGTTTTTGAATTGGTTATTCCAAATTCAGATATAAAATTCACTAGTTTTGATTGGACATCAGAGAGAACTATTATTGCTGGTTCTAAATATGGGCTTTTGGCTGAATTTGACATTGACAAACCTCACACGCCTCTATATGTTACCAAGGTCAGTAGCTGTCTCATACTAGAGATTGTCTCTACATTCACTGATTTTATCCTCCTTGGAAAACCTCCTTCAAGAAAAAATATTTTGATTTCTACTGCTGATAATTGTTCTTATATTTTGGATCTGTCAATACTCAAATCCACCAAAGTGACAGCCAATCGTACAAGAACGCCTTGTGCTAACTATAAATACACACCATATTTGGGATGTTTTGCGCTTAATGATGAATCATTCTCACCAAAAACGTTTTACCTACGTGATCCATTTTATCCTTACTCACATTCTTGTGACGAAAAATCAACCATGACTCATCTAACCACCTCAATGTATTCTCCATTCTTGCTTGTAAGTTTTGCTAATGGGTCATTAAAATTGTTGAATGTCACCAAAAAAGAGCTTGTTGTGAAAGGTTCACCTAATGATCCAGGTGCTCTAACTTTGTTACAATTCGAAAGATCTGATGTTGAAGATGCTTACAGATTGAATTTGGAGTATCAGCTAAATACATCTGGAAAAGACCCGAAATTTTTTGCCGAAGTTTACAATACCGGTATAGGTGCTACTTCATTATCTTTTAACCAAAGGCCGGGCTTTTCTTCCTGGTATGCAGCTAGTTACGGATGTGGCATTGTTATCATCGAGAAATTACAGAGCGCTAAAGTTGTTTCCTGATAAGAGGATCTTTTGAAGTCATTATAGTCTATATATCTATATCTATGTACATTTATGTCATTAAAATAAAGTTTAATAAATTGGGAAATTTTTGTCTACTTTCAGGGACCACTGATGTAAACCACCTTTAACATCACGAATGTCAGTAAGTCCAAATTTCTCTTTAAGATGTTTTGTAGCTAATTGAGAATCATTTCCAAATCTACACAGTGCGTAAATAGTCTTTGTAGTGTCGAACCTCTCATCAAAAACATCAGATAATTTTTCTGCTCTAGTTAATTTCGAAAGAGGGATATTAACAGAATTAGGTAACGCTACAACGCTAAACTGCTCAGGAGCTCTAACATCAAGGATGGGATTGATTAATTTTCCATTAGTTAACACCGAATTAAAATCATCAATTTCAATCTTTTCTTCTTCACTTAAAACATTGTAATTTGTTCTCCCACAAAAAACTGAATAGTTCAAGTTACCAGATTCAATAACGGTTTGATCAATTTCTCTAGTTTCTACATTACAAACCTTACATTTAGTACTCCTACCTCTCATTTTGAATGTTCGTATAGACTGCTGAGGAGAGTAAGCTGAATACAAGGACAAAAAGGGTTTGAAGTTTTCCAAGGTATAATAGCCAGTCATCACTTTGATACTCTCTAGAGCCATCATAATACCCATTATACCTATACATGGGCCTACGACACCTCCATCTGAACAGGAAGTCACTGAGTTTGGTGGTGGTGGAGTGGGATAGAAGCACCTATAGCAAGGACCTTTGTTTGCAAAATTATAAATTGAAAGTTGACCTTCTGTTTTTAAACCTGAGCCGGAAACAATGGTTTTACCTAATATCACTGCTGCATCGTTTATCAAATATCTTGTAGCTGGTGTATCCGTACAGTCCAGTACCAAATCATATGATTTCATAATTTCAAAAATATTTGTATTAGAAATAGCAACTGGGTATGTCTGTATTTCTACATTTGGGTTAAGTTTATTCAAAAATAGTTTGGCGGACTCACATTTAAGCATGCCTAATGTTTCGGAGGAATGCAATACTTGTCTGTGTAAATTAGATACATCGACAGTATCATGATCGACAATACCTATTTTGCCTACACCAGATCCAACCAAATACATAAGTGCGGGACAGCCAAGCCCGCCTGCACCAACAACTAAAATCTTAGTGGACTTTATGCTTAGTTGACCGGCCAGACCAACTTCAGGAACAATCATTTGACGTCCGTATCTTTTATATTCTTCTAATGTCAAGGGGTAATCATTTGAAGCCTTGTAGCTATCTTTCTGCAACTCATCTCCTATAGGTGCGTTTAATTTTTCCTTTAAAGCCCTATTTTCAAGCTTTAAAGCTTCCACCTGCTTCTGAAGGTCTTCTACAGACATTTTGTTTCATGTATAACAACAGTAATAATTTCAGAGAGGTGCAAGATAGTAGTTTTTGTCTTGTTACTTCTAAGAAATTGAAAAGGTAAATCACAAAAAGATAAAAGAAAAAAAATAAAAAAAAACATTGCGTCGCTTAGCGTCGTTATGGTTGTATGCTGTTAAGTATTTTTTGTTATGTAGAACTATATATATATAGTGAAATGAATGATATAGCAACTACATATGGTAAAATAGTGACATGATAGCTGAGTGAATTCGATTACACCACTTTTTGCTTGACGAAGAAACTCTTTAAGTAAGTCAATTGCCAGACACAAGTGCCGATTAAAACAATAAGTTGAATAAAAGTCCAATTAACAACTCTACTATTAGTAGATTCAGAAGCATCTCTGAATATAGCTTCTCTTTCCTGTTGAGTTTAAAAAGAAAAAATAATTGTGGTTAGTAATTTATAATCTTTAAAGAAAAAGGGAAGAAAGCACAAATACAAGCTTGAAAATATAGCAAAGAATATACATACCCTGAATAAAGATTGCTCTCTTCTGATCTCTTGAAGCTTTCTGATCAACTCATTGGTTTTCATAGTCAAGTAGCTGACATCATTCTTTCTTTTACTGTCAACTAATGGTTTAGCATCACCAATAACTAAATCAAAGAAGACTCTATGCTTGGCTCTTCTTGACCAGTCTGTGTGTCTTGGGGTAATACAAAATTTGTGTTCACCAGCATCCAAAGATGTAAAAGTGAATTGACCAATAGGAGAATTCTTTTGGTTGACGACTCTATGGTTGTTATCAAATGTTTCCTATTATAGATAAAAGAAGTAAATAGTTAGTAAACGGGATAATCATTTCTTTTTGAAATGTCTATTTCGCAAACACGAAATCTAAAAATACATACGTCAACAGTAATCTCAACTTTCAAGTTCTTAGCCTCAACGTAGTCGTTTCTGTTTGAATCGAATTCATAGGCCTCAAATTTACCTGTTGGAAAAAGTTAGTATTCAGATACTGATTGTTAATTAATTTGTTGCTTCCTTATAGGTGAACTTACCAACTGCGATTGTGTCCTTTGGAAGTTCTTCAAAGAAACACTTTGTCTCGTCAGTTTCGACATAGAAATGGAGCGCATTGGCGACAGTGGCCCAGAACAGAGCAATGGCAAATAGTAACTTCATTCTACTGTGTGTTCTGACGCGTAACGTGTGATTTGGTTATAATTGGGATCAGTCTGTCATGATACGAACAAAATCAAATCAAATCAAATCAAGTCAAACCAAATCAAGCCAATGCCCATCTTTCTCTCTCTCAGGCTCTGGCAACTTGTCATTTTTTTCGCAGAGCATTTTACGAGATTGACGCGACTGTCGCGACTGAAATTGTTGCTCTGTTTGGGTAACTATTTCGGGTAACTACCGCATTGGGCAGTTTCTTGTCTTTGTAGTGCCTAATAGGGCAAGTGTAATTGTTAAAGAGTATCTATACAGGATTATTTATTGTCTATATTATATATTTTTTATTTGCGTATTCAAACAGCTAGTTCTTTCTACGCTTGATTTTATCGACTAACGAGGACAGATTAGCAGGCTTGGATAGTGTGCTTTCGCTTTTCTCAGCGGAACGTTTTTTAGAAGAAGATGTGTTTGTTTTGTGTTTTTTTTCTTTAGATCTTTTGGAACCTTCTTTCATTAATTTTTCCATAACAGCTGTCTTCTTGAATTCTGTGTTGGTTGGATCAATGGCAAACTTGTGGTCTTCAAATATTTCATTGAAACGATCATCCAGCTCAATACCTGCATTGCCTTCAGACATGCCACTCTTGTCAGTTGTAGTCTTCTTCTTGCCTTTCTTATTCTTTTGTTTTTCGGCTTTTAATATTTCCTTCATATTGAAATGGTTAGCTTCGTCATCTTCTCCATCAATTTCAGCAGAAGACTTGTCCTTGGAATTTGAAGTTTTGCCCTTACCATTCTTTCTGTACTGTTCCTTCATTGCTTTTCTTTCTTCACGTTGAGCTTTCTCTTGCTCCTTCTTTAGTTCCTTTATCTTTTCCTTTCTCTTTTTTCTTCTCTCTTTCTCCTTTTGACGGTAATTGTCCATCGCATCATTAACATCATCATCATTGGTATCTTTGCTTCCCTTGCTATTTTCTTCCGACAGACCAGGGGTAAATGTGATTTCCATGTCCACGTCACCTTCATCGCCATCGTCATCAGCAAAAATATCTTTATCAGCAATCTTGGTACTTGCGCTTACCAAAGATCTATATTTGTTTTTCAAATCTTCATCAACATCACTGTCTTCAGAATCAGATGCTAAATATGCTTTGAAATCCATATCTTCAATCTCCTTTTGAGAAAAGGCTTTTGTAGCCAACTGTAGTCTTTCAGCTGGTGTTTCATCCCATGTCAACTTGACTTTGGAATGCTGTAACGCGTCAGTTGTAAATAAGTTTGGTTTATAATTCACTGGAACATTTGTAGCTACATCCCTTGGCTCATCATCAAATTCCATGTCTTCTGGAATATATCTTAGATCGAACAAATTAGAAGTTGATTCATACTCAGTGCCATCACAATTTTCGTAAATATTCTTGGCAGTAGACACAGAATCACATATGACAACAGCGTAATAATATCTGAGTCTTTGTAATTGATACTTTCTCAACGCTTTGGAATTATAGTCTTCGCCATCATCTTCTTCGAATAATTTTTTAGTAGCCTTTTGAATGTCTATCTCACCGTCCTCTTCATCGTCATCGTCCTCGTCATCACTTTTTTCTTCTTTGCTTTTTGAAGTAAACAATTCTCTTGGAGGTCCTTCTATCTCTTCTCTTTGTAATCTTTCTTTCCCAAATTCTGAGGGATATACACTGATTTTAATGAGTTTTCCCCCTTTAGGAACAAAACTTTGAAAAGTGGCCAATAAATCTACAGAGGTGACATGATCCCAATCCATATTAACTACAGCAAACTTACTTGTAGGCTCACCTTCTTCGGGTTTAGCTTCTTCTATTTCGTCATCATCCGACTCTTCAACATAAATTTCTTCTTCGTCTTCAGATGACTCGTCTGAAGATAGTTCTTCTGAAGAAGAGTCATCAGAGCCTAAACCTCTAGCCCGTTCGTAAGCTTTAATGCCCTCCACATCTGATACTACTTGATCGTCTTCTTCCTCATTGTCATCATTTTCTGAATCGTCTGAATCTTCACTTAGTTCAGAGTCTTCTGATTCTTCTGAATTTTCTGACTCTTCTGATTTCGAATCCTGATTGTTTTCATCTTCTGCACTGTCTGCATCTTTTACAAAATGTTTGTCATAAAACTGGTTCGCTTGCTCTTCTTGTTTAATCTTTCTACCATACCTGTCAACTTTTGCCTTGGATTTAGCAGATCCTAGCTCTTCCTTGGAGAAACGATCGTCAAGTTTAACTTTCAAATCTTTCTTCTTTGGGGCCCTGAATCTTGGGTCACTGTACACAGACGCAAATCTTGGATCAGATGTAACCGGCGCATTAGAATGCGACTGTTTCTTATTCTCTTTAGCCATATTTGTGATCTGAGTGTCAAACCTTGTACCTTTCTTAGAACTGCACAAGATGTTTAGTTTTCAGTATAAACGAAATATCAAAAAAAAAAAAAAAAAAAAAAAAAAAAAATAAAAAAAAA
>JAKTPF010000033.1:0-59600 GCA_030557475.1 Wenyingozyma nanaspora | reverse complement strand
TGCAATTCAGTATTCTTGAACTAAGAGAATTATGACCTAAAAGCTATTAAACAACGGAAACAATTAGACGAATATATATACTAAGTACTCTAAATATTTCTTAATAGTAATAAATCATAAACATCAAAAAAAAAAGAATCGACGCGTCGATTTTTTAGCTGCTCATTTCAGTTAGAATACAACAACTACGAAAACATCTTCACAGAGATGAGATTCTAATATGAGCGGCTAATGCTAAATCAAATTCACAGACGTTAGATGAACAACAGCTAATCACTTATTAGCTATTTCAGAATTTTTTTTTCAATTCAATAACTCAAAGATATTGACTAAGGAAACCGTTAGAAGAAATATATAAAATAGCCAACGTAAACATTTTTTGAATAATAACAAATCACAATCATATGTAGACAGCAAAAAAGATAGTCTGTTTTTTGAATGTATTAACGCAATGAACCTAAAGTTAGAAATATATATTATACTTTATCGAAAAGCTTGTGTCAAATATATATACAGAAAAGTTATATAAACTTATACCTAAAAAGCCGTGGTTCACAAATTGAATGTGTAAGCGTGGAAAGCAACTGGGGCACGGTTTTCAGTGCTCGCCCACACAGCTCTTTCGTAGATTTATACTGCGCTCGGTTGCGCGTGCAATTAAAAACGCACGCAGGTGGAAAGGCACGGCATCCCATTTTTATTTTCGTAGTTCAGCTGAGAGAAAACCACGCGAAGAGTTGGGATGTGACGTTTTACCGTGATTTCTCTGCATTTACCAATAATATTTTACTTTTCTATCATTTGTTTGCATTTTATGCATTTGAAGCTTAGCTAACTAATCAATTCAAAAAAAGTTTAAAAAGGATAAGTAAATTAATTGTAATTCAGTGATTCTTCTTGCTCATTTTGTTCATACTGTAAAGCTAGACTATATCAATTTATTAAGAAAAGACGAAATGGATTAAAAAAAATCATCGAAAAAAAAAACAAAAAATTAAGCGAAAATAACAAAAATACAAATTCCTGTTTAAAAGTAAACACATTCGCGGAGTTGAATAAAAAACGTTAATTTATGAAAAACAGCATGTTAAATTTTAAGTTTTGTATAACCAGATTCCGTGATTTAAATTAGCGTAAAATGCGCTGAAAATGTGAATATTGTTCAGCGAAAGGTTCGTAAACTTGTTTATAGCGAAACTCTATTTGAATTTCTTTGAAGCCTCCGTAATGACTTGAAAGCCTTCATCGAGTTTATAACATAACAAGTAGTTTGTCGTGTCTTTATTTGCTTCTCTTGAAAATGAGTAACAACGATAAAAAGGTATTCCACGTTTTTTTTAGCCAGTTGCAAGTCACTTTAGAGTTTTAGCAATAATTCTGTTATCACTAGTATACTAGAATTTAATGTTTCAAATCACTAGAAGGTCTATATATAATATAAGCCAAAAAAGTTGTACCGGTTCATATGTTTTACGTAATTCTATTTATCAACACTTCATCCAAGGAATTGTTTTTTCTCTATATTTGGGAAAGACTTTCGACTTGTATTTATATCTCTAAAAAACGTGAAGTTTTTAATAGATTGATTTTTTATGTCAATTCAAAATAATAACTCATGCAATGTGAAGAAACTTTAACTACTTAGGCTCTTAAAAAATAAGGGAAAAGCTTTTTTTTGTCTACTTTTTAGGAAACCATTGAAAGCTGTAAATGATGAAATCTGGGGTATTTTTTTTATAATCAAATTGCTAAAACTAGCAAAAAACCCTTTAATGGTCCATTTTAAAAGTTTACAAAAGACCATATATAAAACTATTGCCTGTGCATTATATAGAGATACTAAACTTCAAAAGCTTTACGTGTCAACCTTGACATTAGAGTCACTTGCCGCAAATGCAAAGCAATAAAAGTAAATCTGTTGAAAAAATAACGGCTCAAATGTAAGGATCAGCATAGGGGAATATGTATAAGGATCTTTAACAGGGTTTTCCATGAGCGGGATTAACTTATATAAAATTTTGACATACTTCCACCTAACCGAAAGAATTAGTAATAAACGTGAATTATGAAAGTACTATTTAATCTTTCACTTGTATTGCGATAAGGTAAATAAAGTATTTTTTATGCTTTAAATGTTGTTTTATATTGAATACCATTTAACGTGCCCATTTATTAAATATCCAAAATTATTTTCTGTTCGATTTCTTTAAAACTTGTTTGTTTTTACTTAGTTGATTTCAAAAAAACGTAATTCCGTCTTCTTTTTTCGTTGGTTTTTCAACCAAAATAGCCAAATCACTAAACTTTTTATAAATTGTGTGAGCCTTCGTTTGTTTTGTTGACATTTCTTTTTCAGTAATTTCGCGTAGTTTTTTGGTTTTTTTTTTCAAGCAATTTTTCTTGCTAGCCTTCATGCCGCATTTTCTCCGCATTCACTTTTTTTTTGCTAAATTGACTTTTTTTATCTACGAGTTTCCGTAATTCTTGACAATTCTTTGTAAATTTTTACTTGAGAAAGTTTGCGATACACCAACTTCTTTACTAGGTATGTTTAGACATTGTGCTTTGCATATTAGTGGATATTAAACTGTTTTTATTTGCTATTTATTTGATACATAGCTCAAGAAACATTGAGTCATTGTAATCTTCTATCAGCTATCCAGATAGTATAGTTAACGAACAATTGATGTAAAACCTACTCATTTTTGTAGACAGAGTACAGCAGCATTAGTAGTTTTACTGTTTTTATTGTTCTTGTTAAATTCTGCTTCGGCATCAGTATTAATTTCTATTTGAAGCTATTGACCATCAGTATAAAATTGATGTCAGATTTGAACAGGAACAAAAAAGTTTATAAGTTTCGCTGAAAAAAAAAAAAAGCCATGGAAATTGTGAGTAGAAGTAAGATAGGCGTACATCATCCTTAAGAACTATGAGCTACTTACTTTTATAGAAATTAGTTTTGGTACCCTATCATGGCTAAGAAGACAAGCAACAATCACAAGGATAGTACTAGAGGTCGAGGCACAGAGACAAAATTTAATTTCCCAGATTCTATTCAGAAGTTACATCTCAGCTCCCAGCAGAAATATTTGAGACCCCGTGTTGACGTACTACTGCAAGATCAAATAGTTACCATTGATAGGTTTTTCTCTTCCTCAGTCTGCAATGAACTGATCCACTTGATTACTGACTCAAAAAAAGGACTTAGTTTGGAGACCACTCCTTTGATCAAGAGTAAAGAGTATGCTGCCAGGGTTAATGATAGATGTCTTTTAGTTGATCATGACACTAGTGAAAATTTGTGGAAATACTTAAGACAGCTGTTGATTGATGATAGTGATACTGATGAATATACTGAAGATGCATTTGAGAGTGAAGATAGGTGGATACACGAGGAGTTCAGTAGTGGTGTTGGGCTCAATCCACAATTACGAATTTACAGATACAGCCGAGGTCAATACTTTGATAAGCATTACGATGAAAGTGTTCAAGTTAAGCTAGAACCAACTAGCAATGGTAAGTCAAAAATTGCTACTGGGCGAACAAAATGGACTTTACTCATATATCTTACTGGTGATGAAGAATTTGTCGGGGGCGGTACAATTTTTTACGATGTAGACAACAAGAAGAAAAATGTTATAAATGTTCATCCTAGTAAAGGAATGGCTTTATTACACAAACATGGTGATGATTGTCTTTTACACGAGGCTGAACCTGTAGCTTCTGGCGAAAAATGGGTATTAAGGAGTGATGTAGTGTTCTAAAAATGCTCATGTTTTAATAATATTCTTTTTTTTTAATATGTACATGTATTCGTTTATATACAACTGGAGATGAATTTAAATGTGGTTACCTTTTGGAAATGAGTAGATTTTGAATTAAATTATGAAGACATGGATGCCCTAAATTCTGCTAAAGAAATAACTTTGTTGTCTTTGAAACTTTGAGAACCTGGAAACTTAGATTTATTGGCGTCTATAGATCTCAATTCATCTAATAATGGAGTGATTTTTGTTGCCTTTTTATTGCTTGCAATCATTTTATTGCTTATTGAATCATTAATAGTGTTGATATACTCACTACCCACTAAATAACCGTTTTTTTTTGGATCACTATAGTTCACAATATCTCTTCTTGTGATTGGTTTGGCTTGCATTGGTAAATAGCCTCTTTTTTCAAGAAACCAGTTTGGTGCATGATGAGCTCTGTAACCTAATGACCTACTATAGTATTTTGCTGTGAATTTACCACCAGCGGCTTCGATTGCCTCAATAGCTGGGCCAGAAGCTTTTGTTGCTTCTATTGAAATTGGTGCACTATAAACTTGTTTTCCCGTTCCCACTATGGAAACACCATCATTCATTGGCCCAGTAATTATGCCTAATTCTTTCATCTTTTGCATTGTTAATACTTCACCTTCTTCCAATGGGATCTTTCCTTGTTCCCAAAACTGTTGAATTCTCATTAGGGAGACATCGTTCAAGTCTAATTTTTGATATCTGAAAAAACCTCTTTTTGGAAAGAGCTTATATAAAGGAGTTTGACCACCTTCAAACCAGTTTGGAATGGAACCTCTTGCCTTTTGACCTTTTTGACCACGACCAGATGTCTTACCAAGTCCAGAACCTGGACCTCTACCAAGTCTTCTCACTCTACTTTTTGAGTTTTTAGGAGGAGACAAGGCAGAAAGCATGGAAACTGAACGGCTTGCACTCAGTGAAAAGGGTATATTGGAACCCAAATAGGATTGCACATTGACGAGGGTCGTCCTTATGTTGAATAACATCCTGTTTGCTGACACTACTAAGGGATTATATGTGTGTATATCCCACCAGATCTATGTATTAATTGATGTCATTTGTTAACAAGGGTCGCATTTTTTCATTTTTTTCATATTTGAGCACATCAATAATTGAAATTATCTTTGAAGGTTACCCTACTTGGTGTATTTGTTATAATAGTTACTTTGTCGTCTTTTCACTACGAATTGTGTATATTTGATCGTTATTACTTTCACCATCAATATATATATAAAGGGTACATTAATGGATGTATCATGGGGCTCTGTAATAGGCATTTAGACGAGTTATTTATTTATTTGTTTATTTACTTATTTATTTGTGAGCTTTAAATCAAGCAACCGGCTTCAAGTTTTTTAACATCTCTACCAATTCTTGATATTTCTTGGGGTTTTTAACTATTTCGGATTTGGTGTCAGATATCGCAGTGATCCTTCTACCATCAGAATAGTTATTGTTGATGTTTTTTATAGCTTCGTTTATTGACCTGTTGTCATAGTAGAAAACTTCTGCCATCATCGATGGTTTAATATCTTCATTTAGATATTCTTTCATTAAAATTTCTTTAATTGGTCCATAAGCTGCCATGATTTCATTAACATCAGCTCTCGCTACACCTTTTTCAAGATTTTTAATTCTTAATATAATAGGTTTAGAAGCGTTTACAAAATTAATATCTGAATGGGTCTGATTATATGCTACATCCATACCAATTTTAGTAACCGGTTTAAAGGCTTGTGGTGACAGAGGGGAAGAAGGGAGGGAGTTATTGTAAAGATTGTTCACGCTATATGAACCTTTGAAACGCATATCTTGTGGGGATTGGATCCATTGCATGGATGAGATTGGCGATTGATCTCTGGACTGTCTTTTTTGATTTTTTGTAGCGTTTGGTCTGTTTTGAGCATGAAATGATTGATAATTTTCTTGATCATCATCATTATAGCGGGATTGAATTGAATTTAGCTGTTGTCTCTGTTTTTGGTTCTTTTGAAGGCTTAATTTCCTTGATCGTGTTTCATTATCTCTTTGTATATAGTTTTTGGAAGAACTTCTTTCTCTAGTATACTCTGGAGATCGACTTCTTGAATTTCTTGATGTATGTTTGATTGCGCTTGATCTTGATCTAGCATGACGCGTGTCATATGAATAGTCTATTTCATCATCTGACTCACGCCTTGAGTTGTAACTCCCTTTGTTTATTGCCTTGAAAAGTGGATTTCTACTCAATGAATGGGCCGATGAGCTACGACTATAAGGAAGAGTTGAATCATCATCCGAGTCTCTATGAAATTTGACGATAATCTCTTTATCTTTGCCTCCCGACTTATGCACCTTCGATACTGGTTTTAATTTTAGTTTTGGACTTGATCTTACGTCTGCTTTATCCGTACCATTGATAGCATTGAAAAGGGGATTATTTTCTATTCCCCTGTTTGATCTGATAGCCATATTCAATAGAAAAAAAATACACACAGCAGTTGAAGGCTGAAAACAGGGAATTGAAGTTGAATTTTCTGTTAAATACTATAGTTCACTTTTGGAGGTTGCTCAATATTGCCAATATCGTTGAACCAATGACTGTTACCCACTGACTACACTTATGCAAAGGAGTTAGCTACTTACATATTTTGAAGTAGTCTACTGTGATGTTTCAGAATCTGTGCCAGTTTCCCAATTTACCCTGCCTGGACGGTGACGCGTCGACGCAAGGTTGAAAAAAGGTCGATTTTCTTGCAGGCCAGAGAGAGAAAGGGGCCTTGTTATTGTTTTAGTTGTTGTTTGATGTTTGTTGTTTTGCATCTAAGGACGCTTTTTGGTGCTGCTGGACACTGTCACCAGGCTGGTCTCTTTCTGCACCAGATCACAAGAAATATAAGAGCCTCTGCTGCACATACACTAGTTAATCGTCTTCTTTTTGTCTAATACAACGCACTGTTGAGTCGGTTTTGTTTTTTTTTTTTCGTTTTTTTTTGGCAACCTCACATATACTGATATACGCCATACAGATTACAATAAGGTCTCAAGCATTTACCTCCACCAACGAACACTGGAATATAGCTTATCTCAGTTGGAACTAATACTATTACTATTTTCTTTTTGATTCTTTAGCATAGATTAACAAACAAGACACAATGCCAATTTGCGGTGGTACTCCAAAAGCAGTCCAAAGGAAAGTAGTCATCTTAGGTGATGGTGCTTGTGGTAAAACGTCTTTACTGAATGTTTTCACCAGAGGTTATTTTCCTCAAGTATATGAGCCAACAGTTTTTGAAAATTATATTCACGACATTTTCATTGATGGTCAGCAATTACAACTATCCTTATGGGATACTGCTGGTCAAGAAGAATTCGATAGGTTAAGGTCATTGAGTTATACCGATACTCATTGTATCATCTTATGTTTCTCTATAGATTCTATAGATTCATTGGAAAATGTCAAGAACAAATGGGTGGGTGAAATTTTGGAGCATTGTGAAGGTGTCAAATTAATATTAGTTGCTTTAAAAGCTGATTTAAGAAGTAATGAGGATTTGAAAACGGACATCAATAATAATACCAGTAGCAGCAATAATAACATAAATAGTAATAATGGCCTGAACGGTAGCAATAATCAAATAAGTTCGTCCGATTTGAATAATGAAGGCACAACAGTATTGAATAACAATGGCAAACCAAAGAGACTAGTTACTTATGAAGAAGGTGTAGCGGTAGCCAAGTCAATTGGAGCATTAAGATATTTGGAATGTTCTGCTATGAAAAACAGGGGTGTCAATGAAGTGTTCACAGAAGCTGCTAGAATTGCATTAACTGCTAAACCTAAGGGTGCTTTAAATGGAACCCAATCATCTAATGAGAGCTCATCTGGTTGTGTTATCATGTAAGCTAAGGTTAAGATGATTCTTGAAGCCTTACTTTATTTTTTTTTCTCTCTCTATTAATCTCCCTGGAGATATAAAAGAAGAAAAAAAAAGATAAAAAGACAAGACTAAGTTAATTTGCCTTTTGTTTCATTTCCATTTTATTTCAATTTAATGTAATTTTACTACCGTTTCAATTGTTTCCTATACTATTAACTAACTAATGCACTCACTCATCAAAATAATTCTGTTTTTTTTTTGCCATTTAACTTCCATATCTGTCAAATATTAATAGCATAATTGCTATCACTGTTATTGATCTATTGGTATACCCAATAGATGTTAATTTATATATCATTGTAGAATTTATGTACATTTTTCTTTTTTATCTTTACTTATAATTTAAAAATTCAAACCAAAACCAAAAATATATTTAATATTTTCACCTATATATAATATCTACTTTCTTTCCGGGCTTGGAAACCTTGATTTGTTAGGAGATATAGGTCTGCTTGGACTACTTGATCTCGAAACTCTATAAAATTGTTGAGAATTATCCTGATACATCGAATTAGTCGTACCTTGAATCTCATCAAATTGAGGCAATTCTCCAGTGCTTATAAACTCATCCAGTATCTGCCCACTTCTTGTCTTCTTATGCCCATTTTTTTTGCCTGCAGTTATACTACTAGTACTTGCACTAGATTGTTGCTTGATTGCCTTATCAGGCTCTTTCAAACTGATCTTAGAAGTAGAATAAGGATTGTTATTGTAGAGTGAGGTTTGTGAACTCAAGAGTTCTGGATTTAATTTCAGTGTTGATCCAATTGATCTGTGTTGATAAATACTGGAATTATTATATGCATCGTTGTTATGAAAAGAATTTCTTGTAATGATATCATTCATTTCAGCTTCAGCGTTTACATCGCTTGCTCCTATAAGGTTTGTTAATAAGTCCATTGAAGTACGACTTTGTGTACGACTGACACTAATCATATCATTGGATAAACACATGGCACTATTATTGTAACTGTTGATCAAATCCAAATCTTTTTTGATTGTAACAAACCCATTTTCTTCATCATTTACTGGATAAACATCAAAGTAAGGTTCATTTTTCTCTTTATCTATTGATGGTTTACTACCTGAAATAATTGCGTTATTTCTTGCTAGGACATTCAATTTCTCCTTTGCTATCTTTCTATTTTTTAATCTGATCCAAAGTATACCAAATAGATATATCAATAAGATGCTTCCTATTATTGGTATGACTATAATATAAAATGTGCCTTGACTATATTTATCTTGAACAAGATATGGGTTTTTTGTGTCTGTAGAAGGAACAGTAGCTTGAAAAGTTATTGATGATGACGATGAAGATGACGATGTTGCTGTAGTTACAGTTGATAATGTAGTTTGAAGAGATGATGACACAGGGGATCCGCTATAACTTTTTGACGTGGATTGATCAGTTGAAGTAACTGTAGTTGATGATGACGTTGAAGTAGTCAGTGCCAAAGTAGGCAACTCGGTATCTGTGTTAGTATCAGTATCAGTCATTGTAAGGTTGTATGATTATGAATATTATAAGTGAAGGTTTATGGAGGTTTTGAAATGTTATTTACTATTGTCAATGTTCTATCAAAGCAGGGGGCTTCAGCAAAGCAATTGAACTAAGCAGTATTATTATGGTTCACAAATTCTTGTTCTTCTTGTTTTTGGTTCTTTTTGACTCTTTCAATGTATCAATACCAAACAAAAAAATTGAATAAAATACTGAAGGTCTATTTGTTCATTGCCTTGTTGAACAAACAAGTAATGCTTGGGAATAAAAGAGTAAGCTAAGTTGAGATAAAACTTTACAGAATCGAGTACTGTATAATATGACATTGTGCTATAGTGTACCTACATTGATTAAGCTGCAAATAATAAAGTCTAATTAGGGAATAAAATTATAGACGTTTTAGTGAAAGAAAGTACAAGTTTTAAAAAGTCTCGGTTGTTTACAGATTACCGCATCAGGAAAAAATGAGATACTGAAAGCCAAAAGGCTGCAGCTAAAAGCAAGGGACTGGATTTTGGATTTGTTATATTTATTTGAAAATTAAAAGTGGCTGGTTGCTAGATCTTGCAGTTATGGTTAAAAG
The DNA here is from genome assembly GCA_030557475.1 of Wenyingozyma nanaspora. Taxonomy (NCBI): domain Eukaryota; kingdom Fungi; phylum Ascomycota; class Pichiomycetes; order Pichiales; family Pichiaceae; genus Wenyingozyma; species Wenyingozyma nanaspora. Next base: position 49,790 of record JAKTPF010000033.1, on the reverse strand, counting down.
CTTTGAACTCAATCTCAGATAATAGATAAGCATAATAACGTTAAGCGCTAATCTGGATGCCAGATACGCTTTACCTTATTATATACAATTAAAGGGAATTACGTATATACATATATACAAAAGTTACGTTCAGTTCAGTGTTTAATAGTTGGTAAGTAAAAATGCGGTAAAGTGATTTACAATATAAGGGAAAATTTTATCATAGACACATTGATAAAATGAGAGACACAAAGCAGTAACAAATGGATCTAGATGCTTTTGGTAAGGTGTAACTGGTCTTCAGTGTAGCTGTTGAATTTGAACTGAGAAGTTCTTTAAGGAATCTAGAAGACGTTACATTAAATGCGCTATACTCATGTGAACTTTGTAGAAAGAAGATGGACTATTTGTTTGGCTGTTGTTACATTTGTAAATGCATTCGAGTGCAAAAAAGAAATAAAAAAAAAATTCTGCGAATTATTATGTATTATGTATGTTACTAGGTTAAGTTATTAGACTACATTGGAAAACCAGTAAAAAGCAAGGGTTACCAGTGGCTATAGTCTAGTATAGCGTATCACCCACCAAACCAAGGGCTAATATCATATGGAGAAGGCTAGCCGAATAGAGCTAGAGGTCTAATTAAGGCATGTGAAGCTAACAAATCAACTTAAATTAAATTAAATCAAATTAAATTAAATCAAATTAATGCAATTGTGCAATTTGACCATAAAAAGAAGAAGACCAGAAGACCGGAACCAAAAAAACCAATTGGTTTTCCCTAATAGGCAATCTGCCGAGTGCGCACACTGTGAACTTATCCTATTCTGGCCACAAGAGAGAGTCTAGCAGAGTCTATTAACGTCGGTTGAAGTCTATTAGAGTCTGCTAAAGTCTACAGACTGCAGAGTCTTGCAGGCTGTACAGACTCGTGCAGCAAAGCAAAGCCCGGGTAACGTCGGCCGCGACTGCTAACTTCCAGAGCATTTTACTTCTCGCAAAGCCCTGCGCCAATCGTCTTTCCGAAAAGCCACCGCGCGCCTTCCGCAAACGGCTGTCTGGTACTGTTTCTGGGCCCACTCCCGTTGGAATATTGGTCCTCTTCACACGACCCGGCTTCCCAATCGGGCTCTCCACTGCATTTCTCTATATACTGCTTTGAATTCTTCTATTTGGCGGTATATTAGTAATTAGTATTGTAAATCATCAGAATAAAATAAAACTGCTGAAAAGATATAATTTAGGGCAACATTGCTATATGCTTTTCAACTTAATTAGTCAAGCATAAACAGACGTTAATGAAGCCTATACAAGAAAAAAAGAGCAGCTTCGGGGTGAACTAATCTGCATCTTCCGCTAAAAAATACTCCAAATCTGTAAGCTGGCGATGCACGACTGCATATTCCTACCTTAACTGGTGTTTACCTCCTTCCTAATTGGGTTGTTTACATTTTTTTGCCAATTTTTCTTCATATTTCCCTCTTTCTTATTGTTATTATGACCAATCCCTCAAATCTTCATCTTCATCATGACTTTCACCACCACCATCTTCGTCTTTTTGTTTTGATTGCTGGCAAATTTTTTTCCTCTTCTTACACTCTTTTAAAACTTTCCCTCTTTCTTCTATTTTCTCTTCACTTACTTTATCTTTAAACAAATACGTTAACGTTCACTCAAATTCAACTTCATAAGTCCCTGAAAGTAAACATTCAACTTATTAGTTAATTTATTACAAACTCACTTTAGTCATTCCTTAAATTTTATATCCAACCCCCAAAGTGTTTCTTTCAATAAGTTAGTTAATATTTTTTTACTTTATTACAAATATCTTTTCAGATAAACTTATAGTCATTCGTTTTATTCCAAATTAAATCACAGAACAATCAAAGATACCAAACATATCGATAGATATCAAAACATACCAAACCAAAACAAATAATTAAAAATGTTAATGAAATCAGTTATTCCTTTAGTATTATTAGCTTCAATTGCTAAAGCTGAAGATACCACCACTTCAGTTATCACAGTCACCGTTACTGAAACCATCTTAAACTCTTCTGAAGCTGCAGCAGCCTCTGCTTCATCTATCTCAGCTGCTTCAGCTTCTTCAGCTTCAGCTGCCTCAGCTGCTAGTGCTGCTTCTGCTGCTAGTGCCGCCTCAGTTGCTTCTGTTTCTTCTGCTTCAGTTGCTTCTGTCTTATCAGCTTCATCAGCTTCCGCTGCATCTGCTGCATCTGCCTCTTCTGCTTCTGCTGCTTCCCTCTCAGCTGCCTCAGTAGAGTCAGCTTCTTTACTCAAAGCTAAAGGATTGTTAGCTATTGCTTCAGAAGCTTCAGCTGCTGCATCCTCTTCAAGTGTGGTCCCATCAAGCTCATCATATGTCGCATCTTCTTCTGCTAAACCATCTTCTTCAGTTAAGCCATCATCATCATCATTTAAACCATCCTCCTCATTCATCACAAAGAAAACCTCAGCTTCTTCAACTTCTTCTTCTTCAAAAGCAAAGAAATCCTCAAGTAGCACTTCAGTCTCAACCTACTCAGATGTTGAAAGTTCAACTGCTGCTTCAACTGCCGCTTCCTCTTCCTCATCTGGTGCTGGTGCTTATCTTTCCCCAGCTTCTGGTTTCAGTTTAGGTGTTGCAGGTTTAGTTATGGCTGCTCTTATCTAAGTTTGAGTGCAATCCAGCAACATTTCTATTCTGTTTCTTTTCTTGCTACTATAATAATAATAATCTCTTTTTGACCTCACCGTTGAATATTTTGTTTTATTTTTATTTTATTCTTGCTTCGACTACATTTAATTGATTTAGCTATTGATTTTTTTCTTATTTTTATTCTTTCAAATCGTTTCACTTTTTTTTATATTTATCTTTACTTTTTATTGCTTTGGTTTTTTTCTTGTTATCTTATAACTATGAAGCTACTTGATTCTGAGTAAGCTAGTTTTATTTCGTTAAAGGGTATACATTATACATTTACTTGATACCGTACTTATTATTCATGCTTTTGTGAATTAGTTTTTTTTTGTTTTCTATATATCGTCGTATCTTTGTATACCATGAAATAAATCATCCCCTTTGTACTAAAAAAAAATACGTTCAGTTCAGTAACTTAATAATTAAAATAGTTTTTGGTTGATTTGTATAAGTGTATGTATGTATACATCTATATACTTGAATTTTTCTTTATTATACATGCGAAATGTCTATAACGGCTGAAAATAAAGCATTACGACTTCCTTGCGGCGCCTTAATCCAATTACCTAGCCTATGCTCTTTGGATAGTGCTGCAAATACTCTTATACTTGAAGTTTGTTCATCTTCATAACAATCTATTTTGGTAACTATACCTTTCACGTTAAATAAAGAACCTAATAATTGAAAACTTCTCAGCTCTTTATCTAATTTCCAAAACTTCAATTCTCCACTCCATGACCCAGAAATAAATACATCACTATAAGGAATGGCATATATTGATGTGATCCAGTATGGTTGAGCTGGTGGTATTTGTAAGCGTGCTTCGTTGGTCGAAGCTTCAGCTGACGCACTAGAAGACTCCATAGATGGCTGGATCCCATGTGCTACTCGTTGTGTAAATAATGCTCTTTTTTTAGCCAATGACCAAAGTGAAATGCTACCATTATCTGATCCAGTGACAAAATGAGAATCATCGATCATTGAGACACAATCAATGCTTCCTTCAAAAAATTTCTGCTCTTTATTGCTGTCATTATTGTTATTGTTAACCTGCTTTTTATTATTACTACTATTATTATCGGTTGGCTTCACAAAATCACCACCTCTAAATGTCAAATTTGTCTGTTCGGCGACCTTCCAAAACAATGCAGTTCTATCTCTTGCTCCAACAGTGACAAAAGTCTCTTGACTCAAAGATGAAATGTCAACCACAGCATCTTCGTGTCCATATAAAGTCTCCATTTGAGCTAATTGATTTATACTATACGTTCTGATCTTTAAATCCCCACATGATGCGTACAATTGGTCGCTATTACGACGAAAAACTAATCCATAAACGCTTCCCTTTCTATTGTTTGTCTCCAAGACTCTAATTGGCGCAAGATTCTCAGCGCTCCACACAAGAATTCTATTATCTTTACCACCAGTGACAACATACTTCCCATCTGACGAAACGGCCAAACAGTATATCTCATCACAATGTCCATTATACATTTGTTCTTTGGATAACTGTAAATGCTTACGACCACCTTTCACATACTTTGTTTTCACAGGTTTCTTTTTTGAATCACTGATATCATACTTGGCTAATTCCATATCTTTTGAAGTTGTATATACATTAGGATATCTGACAGCCACGCTTGTAACGCCATTGGTTCTTAATCTATTCAACATTGTCCTGCTTTCATTCAGCAACATCCTTTCCCCAATATACTTATAAACGTAACCTTTTGTCTCTGCCACATCTTTCTGTAATCTGGATGCTATAAGGTCTCTATCAATATCGGCTGCATCAAAATCATATGTATTTGTTTCTTCTTTAAGATTATCAAGGTATTGTTTTGCTAACCTACGACGTTTGTCAGCAGCACTTTCAGTCTGAAATTCCTCATCGCTGTCTATTTCTTCGTCATTCTCTGCAGGGTCATTATTATTATTATTATCATCACTATCATCAAATATATCACTTGCTACTTCTTCCTCATCAATATCACTGCTCACACCATCACTCCCCTCACTATCATTTGTGTTACTAGCACTACGGGTTGCTTGCTTAGTGGCACTACCATTTGTTCGCCTGCCATTGCTTTGACTGCTTGTGCCTCTTTTTACCATCGAAGTAGATCTATTTGATCTCTTCCTCTTTTTAGATGGATCACTGAAAAATGAGTCCCGAGCCATCCTGTTTTTTTTTCTGTATATGCAAGTTGTTAAAATTCTTCAAAAAGAGAATTTATAATATGCTAATGCTAATTGTGCACCTAAACTATGTTGTGTGTATAATATGTGCTTCTACAGAGTGGCGAAGATTGATATAACAACTCCAAACCGGGCCAAATTAGGTTAAAAGAAAAAAAAATTTTTTGCATATTAAAAAAATGAAAAATTCTTTATGGCCATCTTCAAAACATCCGTACATAAATGTAAGCACAGCCTTTAGTTTTTGTTTTTGATGTCACGAAACGCGTCTGCAATCTAGTCTTGATTTTACTACCACTTGAATTCTGCCTTTATTTCACAGTACAGAGCATCAATAGGAACTATTCTAAAGGTTCTCTAAAGATTTTGTTCGTGTTGGCCATTGGATAGCAGAATGACAGTAGAAGAGAACGTCAAAAAAGTGTTTATCACCGGAGGTAAAGCCCTAATCAGACATTCTTCAAATGGTGACAGGATCTACGTGTGTGGTACTAACAGCGTATTAAAAGTGTTTAACGCCCGTGATCCAGAGCAAGAACCAGAGACGCTGGACATAGTTGACAAGGTGACATCGTTTGAACTTAGTCCAGATTCTAAGCTTGGAGCTGTGACGTCCGCAAATGGTGAGTGTTATCTTTATAATTTAGATAATTTATCATCAAAGGGAAAGCTCATCACTAAATCACCATTAGCTCTACGTGATTCGACTTTCACCCATTCTGGCTCATTTCTCTTGTGTGGTGGTGCAGATGGAGATTTGAAACTTGTAGATTTACAAAATGAAGATGTGCCCCCTAAGATTCATCATACTGCAGATCAAGTGACCTCAATTTCTTACAACCATACAGGAGACTTAGCAGCAGTGTCATTATCCAATGGAAATGTGGTTGTTCTATCGTATTCATCACTAACTCCCACAATGGTTCACTTATTAGAGAAGTTGGTGTTGGAAAAGAAAGGCCTAGACGACGATGAAGATGACGATGATGAGGACTTTGGAATGGGCGGTGATGTTGATAATGACAATGATAATGATGGCGAACAAAGCAATGCCAGTACAGGCGACTTAGTCATGAAATTAGCCACAACAAGATGTGAATGGCATCCAAATGGTGACTTACTTGCAGTTCCTACATCTACTCGTGAAATTCAAGTTTACAACAGAGCTGATTTCGGAAAAGCGAAGTTTGTACTGAAAGGTTCTTCGAGTCATACTAAACCTATTGTTTCTTTAAAATGGTCACCCAATGGTAATTACTTAGCTTCCATTGGCTTGGATAATAAATTAATTATTTGGAATACAAAGGAGAGGAAACAAATCAAGACTTTAGCTTTACCTACAATTAGTTGTTCTTTATCGTGGGGCAAAAATGACAAAGAAAGAAGTTACAATGTTATTGTCGGTACTAATACAGGATCTATGGTAAAATTTGAGCAGATTGTTTTACAAAATACTGAAAGTAGCAGACCAGCACCTAGTGATGATATATTTGGTGAGGATGAAGATGAAGAACAAGAGTTTGAAAAAACTTTGAGAAAACATGATAAAGAAGAGTCTAATAAATATTTGAGTACTCACGCTGAGGAAGAGGATTTAGATAAATTGAGGGATGAAGATGAAGACGACTTGAATGATGATGATGAGGTGGACGAAAGCTTGTTTTATGGTCAAGAAGATGATTTTATCGTAGATGATGATGGCTCGTATGCTGCTGAAAAGAGATCACATCACCAACTGGAAAATGGGTCAAATAAATTCAAAAGTTTTAAGAGAAGCAAACCATCATCTAGCAACAGATATTTATCTCATGCTACTAACATTCCGTCGTTTGAACTAAAGCCTTACTCTCCAGGTGGTACACCATGGAATCAAAGCAGAAGATATTTGTCAATCAGCCCAATTGGTTATGTCTGGTCAGTCAAACAAGAAGGGTTTAATACAGTAACAGTTTCGTTTTTTGACAGAGCCAGCAACAAAGAATACCACTTTAGAGATATCAACTCATTTGATATTGCATCGATGAACGAAGATGGTCTTTTACTTGCATCTAGTGGTAGAACCAAGGGAAAACCACCTGCAATTGCATTTAGACTCCATGCTGATGTGACTAAGGCTTGGGAGAAAAGAATTCTTACAATGAGTGATAGGGAATTTATAACTTCTATCTCCTTATCCAAATCTACAATTTTTGTTTGTACATCTTTAGGATACGTTAGGAAGTTTTCATTGTATGGAAAAGCCGAGAGGATTGAAAAAAATTCACCTGTTGTTTCATGTATTAATAATGAGAAATACCTGATGACAATCACTTTGCCTTCTCCGGACTGTTTAGCTTTCAACATCCAAGACTTAGATGGTAAGTATTTACAGCGTAACGAGCCATTACCCTTAGATATTTCAAAAAGAAATACTTACCATCCAATCAAAGGTATATTCTTCTCATTAGACGGTGATCCATGTATAGTGGGTAATGATGATATATTGCTTGTATTGAGTCGTTGGAGGGACCCATTGCAAGCAACGTGGATTCCATTATTAGATACGAAGAAAGGTATTAAATCCATTGCTGCAGGTAATAACGTTAAATGTTGGCCATTAGGTTTATTCAAAGATCAATTCAATTTTATTGTTGTTAGAGGATCAGAATTTCCTACTTTTCCATTATCCTTACCTGCACAAATATCAATCAAAATCCCATTGAATTACATTGCAGAACCAACGAGGAAGAGCAAGAAAAAGGGTAAAGATAATGATGGTATGGGTGTTCAAGAAGACGAGGGAAACAGTGATGATGGTGAGGAAGGAAAAGAAGAGGACGAAGACGAAGAAGAAGAAGACAAGCCCGAGGAAGAGGATCCAGAAGAAGAATTAGTACGCTGTGTTACCATGGGAGAGTTATTAAACGATGCTATTAGCAATGATGATGTTCTTGATGAAAATGCTGAAGAAAGGTTAAGCGAATACTCAATAATCTACGACCGTACAATATTAAAGCAATTTGGACAAGTTTGTACAGATGGTGAGCTAGCAGAAGCATTGGAATTGGCTTCTAGATTGAGAGATGATAGAGCTTTACAAGCTGCCCGTCTTATTGCCGAAAGGTCTGGTAACGGTACTCTTAGCAGAAAGATTGTACAGTTACAAGAGGCAAGAATGGACTTCGAATAGTTTAGGACTATTTTCATTTATTTATACCCTACACAAACTAGTATATACACACGTAAATTAATATTCAATTTTAATTAAAAAATGGTTATCATTAAAAAGTCAGTGTCTTCCTCTTCTAGATTTCTTCTTCTTGCCATCATTAGGCTTAGAAGTCAATCTATCGATATCTTCTTTTGAAATCACCAAACCATTTCTAGTGCTCTTACCAATAGAATTAATCTTAAGACCTCTATCTCTGACTCTAGAAGCAGAGCCAGTAGCTTTCGTACCATAACCTAACCTATCTCTGCTATCAGTGGCACCTTTTCCTTGATTCAATTGTCTGAACTCGTTTTTCTTTTGCTTGGCTAATACGATACCAGCGTCTTTGGCTTCTTTCTCGTATTTCGTTATTTTATTTTGCATATGTTTAACCAATCCCTTACGCATATTCATAGGCATACTTTCCAGTTTTTGAGTGCTTCCTCCGTTTGTTTCTGAAATCTTCTTCAGCCTACTATTCAACGTACGTACTCTAGCATTACCTATTGGATTTTCATGATCTAATGTCTCAAGGGTTAATTCAGCACCAGATATTCTACCCTGGGAATTAGAAAGAATGTGAGATTCAGACAAAAGTCTTTCTAATGCTAAATCATTTTTAATATCATCCTTGTCTTCTTTAGTATTTCCTGTCTTGAGTCGTTGCTTTTCATGTATCTTTCTTTTTTCTTGTAATTGCTTTAAAGATATAGGTTTACCACTTTTGAGCACCTTTTTATCGTCTTTGTTCTGCGATATCTGCTTAGTATCGTATTTGTCTGTAAATTTCACGACCACAGGTGCCATTTCGGGTTTGATAGTATGTCAACGCTCTTTGTTATGATACAAGAAAGAAAGAATGAAACAAGCAATAAAATACTGAAGTCATAAAATTGTAGAAGCCAAAAAAAAAAATAAAAAAATAAAAAAAATTGGAGCGGCTGAGAAATGTGAAATCTTGAAAGAAATCTCTTGAAGAAAGTCTGGCACATAATGAATGGCTCATCTGAAAAAGAGTGTTCATGGATCATAGACTACATTCAGCCTGGCTATATAGATAAACGGCAAGGCACAGAGGCAATGACCAAGTACGTGGGGTGTATTGATATCCATGGTGGGCAAGTGAAGCAGATTGTCGGAGGGACATTGCAAAAGGACGACAAAGATGACTTAAATAACGAAAGTGTTTCTACTAATTTTGTAAGTGAAAAGCCATCCAGCTATTATGCGAATTTATACAAGGAGAATAGCATATTAGGCACTCATGTGATTAAATTAGGCTCTCTAGAGGCAAATGATGCTGCTGCTAGAGAGGCACTTGCTGCTTGGCCCCACCATATGCAGATTGGGGGAGGAATTAATGATACAAATGCTAAATATTGGATTGAGCAAGGTGCTTCTAAGATCATTGTGACTTCTTGGTTGTTCCCCAATGGCGAATTTTCAATTGACAGGTTGCAAAAGATTAGTGGTATTGTTGGCAAAGAAAAACTTGTTATTGATTTGAGTTGTCGCAAGAAGATCGACGAGTCAACAAAAGAAGTACAATGGATTGTAGCTATGAATAAATGGCAGACTTTGACTAATACTATATTGAGTAAGGAATTTTTTGAATTGGTAGAAGGATATTGTTCCGAGTTTTTAGTACACGCTGCAGATGTCGAAGGTTTGTGTAAAGGGATTGAAGAAGAGCTAGTTGTCGAATTATCTAAGTGGACAGATTATCCTGTTGTGTATGCCGGAGGTTGCAAAAGTATTGAAGATTTGAAACTTGTAGATAAATTAAGCCAGGGGAAAGTTGATTTGACTTTTGGTAGTTCTCTAGATATATTTGGGGGAAAGCTGGTGAAGTTTACAGATTGTTGCGAATGGAATAAAATGCATTAGATATAAAATAGTATATACAGAAATAGTAAAGTTGAAAAAAAAAGAACAAAAGTTTACGCAAGATGCTATATTCTTCTGTAGGATCTTTTAACCGGGAACATTAGTAAACTAGCAGTTGATTTTATCTTATTAATAAAGGCTATACCAAATTGTCTTCCATGCATTGCAAATGTTTGTAACCACGGTTTTAATATCAAAATTCCTAATGCTGTACCAAACCCTTGAACTAAAGGCATGAACAATTGGTCCTTGAATACAGTCTTCAAGATAATATAGGGAGTAATAATGGGCAACGGATCTTCCTCTAGAACTTCTGGTATTTCTTCTAAAGCGACTGAAGCATCATTGTCATTGTCATTGTCATTGTCATTGTCACCATCACTATTGGCATTATTATTAGCTATTATAGCTTTTGCCCTTTGATCTTGTTTCTTAGCCTCAGCAGCGACTGTTGCATTCTTTAACAGGGCTCTTCTAAAAGTCTGCTCAAACCTGAGGTCAGGAATTTTCAGCTCGTTCATTTGCCTTTGATTACCGCTAACGTGACCTATCTCTGTATGATCAACCAAAGGCTAGTTAGTATCCTGTACTGTACAACTATATACCCACTCATAATACATGCTTAATTCTTATCATTTTGCAGTATAAAGACTAAAATGGCCAATCGACGCGACGATAGAGGCCAACTTTAATGGACGACGACGAGACGAGAAATTTGCCAGAGAGCAGAGAGAGCAGAGCAGAGCAGAGAGGAGCCGGCTTGACTAGCTTGACTACAAGTAAGTGGGTTGGCTAATTAGCTAGCTGGGTAGGTAGGGTTGTACTTTATGGCAGAGACAGCTGATTGGTAAGGCAGGTAACAGTACACGGGTGTGCATAGACAAGGTAAGCATGTCGGATGAACCACAAGTCACCATTAGAAAGGCGGGTAGAGACGAGGTCGACTTCATATTGGGGGACGTGGATTTAGCTCTTGCCAACTCCATCAGAAGAACAATGTTGGCAGAGGTGCCCACTTTGGCCATCGACCTTGTTGACATCCAAGTCAATAGTTCAGTGCTGGCTGATGAGTTCATATCTCATAGATTAGGTCTTATTCCTCTAGAGAGTGAAGACATTGATGAGTTGAAATACACAAGAGAATGCACCTGTGAAGACCATTGTGAAAAATGTTCAGTAGTCTTGGAATTAAATGCTCAATGTACCACTGATGAAACCATGAATGTTTATTCAAGAGATTTGTATGTTTCTCAGGCTGATACATCATTAAACTTGGGTACTCCAGTTATAAGGGATCCAAAGGGAAGAGGAATATTGATTTGTAAATTGAAAAAACATCAACAATTGAAATTAAGATGTGTAGCTAAGAAAGGTATTGCTAAAGAGCATGCCAAATGGTCACCTTGTGCTGCTATTGCATTTGAATATGATCCATATAATAAATTGAAACATACAGATTATTGGTATGAAGAAGATATAAATTCAGAATGGCCAAGATCTGCTAATTGTGATTGGGAAGAAGAACCATTACCCGATGAGAAATTCGATTATAACGCTAAACCAAATAGATTTTATATGAACTTAGAAACTACGGGAAGTTTGAAACCAAATGAAGTGTTTTCTAAAGGTGTGACTGAATTACAGAGGAAAATTGCAAATATTGTATTTGAATTAGATAAAATTGAACAAAAAAGTGGTACTATGAATGGTGGTGCTACAGCTTATGGCGGTACTAACTACGGTGGTAACACTAATTATGGTGGAAATACTAATTACGGTGGTAATACCAACTATGGTAACTCTGGTACTTCAGTATATGGAAACTCTGGAGGCCAAACCAATTACGGCGATGATAACTCTACAGGTAGATGGTAGAGATGTGCGCCAACATCTTCCTGTTGTTTAAACTACGACACGCACTCACTTTCACACACACATTTACTCATTCATTGACTCTTCTATATAAACTAACGCTGGCTAGCCTATATATAACTACCTGTCTCCGTATATCCTGAAAACGTAATGTAGCTGTATTGTACTATAACCATAAAATCCGTACTTGTTAAGTAAAGAGAGGGTAAATAAATTTCCAGCGAGGAAGAGAAAGAAACGAAGCGAGAAAGCTTTAGAGCTTGAATGAAACATAATGAAGAGTGTATATATAGATATATATATCGTATGGCATAGTTGTGTGTTGCTTGATTACCCTTTCAGTGACCTTCATTACCATATCAGTTATCATACTGCCAAATAACTCGATTATTGCACGGACAGCGAATAACAGAAGCATTAAGCAACAATGGCTCAGTTCATAGGAAAAACCATTGCTCTTATCTCCCAGACAGATATTAGATACGTTGGTATCCTAGACGATATAGATGCTAATAATGCAACCATTTCAATTAAAAATGTCAGAGTATTCGGTACTGAAGGAAGAGTAGTTGATCCAAATAAGATCGTCTACCCAAGCACAGAAATTTATGAACAATTAATGTTAGGTGGTGCTGATGTTAAGAGCCTTAATATCTTAGAATTACCCATTGAAGAAGTCAAACCTGATCCTGTTCCTCAAATGAATAATATTAACTTGGGTTTTGGCCTTCGAGGACCACAGTCACAGCAACAGCAACAGCCACAGCCACAGCCACAGCAACCGCAACAACAACAGCAGCAGCAACAGCAATCAGCTCCTTCTACTACTGAGACGCCTGCTTCTGCTCCTGCTCCTGCTTCAAAGACTGAGTCAGCACAGGCTACTACTGTTACTCCAGCACCAGTTGAAGAATCAAAAGCTCCAGAACAAGAACAACCAAAACCATCTAAACCTCTTAATCCATACAACACTAAGAATATAGATGATAAATTTGATTTTGAATCCAACAATGCTAAATTTGTCAAGGAAACAGAAAACAAACCAAGTGCTATTGATGACGACGAAGATGATCACAAGTTTTACAACAAGAAATCCTCTTTCTTTGACACAATCTCATCATCCACTTCCGAGTCAGAAAGAATTGACTGGTCCTCTGAAAAGTCGATGAACATGGATACTTTTGGCCAAGCTACCTTAAGAAAAGGTAGAGGTGGTTTCAGAGGTAGAGGAAGAGGTAGAGGTAGAGGTAATTACAGAGGCAGAGGTAATGGCAATTTCAGAGGAGGTAGAGGAAATTTTAACAACAACAATAATAACAATAATAACAATTTCAATACCAACAACAGTAATGGTGGAAACCCAAACTTTGTTGCTGAATTCTGATGTTATTTTATTACAACTATTGAGTCACCTTTAGGTAAAGATAACGTAAATCTCCCTTATTTCTTTTTATATTTCTTCTTTGCTCTTTTGTTTTTGTCTTCTTTCAATTTAACTAAAACCAGTACTTTTAAACTTATTTTTGGTTTTATATAGCCCATATACTTCTTTAATTACTGTTTAACTAATAATTATTATTAAACCAATACACTTTTATGATGGTCAGAGGATGAAGTAAAAAAAAACTAAATAGTTAGTTAGACTGAGTAAACTTTAAAGCCCAGGTTCAAACCTCGAGAAATAAATCGACTTGAAGTTTAAACAAATGAGATCTTAACTTATCTGATCTTGTTTGTAATAATACAGTCAAGTCTAACGAAGAGCACAAAGTAGCATAACTATAAAAGTCACATACGAATGACATCAATCAAACCATTCCAGGCGACTGACCTATTTGAGCTTAACCAAATCAATTTAGACTCACTTACGGAGAACTTTTACATTCAATTCTATCTCGAGTATTTAACGAACTGGCCGTCACTTTTCTTCAAATCCATTGGGCCATCTTCATCAATTCAGCAGTCACAATCACAGTCACAATCACAGTCACAGTCACAAACTAACTCAAATGAAGTGATAACGGGGTATTTGATGGGAAAGACAGAGGGTAAGGGTAAAGAATGGCATGCACATATTTCAGCTGTAACGATTAATCCATATTATAGAAGACTAAGTTTAGCTTCATATTTATGTGAATATTTAGAGAAATCAACACAAGAAGAGATGCCATATCATGTATACTTCATTGATTTATTTGTGAAAGTGACTAATTCATTAGCTATTACACTTTATGAAAAATTAGGGTATTCCGTATACCGTCGAGTAGTAAGTTATTATGGGAATAATAATTTAAATGGTGAATACGATAGGAATAAAATAGATGATGAAGTTGATGCTTTTGATATGAGAAAGAGTTTGAAAAGAGATATTAAGAATGGATGTGTTAGAGAGAATGGTAGGAAGTATTATGCTTTGCCTCATGAAATAGTCTTTGAATAATAATAATAATAAATGAATTAAACTATTTAAAGTATTCTCATATCTTTTTACGATTACTGTTACGATAAATTTATCTTTTTTTTTTTTTTTGTAATTTTTATTAATTATGCTTTATATAGAAAATATGTGCATGTTTGCTATATGGTAAAAGAAAAACGGATGAATGTATGAAGTATGAAAAGGCCAATGAGCTAGATAGCTAGCCATTGGCATGCAAAGCCAAAAAAAATATTAAATGTAGAGTAAATTGGTATTAAGTAAATGTACTAGGAAATAATTTTCAAAATTTGTAAGATTGTCATCATGGGAAATGATAAAACAAACGCTTTCAACAGACCATTTCGTTATTACTGTTAATTGGTAAATTTCTTAAAGGTTGTAAAATAAGGTTTTCGAAATTTTGATTCAAATCTTTTTGAATAGGCTTAACTGGTTTCTTAATTTTCAAGACAATATGTTTATTATTCTCAATATTTTGCTCATCTGGAATTTCATCACCGTTATTCCATTTAGGTACGACTCTAACCACATATTCATTTTTCTTATCGCCTAATTTCTTAATTGCTTCTTGTTTTGCACCATAACATGATGGAATAAATAAATCAGATGGGAGATCTTCATTATATTGAGCTTTTCTTGCAGAAAGACAAAATGGGACAGAATTGGATGTTGTAAGATGACTTACAAGATCGTCATTATCATTATTATTATTATCATTATTATCATTGTTGTTATAATTGATATCTTCAATTTCCCAAGCCGTTAAAGTGGAATCCGAATCCCATAGAGTTTCGGTACCCGAAGATACTAATGTTTCTGAATCAGTGTCACAAAATTGAGAATTATTTTCACTTTCATCAATTGTATTTGCATTAATACATGCACTTCTCCAAATCCAATTTTTAACCATGTTGTAACAAGCATCGTAATCGTACTCATCATCATCATAATCGTAACCACAATCATATTCATATTCATTATTATTTTGAACTGACATTTGGTCATCTTCTGTATGATAATAATAACGAGGAGAATATTCATAATATCCATATTCATAAGATGAATGAATTTCACTTTTTGGTTCACATTCACTTCCACGATCATTGTAAGGTGAAGCCATATTATAAGAGATAAGGCTATAAGAAGGAGACGAAAAAGATGAGGAAGAGGTATCAATACTTGATGAAGAAGAGCTAAACGATGATAAAGGGACTTGAGAAGCTAATCTATCAATAACACATTGATAAATACTTGGCATAGAAACATCAACTTTTGCTTCTTCTTTTTCAAAAGTTGATTCAAATTCATATGAAGATTCAGTTTCAGAAGAATAAATTGTTGATTCATCACTACTACATGTTTTATTAGATGAAGTGGAATCAACAATTAAATTTTGAACAATTTTTTCGGAAATTGAGTTCATAGGTTTTGATAATAATGATCCACGTTTTGTAATTTTTGAAGATCCGAATTTTGACTTCTTTTTCTTCTTCTTTTGACCATCATAGTATTTAAATTTGAAAATCTTTGGAATGAATTTATTATTGAATGATTCAACAGAGACAAAAGGTTCAGATTCATCTTTATTTGAAGGAAGAACGACAGTGATGCCGTTATTAAAATTGATTAAATATTTCATCAGAGAAATTTTTAAATGTAGCAAGGATTGACTATAGATTAGATATATTGAACTGATTTGATATATGATTTGATGAGATCAGATCCAGATCATATACTTCATTAGAGAAATAAGCATTGTTTAAATATTGTGTATGAATAGAACAGACAAAAGAAAAAGTACCAATCACATAAGCCTGGGAAGACCAAATCATTGCATAAACAGACATTGGATCCTTTAACATGTCTTGAGAACTAATAATAATAAACAGAAACAGTATTTTTTTTTGTTCCGCACATTTTAACAGACAAACCAAATTTTTTAAAAAAAAAGTAAAAATCACAAAAGAGAAAAAGACAAAAGTTTTGAGGAAAAATGTGAGGAAAAAGTAGTATGTGTGAGTGTTAAGTGTGTATAGTTATAGTTATTGTAATATTTTGATAGTCTTGTCAACAGCTCCACAACTGACGACAACTTCAGAGTCAATATTAATAGCAGCAATAAACCCAGTTTTGATTCTACCATCATGAGCTTTAATTTCCTTAACTACTTCACCTTTATTTAAATCGATACCTCTTATATACCCATCATCACCTAATACATAAATACCATGTAAATTAGGGATGTTTAATGATCTTGATAAGATAATTGAATTTGAATATTTATCTTGTGGAGACATAGAGTTAATATTTGATATTATTATATCTCTTAAGATTGGGATATGTGCATTATCGTGTAATTTTTGTTCATTATTTTTTTCATTTATTAATGGTGAATTCAAATCTGAATGTAAACCTAAATCTAATATGTTATTAGGTAATTTAATTGAGATTAGTCTCATATATGGAATATGATTAGTGGCTATAGTGAAAATATTTGAAGAATTTTTTTTGGTATTTGTTGTAAATTGAGTAATTGATGTAGGATGAAAAGCATGAGAAGAGAATTCCGAGTCATTTAAAGATAATTTACATATTTCCATGAGTTTTTTATTTGTTGAATTGTTTGAGAATTGGAATAAAGAAATTATAGAACTTTCTAATCTTCCAACCATTATTAATATATTATTTTCATAGTAGAATGAATAAAGACATGTGGGTATAGTTAATAATTTATAAGTATTAATTAAAACAATTGATACATCGTTAGTATTTGAGAATGAAATTAGATGAATAGAAAGTTGTTTATCCCATCCTATGGATATCAAGTAACCTGATTGAGAATCAATAGGCAAATAATTTGCATCAACGATTAATCTTTTATGTATTTGATATTCTAAAATGATTTCAAGAGTATTATTATTATTATTTTCTGTTAATTTCAATTCAGATAATTTTAAGATACCATCCATTCCAATTGTAATCAAATAATTTGAGTTTGGTATTCCTATAATTAATTTAATTTGAGTTGAAATTCCATGATGATTATGTATAGTTAGTAAATTAGAATTTTTATCAAGTTTCTTTTGATTATCAATAAGGTTAATAATGTATATTGATTTATCATTAGATACAAATAATCCTAATTTCAAATCTTTATTGATATTCCAGAATGATGAATTAATAATTAAAGAATTTGGTAATTTCTCGCTAATTTGAATAGTAGTAGGTATATTGATGGAGTTTGAATCATGATTATTAGTATTTGAAAAATTAGATACTGTCCATTGAGGTATAATTTGTGTTTGGAGAGGTGTAAGTGTAGGTGTTGAGTATTCATCTTGTTGCTTGTTTAAAGACAAATAAGTGAATCTATCAGCTACAATTGACTCTAAGGATTCAATCAAGTCATTGTTGTTATTGTTATTAGTAGTAGTTAATGGTTTATTCAAATCTAGTTCGAATTGCTTCAAGGTATCTAAATGATTGTTTCTATATAAGTAGTCAGCTATAAGCCGATGGACATGATCGTGTAATGACATGTTGTATACTGGTATACTGGTATCCAATCCACAATTCACAGTCCACAATACATGTATACACCCACATAAGCTATTATTATTCCCCTATCATAAGTTCCATTATCATTTAAAATCCATGTTGAATTACCGTTGATATTAATATTAATACTGCACTGCCTTGATGTAATTGTTCTCAAAGAGGAAGTTTCCCCATCAAGCAGTAGCCACATAAGACTTCCCCAAACAAGAAACAAGTTTATTAACACCGTCACACCAACCACACTCAAACACCTAAAACCAAAAACCACCCATTAACAAAGCACACCCCGCACCGCTGCAATTGAACTGCACAAAAAATAAAATTTTCCAGTTTCTCCTGCGCTGCCAAACTCGCGCGCTGTGAAAGTTTGCTAAGTTTGTTAGGGAGAGAGCGAGCTACACAGTGAGAGAGTGAGAGGTGAGCGAGTTGGTGAGCGTTAGTTAGTGAGCGGTAGAGAGGGCTCACTTAGTTAGTGCTGGCTGGCTTACTGAGAGGCTGGTACTCTCTTCTCTCTTCTCTTCTCTTTCTTGTTGCTATACTTGGTTTACTTGAGTTTAACTTCTTGATCACTTACTTGATTCACTCCTACAGTCTATCAATAGCTAACTAACTAACTCACTCACTAGTCATCATGGGTAGCGGTAAACCAAGAGGTATTAACTCTGCTAGAAAGTTAAGAATTCACAGAAGAAACAACAGATGGGCCGATCAACAATATAAAGCCAGAATTTTAGGTACTTCTTATAAATTCTCTCCATTTGGTGGTTCTTCCCATGCTAAAGGTATCGTATTAGAAAAAATCGGTATTGAATCAAAACAACCAAACTCTGCTATTAGAAAATGTGTTAGAGTTCAATTAATTAAAAATGGTAAAAAAGTTACTGCTTTCGTTCCAAATGATGGTTGTTTAAACTTTGTCGATGAAAATGATGAAGTCTTATTAGCAGGTTTTGGTAGAAGAGGTAAAGCTAAGGGTGATATTCCAGGTGTTAGATTCAAAGTTGTTAAAGTCTCTGGTGTCTCCTTATTAGCTTTATGGAAAGAAAAGAAAGAAAAGCCAAGATCTTAGATTAAGAGAAACTTCATTATCTCTTCTTCTTCTTATATCTTTGTTTTATCTTTCCATCAAGAAAGAAAATAACATAAAAGAATAGTTTATATTAATTAATTAATAAAATACACAAATATCATCGTATTATCCAAATTTTTCAAATTTTCAAAATTTTTTTTTTCTTTAGTGGTGGATACTTGAATTATTGAATAGAGAGAGAGAATCATGGGAAGAATATAAGATTATGTCTATCAAGTCAAAAGAAATATTAACCTATTCTCAATGGGAATAAAACATTGGAACTTAATCTTTAATAATAATTGTCATATGATACCAGCATCAATTAATACACAGATTTTCTTTGAAATGATCAATCAATTTTAACTATTAAGCCTTTACAATCACTCAATAACTATAACTTTTTGATTGTTTTATTCACTCATGATCTTTCTCTTATTCACCTATTCGATAATTCTTTCAATGCCTATTGTAAAAATTTTAGTAAAATTAATTTGTAAAAAATTACTAACTAACCACTATTACGTCAAATACTTTCACTCATCGCACCGTTTTCGATTAATATAGGATTCTTTTTAATGATTTTAGTTACTTAACTATTTAACTATTTAGTTAGATGGATTAAATATTTAATCCTCTACCTTCAATTGAAACACCACCTTTCTTTGTAGTCTTCTTCTTTTGACTTAATAAATTCAATTTTTGATTAATTCTTCTAAACCTTTCATCTTTATTTATAGAATTCATCGAATTATTATTATTCGATTGATTAGAATATAATAATGATGGATTAACTTGTGGTGCAATAGTATATACTGAAGTTCTAGCTGCTGGTGCTGCTGCTCTTTTCCTTCTATCTGCACTCTCTTCATATAAACTTCTAGCTTTATCCTTCTTAATATTAGTACTACCTGTTGCAGATGATGATGATGATGAACCAACATTATTTCTGGTTCTTAAATCTCTTTCAAATTTATTATAATCAAACGTGACACTTTGAACCTTTTTAGCTCTATAATTATCACTTCTACCAAGAATTGGTCTTGTCCAATCTCCAATCATCTTTTCTGCCATTCTTTTTAAATTAGTATCAACTTTTTTACAACTTTGATAAAAAACCATTATCTTACCTAATCCTGATTCCCTTAAATGAATTGTCTTAATTGGTAATTTACTTATTTCTTGAAATAATACCTTTTGAATTTCAAATGCTGGTAATGATCCATCAGGTAATGGTTCTAACCATATTCTAACTGCTTCTAATAAATTATTATCTAATATTGAATCATATAAATTCGATTTTAATAATGTATCCCTAACTTGTGGTAATAATTTTAATTTATTAGTTGCTGGTTTCTTATTATTAACACATTCAGTATCTAAATATGCTGCATCTTTCATTAAATTCTTTAAATGTGATATAGCTTCATCTTGCATAGCTTCAAGATCAACATCCCCATTCTTACCTCCTCCTCTTCTTTTACCACTTCCTGGCTTCTTTAATATAGCTGCAAATTTCTCTTCAAATAACCTTCTCTTACGTGTTTGTTCATCTTCATCTTCAATATCATTTTCTATTTCTCCTCCTTCTCCTCTGTCAATTGATCCTTCCCTATCATCTGATCGATTAGAATTAGGTCTAGACCTTTTCTTGCCTGTAGATTTACGACTCGTAGCGTCAACATCTCCCTCGTCTTCTTCTTCTGTTCTCGTTCTCTTATGCTTGGATAATTTAGCTACATCATCATCTAAATCAGGAGCTTCAATTGCATCTTCATCAATATCAGAAAGTTCATCGTCTAAATCGTCACTACCTGCATCATCATTATTTTCTGGCTCTTGCTCTTGCTCTGGTTCGTCGGCTTGTTCTTGCTCTGGTTCTTGCTCTTGCTCTTGCTCTGGTTCTTCAATTTGTTCTGGTTCTTGCTCTGGTTCTTGTTGCTCTTGTGCTTCAACTTCTTCTTGTGGTTGCTCTTCTTCTACACTAGGTTCCTCGACAGTATCAGCGGCGCCGCTTCTAGATGGTCTGCCTCTTGCCATGATCCACGCTGCTTGATGTAATGAATTGCTGTATCAATCAATATATACCAATATCAAACCAACATCAATCATCCATATCATTCATATCATTTATTCATATCCAATAATTTAGCTCATGAAACAAAATAATCGACGCGCGACGCAGTCTAAAGAAAAAAAGGTCGATTTTTCTCTCTTTGCCCAGAAAATTTTGAAATCTTTCATAATAATAGTTTAAAATAGTTTTGGTATGGCAAAAAAGGTGATAGATGATAATTGGAATGTTGGTGAAAGTAATAACACAGTGTATATAGTTGCCACTACTACTATTATTCCTATATTTAACATCACACAATGGATCATCATCATTCAGAAGAAGAAGCACATAAAGCTGAAGCTCAATACGCTGAGAGAATTGTGAAGATTGCTGCTATTGCAGGTTTCACATTATGGTTAGTTCCAACTGCTGTTCATTTTTTCAAGAAGCAACTTGCTTAAAGAAAAGACATAGAGAGGAGAGCACATAATCTAGAATTAATGAACTTTAGATGGATGAAACAACAAAAAATCAGTCAAATTTACCAAATTAGTTGTGTTATTATTATTATTTGTTTTAGTATTATGATATCACAGTTTGCCTAATTGCTGTAATTATTTATTTACCTTTATTGTTCTTTTTTGTATATATAATATCAACTTCAATTAATGAAATGAAAAAAAAGAAAAAGATATAAGACATTTAACATTATTTTAAAATTTATATTCACTATTAAAAGTTATAATTTTCCAAATTGTTCAAACTAGTTGGAAACGATTTAGTTCATCCCATTCACCATTCTTGACTAATTCCAGTACTTTTGGATCCAAATTACCTAAGTACATTCTGTGAAATAATTGACCCCTGAAATTGAATTCTCCAATAATACGATTTGTATTCTGAGAATATAAATATGATCGACCATTTTGGAAAATCATCATTTGATTACATTCTTTACCAAATAAAATCATTTTTTTACAAGTATTATATTTTTTAGAATGTGTGGGGTTTAATTCATATTCATTGAAATTTAAAATTGGTAATTTATCAAATGTAGTTCCTTTACTTGGGAATTTTAATTCATATTTTGGATCTTCTAGTTCAATTTGTTGTGTATATCTGTCTTCCTTTGAATCTTGGTCGTTTAAACCCACATCTAAACCTTCGTCTAAAGGAGGATACCCCCACTCAGGAGTAATTAAACCCATTTGTAACAATTTCTCTTTGTCACTAATATACCCTCCTGATGTTGATGCAATTTTATCTTCATACCGAGACCTATCTTCAACTTTCTCAATCTTCTTTCTCTTTAAGAACCGACTTAGTCTGTTTCTTCTGGTATTATCTGATGTAATCAAAATAGGTTGAGATGGAGGAACATATACTCTTTGAGTAACCTTGGCAGTGTCATGTAAAGGTTCGTTAGAAGACACTATCTCAATTTCATCGTCTAGTCTGTTTTTTTTTGGGCGTTGTTGCTGATTAGCAAGAGGTTGCACATTTTGATAAGACGCTCTTCTCTTTTGCAATCCAGTAGTATACTGTTGAATAACACCAATACTAGCCTCAGCATCGGCCTCAGCATCAGCATCAGCAGCAGCAGCGTTGGAAATAATAATAGCACTATTATTTTGTGTAGAATCACTTGGTCCCGAAGATCTATTTTCGTTCATTATAGTTTGTTGGGGACTACTGAATGGATCACTACCGCTACCACCACCTACTGCTCCTGATAATGTAGAATAAGAAGGTACTTGTCTATGATGAAGTCTTCCACTTTCTCTTGGAAAAAATGAAAGAGGTGGTTCTAAACTTTCTGCGGCTTCTTCACCTCCTAAGGACAAGGATTCACCCCCAAAGGATTCACCTTGTGCTTGAGGTTGACCCATTGCAGATGTACCTAACATCATTTGCTGGTGTTGTAATTGTAATAATTGTCTTAATTGTGATTCTTGTGATGAATCGCTAGTTTCTAAAGAGTTAATCCATCTTTGAAATGAGGAGTTAGAAGAAACGCTAACTACGTCAATATTTGGACTCAATTCACCACTACCAACGCCTTCTGCTTCTTCTCCCTCTTGATATCTAATACCTTGTTCTGCACTCATCTTTTTTGCTTGTTAATCTTTAAAATTTAAATAAGTAAAAAATTGGTGGTCGCAAGTAACAACTTTTTTTGTCGTTGTGATTAAAATTTAACAAAATTCTCAAATTTGAACTAAACTTGCATAATTTTAAATTTACATTTTCTGTAATTCTTGGAACTCATTAATACAAACAAACAATTTGAAACACCAGTATAATTCCAATATAATAAATACGAAACCATCTCAAGTAATATTATCAATTAATAAATAATTTACATATTTTCATATAATATACACATACATATACACATTAAATATACATTAAGTATACATTCAGCAACATTAGTACTTTTTATCAAGTAAACTACTCAAGTTACTAATATCTTCATAAGCCCCATTGATCCTTCTTCTCTTTGAAATTTTGCTTGACACTGGACTCGTCCCTTGTACCTCATTCAATGATCTCTTCATATCAACAACATTTGTAAATTTTAATGATTTTGTAACTATTGTTTCAAGGTATTTATCCTCTATCGTCTTGCCTATACTTTTACTATGTAATCCTTGATTTCCTATCTCTTTCCGTAATTTTTCAACTCTAGTAAATAAATCATTCACTTGGAATATTATAAATTGTAATGTCTCGTTTAATGGTAATAAATCATTCAATTTATTTTTTATATTTTCATCCTTGGGTTTAGAACTGAGGAACTCTAATGAATTTTTTAATTCATTTAAAAATTTTGTTATTTTCTTACACTTATTCAAATTCTGTTTCAACAATTTATTCAAATTCATTTCCTGTTTTAATTCAACTAATAATTTGATGAATTTATCATCCAACTCTTTTGACTCCACAGAATCTGATGGATTGATGATTAATCCCTTATGTTCTTTTAACCTCAACCAACCTTGTTGTACTAGATCTGCAGGAACATTGAAAATGTTTCTTAAAGTGTATAATTCAAATCTGTCAAAATTCTTATCTACTGAATGCTCAAGTAATGACTCTAATTTAGCTGATCCAATAGATATATCTTCTAAAGTAGCCAAATTTTCATCATTGATTATCTTATTCATAAGTATGAACTCTTGGGTCTGCTTTTGCTTCTCTTTGTCCTTATCAGTGGACTCTATATCATTATCATTAATCTGTGTTTTGTCTTTCTTTTCGTCTTCTTTATCTATTATGAAATCTTCATCTTCTTCAGCACGAGCAGCAAGTCTAGCCTGTTCCTTTTTCTTAGCTTCAATCTCAGCTTCAATAGCCCGCTGAGTATCTTCAATTTGCTTAGCCTTTGCCCTCTCTTCAGCTTCTTCAATTACAACTTTCTGTCTGTTTATAAGATACTGCTCCATCCCTTCAGTGCATTTATACATGATTTCATTAACTGCATTTATTATATCATCGATAATTGATATACTCGAGGCCTCAAGATGAGCCGACACAAACTCCTCTACTGCCCGCTGCGTCATTATTAAAATACATATATATATATGATATGCCAAACTTCCAATCGAAGATAACAAGATCAGTAGCTATATCTATCTTGAACAATACTACTCGGATGTGTCTTACTTAGCTTATTTACTCTTCTTTGTTTACATCTGCAAGGAGAAAAGATAAAAAACCACACAAAGAACGTCGCGTCTATTAACACAACATGTCATAACGTTGTAAAAAGACAACTATAAAACATCAAATTTGAAGGAATATTTCTTAGATGTTATGCTTTTCTTACTACATGGGTGTTTAGCTATAGTATTGTATTAGTAGTACATAGGTTTTCTTTATCTAATTGGGAATTGTTGATATATACTAGAGGCGTGTTTTATGCAAAATCAGTGGATGTTTGGAGAAAAATGAAGCGTTTCTTTTAATTAAATAGCGGATATAAAAGTGTTGTTTTAGTCAGAATCTTCTTCATCACTGGTACCGATTTCCCCTCCAACGACTTTATTATCCTCGTCTTCATCTGCTTCATCATCAGTCTTGTATATAGGCACTTCAATCTCTGTATCTTTAGCATCATCAATCAATGAAAATGGAACTTCATTTGTCGTCTCAATTTCATCTGTGAATTTCTTATGCTTGGAAACGTTTCTTACAACGGGCAAAGATTCAGTCTCTTTACCTGGAGCTAAAAGTGCTCCTTCAACAGACACCACTCTTCCTGATGTATGCAATGCCTTGATTGTGAATTTCAATTTACCTTCAATTGAAACACCATTTTCATCTACCCATTGACCTAATGATCTGAAATTCTTGACGGTATTACCATTGGTACCATTGGTACCATCATCTAATTCGCCGTCATTGATCTCATCCATCTGATTAGGTATAAATTGCCAAGTTGATGGAATATTAAACTTCTTGATCGTTGCGTTAAATGTATCATGAATTAATAAACCAATATGAGATTGAGTTTGCATATAGATCCAACCTTCAATTACGTCCCCCACCTGTGGTCTCCAGACTAAGAAATCCACTGTACACCATAAAAATGCAAATGGATTGTCGTCAGATATACGTGCTACAGATATTGGGTTCCCCTGTGAATCTTCTGAAATGTTCTCTGGTAAAAGTTGGATGTTATAATACCCTAATATCACACCTTTGGCAGGCTGATAATAAGTCATAGTTAATGAATCCAAGTGCTGCTGTCTTATACCATCAAGTGGTGAATTGACATAACATGGTGCAAGAGAAAGATATAATTTAGTTGTGAATTTGTAAAAGCATTTGGATATACCTGAATTTGAATCTATTGGGTTGTCTGAAATTGCAATGACACTTGATTGCCTCTGTTTCTTTATCCCGTTGGCAGGGTAGTCCTGAGACGCAGCCCTTTTGCCTATCACCTCAGCAGACATTCTTCTTGTCAATTATTATTCGCAATAGCTGTAATATAGATATAGACTTCCTAGGCTAATATTACCTTCACTGTAGATCAACTTCTTAAGGTTTTTTTTATCTCTCTTCTCTCTTCTTGTCTTCAAAAAAACTGTAATTTTTTTTTTCTCCTGAAAATTTTTAGGTGAGATTTTTCCACGCAGCCGCACTGAACTTTTTTGAATTTACTAGCATAACCAATATGCTGTAATGGTATTGAAAGAGTGGTATTTGTGGAGATATTATGGTATATAAATATATATATATATATATACATATGTATGTTACAAGGTATATGTAATTGCGTATCTGGGCGAGCGCATGCATAATGATGATTATCTTCTTTTAAACAGCTGGGTTAGTTTTTTAGGGGGTGAGCTCACTTGCTGAATCTGGCCATTGCCAATCATACTCATCATGGAAAACTTTCCTGAGCTTTCCATAGGGATCTCACTAACGTTGTTTCTAGAGAACCCTTCAAATCCACCACCGTTTTCAGCACCTCCTTGATGCTGGAACTTCCTGAATGCCATGCCTTCTTGCTTGGTGAATTGGATTTCTTTCTTTCGTGTCTCAATTCCATTGCTGCCTATGATAAACCCTGGAGTGACTCTACTCCACATTTTCCTAATTTGCTTTTGGGATTGTTGAGGAGATGGTGCATCTTCTTCTTCAGAATAATCAGCAACGCCAAAAAATCTAACTTTTTTCAACAGTGTACCATCTTCGGCATACTTGGCAATATCATCGTCTTCGGAATGGACTACAAGCAAATTACCCTTTGCTCTTGACTGATAGTTACTTCTAGTAGAGCTTGATCTTGATCTTGTCCCGACAGGTAATGTTGAATCTGAGCTTGTGGAACTGGTGGGTATAGTCAATGATATAGTTGGGAATGGCGTGCCGTTTTGAGTAACTTTACCATTGGTGTCTTCTTCAGCAATATCTGTGATATTGTCACTTGGTTTCTTAGAAGCACTGTTACTTCTCACTCTACCAGATTGCTGAACTCTATAGAGAGTAGGAGACGCAGGTGTATCGGAAGTATTACTCTGATCTGAGTTAGACCTGCTTCTGTTTTGATACTGCTGTGGAATCTGAAGCTGGTTTCTGGAATCAGCAGTCAGTGAATTTAACGGACTATTTGGAGAATCTTGCAACGAGCTTGAGCGACTGCCATTTGGTGATCTGATCATACCTGCAGTATACAATACTTTTGGCTTATTAGTAATAACTTTTGAATTCATCTGACCGTTTTGCGTGGATTCAAGAATATGCTGTTGCAATCTTTGCTTAGCTGAAAGCCTAGGATTGTTCTTATGAGCTTGGGTCGCTGCAGCTTTAATATGGTCAATCTTGTTTTGAGAGTTTAAACTTGATAAATTATTCGTTTCAATTTGCTTTTGTTGAGTTGATCTTAATGAGGCAGCAGCTCCAGCTATTGCTGATTGAGGCGATTGTTTTGAAGGATCTGGAAACATTATCTCATGTAATTTGTTCTGCTGTTCGGGTGTAGTCGAAGTGTCTGTCTCATTAGATAATATTGATGCTGAACTGGATGATATGGAGTTCGATGATGGGGAAACAACAGAATGTCTTTTTCTATTTGCCAAAGGTGAGATATCTCCTCCTTCATTTGCAACGGAATCAGAATTTGAAGACTTGATTATCAATGAATTTCTTCTACCTAAACTACTAGCAGTCTTTGCAGTGTTACTTGGAACTCTCATTGACGAAGATCTATTCAACGTTGATGTAGTACTATTGCTATTAACAGAAGGCGATCTTTGACGACGCGCAAGTGATGAATTCCTAGATATAGTAGGTGATGAATCATTAGAAGACTTTTTCAGTGCCAACTCTTCTCTTAATTGCCTTTCCCTATCTTCTGTCTTAGCCATACTCATTTCTAATCTAGCTTGTTCCTTTTCTCTCGATTCTGCTTCTTTGATCAATCTGTCTTCTTTTGCCGACTCTGCTAATTCTTTTTGTAATTTAGATTGTTGTTCCTTCTCCCATTTTGTCTTGTTAGGGTCAAGATACATAGCTTCCATCTTCTTGCTAATTGTCGAATTCAAAATCATTGATCTTCTCTTTTCATTTTCTCTGTTTTGAATAGCTTGCTTTCTAACTCTCTCTCTTAATTGATCTTTATCAAATTCATTAGCCCTATTTGAATCAATAATTTTTTTCCATTCAATATACATAAGATTCAAAGATTTTATCATTAAATTAAGTAAATTATAACCGGCATTACTATGTTTGGATAATTCGGCTAAGCTTTCTACTCTCAAGTTGACGATGCTTCCTTGCCTTGATAATCTGACTAACTGTGCTAATAATAAGTTGCTCTTCTTAGATTGTAAGAAATAATTGTCCATACTTGATAATGCTTTTTTCAAAGGTTCATTAAATCTAGTATAGTTTTCAAAATAATGACTGTTATTTAAATAAATGATTTTTCCAAATTTTCTTATTATACCATATAAATCAGATAATCTCATCAAAATCAAAAAAGTTCTATGCAATGTGTATCTATAATTTGGTAAATTTAAAATATCCTCTCTGGTTTTACATTTGGTCAATGAAATAATGTAAGGATGGAAATAATCTATAGCTTTTTGAAAATGCTGAATATTAACGATTAACATTTCAAAATCTATATTTCTTAAATAGTGTTTTAATTGATCTTGACTTTTGAAAATTTGATCAGGAACATATGCTGTGCTTGCTGGAATAGATTTCAGTTCATGAATGTCTAATAAATCATTTAAAGAATCGAATTCAAATTCAACGTTTTTATAAAGTGGATTATGCTTTCTCTCTATCAAAGCCTGCTTCAATCTTTTACTGTATATCTCATAAGTATTAATTAACAACAAGTCAAGTAGTCTTAATGAATCTAAATTTTTCTTAGCATCAGGGACAGTTGATTGAGTGGTGTCGTAATTAGTTGAATTATCCATGACATCATAATTAATGTAATTTAAGTTCACGGGAGGATCAATTGTTTGCACTGGGTTGAACTTACCACCATTCAAAAGAACTTCAGATCGACGATGTAAGTTATCATTGACGTTGAATATGGATCCATTGAGTAAAATAATGTATTTGCTTAAAGGTGCGATATTTTCATCACTTGTCTTTATCTTCTTTGTGAGATCCTTTATGGCGGATATACATTTGAGAATCTTTTGGATGGCGTAATGATATTGAACAATCTTCGCATCTAATGAATCCAAAGCAACAGATCCCGTGTTATGTGATTGTTGTTGTTGCTGTTGCTGCTGCTGCTGTTGTTGTTGGGATGCTTGCTTTGATGCTGAAGAAGTGGTTTCAGGAGCCATGGCAACGAGAATGTTGAGGTAGAAATTATGACGATGAATGCTATTACCAAGCTCTTGATATATGAAACGTAGAAGTAAAAGAATGGCACCAAATGGTTTTAATTGGCGGATAAGTATAGTGTAAAAGTCTCCCTTTCTTTGTGTTAAAATTTGTTTATCTTCTTCCTTCTTCGTATATATTTATATGGAAGGGGATGACGAGAAAGCTTGCGGCCTATACAGTATATGCAAAAAAAAAGAGGGAGCCGGGGAGACGGTTGCAAATTGAGTTTCCTGGGGTATAACAGAGCAGTATGTATGTTCAATTAAGAGATGAAAGTGGCAGATGATGACGGGTGCACTAGATATAGATAGATAGAACTGTGTTTGAGCTCTATTTGGAGTCATCTGCTACTGCCCTTACTTAATCGCTATTGCTTTGGATCTGGAAACGCGAGAATTTGGGAAGCAAGGACTCGGCAGTGCTTTTATTTTAGTCCTTTTGTGGAGGTTTTGTTTGGTATTGGGAATATTTGTATCTTATATATTCGATTTACTGACTGCAAAAACAGCTGGAGAACTAAGGAGAAAGATAAATTGTTTACTTGATATACATTAGAACAAAATAATTGCACGTTTAATGGTAACTCGCCACCATAAGAGGAATAAGTCATAGGGCTCTTCGTAGTTTTCTGAGATTTTGTAGCTTTTGGTACTGGTCATTAAAAAAAAAAGGTAGTACTAGGGTGTTTTGCAGACGTGGGAATATATGGGGAATAGTTTTAGCAATGATTTTATGGGTTAAAGCTCCCAGTTTTTGATTGACTTTTTTATAATAAATATTAATATCATCAATGTTTCAAGTTTATTACGCCTCTATATACAAAATATTAAAATCGTGTAATTATTTATCGTTTTTATCATCCATTAACCATTTAAACATCCCATCTTTATCTTTATATGCACTATTAGGCAGTTTCCTGGATCTGAATCTCCAAATATCACGGAAAGTGTTTCTCCTATACCAACTTTGTGATTTGACGCCGTCTTTGAACCGCTTCATCGTTGCGTCATGCATTGCTGCTTGTTCTTTAAGTCTCTTGTATGCGTCTCTGTTTTCAATTGCAGTTTTTTTAGCCAAATCGTTTTGTAATTCTTTCAATGTCATCTTTTGAGTAGATGCGTTTGTTCCCGACATCATTGTAAGTCTTTGTACAACACCAAGTTTACGTGAGCTATAAACTACCATGGCAATTCCACTTAATATACTGAATACCACAACGGAACCAAATGCAAGATTAGATTCTTCAATATAGTTTTTCAAATTCATACCGTAAAATGCTGGAAGAATCGTGGCGATTGTTACACCTAATGTATAAATGGATATTTTCAATTCAAACACCATTAGTGAATTTCTATTTGCATCTAAAATAATATTCACAATATCCTCAGTCGATTTGATGTCACTTATAAGAGAGTCGGATTGTTGAACAATCTCATCACATTGCTTATAGTAAGATTCTAATAACATTTCAATTTCATCAGTGTCTAGATCAGTTCTATCATCAAAAATAGTAATGAAATTACGATGTTTCTTGGTGGCCGCATCGATTTCTTTACCTTGTTCTTCTTGATACATGCTTTCACGCAATTGATGGTTTTCAGTCAAATACATTGATTCTAAATCTTCGTCATTATCCAACAAGTCATCTAAAACATTCTTGATAAGTAATGATTTTTGGTAAAATGTTTTCAATTGCTTAGAATGCACTAACAGGTCTTTCAATTTGTTCCTATCTATATTGGACTCCAAGTCTTGTAATATTGTTCCACAAGTTTGTGAATGATGCTGCAATTCTGTTTCTAAGTATGCCATAACGTTAATCAATATACTTTCCAAAGCTCTAAATTCATACGATTGATTAGACATGGTGGATCCGTGGATTACTTTCGTTTTCAATTTCATTTCCAAATCATACATGAACAAACCTAAACGTTTAGCACTCAAGGGATTATAAGTATCGAAAACCAATACTTGATCATGTTTAATTAGCGCTTTGATATGCAATAAATTCACCAAAATACAATTGGAACGCACAGCAATAATTGGGGACACATCAACATCCGAACTATCAATCTTACGTAGATCTCGGGGAAATAGTTTGAACTGGTTCAAAAACTTGGTCTTAGGGAATTTTTGAGATACAGCTACTACATTACCTTTGGAATCTAAAATCGTACAACTGATATTCGTATCGCTAGCCTGTATAGGTTTCACCATCTTTGTAAGATTTTCTAATCTGTCTTTATTGATCACTTGATGCCCATCAAGTTCGACAAAAGTTGGAGCCGGTACTGTGGTTTTGGTTGTGGATGTCGTAGACGTTTCATCCGATTTGTATCTTCGCTGATTAAGTATCCCATATTTAAAATTGTGAATCGTGAGTTTAGGTGCAAAAGGTAATCTAGGAGCTATAATGGTATTTGGAGTAGCACACTTTCGTATGCAAAACAGCCCACTTAACCTATTCATAATGTGCTTGTTATCTAATCACTCTCCTCCCCTATCTTTAATCTCTCTTTGCTATCTTTGATTGTTTTAATTTTGAGTTTGCTTGCTACAATTATTGAAATATATATAGAACGGTGTGAGTCTCTGTTACCGGGTGCACTATCCAACCCTGTGTAATTGACAATATTCAGCTGTATAGCTGTAGTATGAGTAATCGCCACGCAATGATACTCCTTAGTATGGCCCTGCAAAACCTGAGAAAGTGTGTATATATATGTATGCATGTCCTGTTCATCTTAATCCTAAATCCCTCTCCTACAATAATTAAATTGCCAAACTCTCGAGAATTTTTTTTATTTTGCAGATTTCTTTTTATCCCCAGATTTTCGTTCTGTGTTACGTCGTATCTGGAAAGGCAAATTCATACTTTGAATGACGCTAGTATCACCAGGGCACGTTAATAGATTGGTCATTTCACATAATGACATGTCTTTGAGAAATGTGATTGTGAATTCGGGAAACATTGTATTTATTGATTTCTCTCATGCTGATATGTCTTGTGGATTTAGAAGTAAAGACTTGGAGATTTTTGAAAAAGTTGTTCCTGACTTGCTAGAGTGTAAAGAAATTGATTCAAGAAACTTACAGTAGTACAAGGTTCATCTTTTTCTTTTTTCTCTTATGAAGATAGTAAGAAATGTATATAATGTAAGATAGTACATAAATTAGTACATATAATATGAATATAAAATACTCATGAAAATATCATGATATATTTATTTATTTATTTATTTGGTTAATCAATCAAAGAATTTTCTAGTTGTTGAAGGACCAAATAACTCTAATCTAACTGCAGGAAGGGCTGTTTCGGATAAAAGATGTAATCTTTCTTCTAAAGTATTACTAACTTCGATTTTACCATCGGCACTAGAGGCAACTATACCACCAGCAATATCTGCATTTAAGTAGTTAGAGTCACTAATTGTAATTTTAACTGGGAAACCAGCTTTAGCTTCGAATTGTTTAGCAGCTTCATCGGCAGCAGATTTGGCTACATCAACATCTGACTTCTTGACCTTTAAAGTCACTTCTTTTTCCATGAGGGAATAAAGGGCTTCTTCAATTAGACCAACTAAGATAGGCTTATATTGATCTTTCTTTTTAACTATGTTTTTCAATTCAACTTGAGCAGCTTCTATAATGGAATCTAAAGCTTCTTCTCTCGTAGCTAAAATCTTCAATCTTGTCTTATTAGCTATAGTAGACTTGGTGATTTGCTGAGCCAATGCAGCTTTTTTGAATTTGGCTTCATATAAAGAGTCAATAGTGTTGATTTCAGAACGTACAATAGAGGCTTTTTCAATTTCATATTCTTCATCTGCTTTCAATCTGATTTCCTTGGACTTCTCTTCTGCTTCCTTAGTGATGAAGTTTTCCATTTTTCTAAGTTCTCCGGCGACCTGTTTAGTTAAAAGCATTGAAGTTTGCTAGTTAGTACAAGTTTTTCTTCTTTCAATTAATCTACTTCCAAAAAGCCAATATATTTGCAGTAATGAAGAGCATTTCATTATCTAAGGTTGACCTTACAGCCTACTGCTATCTCTGCAACATCTTCAAGCAAAGAAAAGTTGAGCTTGCAATGAAGCATGAGCGGCATGTAATATAAGAACTTGGCTGGCAGACAATACATACTTCGCCATCTGTCATAGCACGTTGGGAAGCCATTGTAGACATGTGATGCTAAGCTAGTGTAGCAATTGGATATTCTAACTGCTTAGCTTGGATGATGGTAAAGATGGTAGCTTAACTATCTGTCTCCCTCTATATAAGTGAAGCCCGTCTTATCGAGCAAAGAAGCAGCCAAACCTTCTCTAGACAAGGAACTCCTCGCACCGCCAGCCATTAGCTGAAACCATGGCACTTCCCATTAGGCGTAAATAAACAAATAGATAGATAAATATATCACAAGGATCTTGCAAATGGAGAATGGACTTCAGATGGGTTTTTGATTGGTAAGTGGTAGTTGTCCGTTTCACTTGGATATTATACGTTAGAAAACGAGTTAGCGCTGCAGATACCACTATGCTCAAACTGCAGTGCAGGTGTGTCCTCCGCACGGCTATACGACAGTTCTCGGTGGCCCCAAACACCAGTTCAAAACTTGAAAACAACAACAAGGGCAACTCCGCAAACGACAGCATTGACCAACTTCCACCAGGGTTTTACGAGAAGCCGAGAATTAGTCCGGTGGGAATACAGCATTTATCATCTGGTATACAGTCTCAACTATTTAAGTCTCCCAATACTGATGAAAGGATAACGCAAACGAAAGCGCAACTTATCAAATTATCTCATGAACACTTATCGCATCACGATTTGTTAGGCAAAAAATGCTCCTTGACTCCTCCAATCAACTTCAAATTGCCCAAGTTACAAGGAAAGACACTCGATGAACATTTCCACAGATTAGGTACCGCCAGTTCTGCACAATATACCGAATTAACGAAACAATTAATTCACTCCGAAAAGACTCCTCCCATAAAACCTCACCATTGGGAGTTTAAATCCGGCTGGACTAGATATAAAACTGGTGAAGAGCCTCAATCCGTGCCGTACCCTCTAGAAGATGCTATTGTATTTGACGTCGAGACTCTATATAAAATATCAAATTACCCCATAATAGCAACAGCCTATACTCCAGATGCCTGGTATGGTTGGGTATCCCCTTTTTTAACAGGTGAAAGTCAAGAAATTGACCATCATTTAATACCGCTAGACACCCATTCAAGAGAAAAGATAATTGTTGGTCACAACATTTCATACGATAGAGCTAGGATTTTAGAAGAGTACAATTTGCAGATGTCAAAGGCTTTTTATATGGATACTATGTCTTTCCATGTTGCTGTTAGTGGTATGTGTTCAAGACAAAGAGGAAGTTGGTTGAAATATAAGAAGTCAAAAGAGAGTAACGAGCAGGCACAGGAATTAGAGGATATTAGATCAAGCATATCTAACCCCGAACTGGCTGATCTTATGAAGAATTCAGTTTTAGATCTGGATCAGACTGATGATGAATCGTCATTAGTGGCCGATCCTTGGATGAAATCCAGTAGTTTGAACAGCCTGGCGTACGTGGCTGAGCTACATACAGGTTTAAAATTAACCAAGGATATAAGGGACAGTTTAGCTACTGATGACCCCGATGTAATAAAAACTAATTTTCAAGAATATATGAAATACTGTGCTAGTGATGTTTGGGCAACTTTCAAAGTATTTAATAAAATTTTCCCACAATTTAAAAAACTAATTCCCCATCCCGTGAATCTTTCAGCTTTGCGTCATATCACTCAAAGTTTTCTTCCAGTGACAAAAGAGTGGGATGATTACATAACCAAAACCGAGTCAATGTATCAAGAAGGTTTACAAAGTATAGAAAAAAGGTTACACGAGATTTGTGAAGAAGTTGTCGCAATGAAGGATGATCCAGCTCAGCCCTGGCTAAAAGATCCATGGTTATCTCAACTGGATTGGACTATAACACCCCCAAAATTAACTAAAAAAGGCGAGCCATTCAAAAATCAAAAATTACCAGGTTATCCTCAATGGTATAAACAGCTCATTGTTAAAGGTAGTTTGAAGCTTACTACAAAGTCAAGAATTTCACCATTATTGCTTAAACTTGAATGGGAAAATAAACCTATTTTTTGGATCGATGAAAAAGGTTGGTGTTTCTTAGTTGATAAAAATGAAGTGGAAAAGTTCAAAAGTTTGAATTACACACATTTTGAAGATGAATCTTTTGTTGAAAAAATACAAGGCGCAATAGTTGATGATAATGGCACCCCCGTCGACTTGGATATTGAAAGTTTAGTCAAAGTTTTGGAAACTAAGTCTATTTTTAAAGTACCGCATGAGAATGGACCAACCTCGAGAACGACCAATCTCATGGCCAAATCGTTTTTAGGATACTTTGAGAAGGGTGTCTTGACATCTAAGTATAAAATGGCCGAAGAAGCGCTAAAACAAGCAGTCGCTAATAGTTACTGGTCAAGTTCTAGGGATAGAATCAGAAGTCAATTTGTGGTTTATAATGATGAGAAAAAGATTAATTTTGCAGGCAGCAATGATGATCTAGGCTTGATAATTCCTCAGATCGTTCCCATGGGTACTGTTACTAGGAGAGCGGTTGAAAAAACATGGCTTACCGCATCGAATGCCAAGAAATCAAGGCTGGGATCGGAGTTGAAATCGATGGTCAAAGCTCCTAAGGGTTATTGTTTTGTAGGTGCTGACGTTGACAGTGAAGAGTTATGGATTGCTTCATTGGTTGGAGACTCAGTTTTCAAGCTTCATGGAGGAACAGCTATCGGTTGGATGACATTAGAAGGAGCCAAAGCTGAAGGAACAGATTTACATTCGAAGACTGCAAATATACTGGGAATTTCAAGAAATGAGGCAAAGGTATTCAATTACGGAAGAATTTATGGTGCTGGTGTCAAATTTGCTACAACTTTATTGAAAAAATTCAACCCTAACTTACTTGAGAAAGATGCCACAGAAACAGCAAAGAAACTATACGCTGCTACCAAAGGTCGAAACAACATGGTAGATACTCAGAAATTATGGTACGGTGGTTCGGAGTCAATTGTTTTCAACAGACTGGAACAAATTGCAGATCAAGAGAATCCAAAAACACCCGTGTTGGGAGCCGGCATTACGTCAGCATTAAGACGTAAGAACCTCAAAACCAATTCTTTTTTGCCTTCCAGAATTAACTGGGCCATTCAGTCTTCTGGTGTTGACTATTTACATTTATTGATTATTAGTGTTGAATACCTTGCCAAGGTTTACAATTTGGATATGAGACTGTGTATTACTGTGCATGATGAAATTAGGTATATGACGAAGGAAGAAGAAAAATATAAAGCAGCAATGGTGTTACAAATAGCCAATTTATGGACTAGAGCCATGTTCTGCCAGCAGCTAGGTATTGATGAAGTTCCTCAAAGCTGTGCTTTCTTTTCCGCTGTTGATATTGATCGTGTCCTTAGAAAGGAAGTTGATTTACCCTGTATCACGCCAAGTCATCCCGATGCCATTCCACCCGGTGAATCACTTGACATTTACGCATTGTTAGAAAAACCAGAAATTCAAGATTTTTTGAATACAGTGGCTGATGTCAGCCTATCGACGATACCATACAAGAAAAAGTCATCACCATTAAGCTCACTTGAAGAGAATTTAGATAGCACTTTAAATGCTCTGAAAATTCAATTACAAATTTCCAAAACTCCAACTGAATTCAACAAGTTCAAGAAAATTTTTGTTAACTACCATAATGAATACTCTAGAGGCCAATTCACGAAGGAATACATGTCAAATGAGTCATTCAATGAGCCTGTGTTTTGCAATGGTACATTTGGTCAAATTGAATTGGATTTGAATGAAATGATTGAGACTTTCAAAAAAGTTCCTAGTCTATATTCCAACACAAAGCCAAACACAAATGCATTCAAGACCAAAGAGTCGTATATTCCATATAATTTTACAACTAAACAAGAAATTGCTAAACCGTACACTTCCCAAATTACCAGACCGGTTGCATCTACTGATGCTTCGGTGTCAATCAATAAGAAGACCTTATTAAATTACCCCGAATCAAATAGACCATCTGCTTCTTCAAACTTAAGAAACAAGTTTGCAAGTTAAGTTGATGACAAGTTATTTATTTTAGAATTGTTATTAATACTGTACATAGAATACGATTTTATAGATAACCCAAATAGATACCCTTTTTTTACACTGTAGCTTTCTTTTTTCTTTCAAAATACCTGAATCTTGCAGATTCAATATCCTGAGGAGTAACTTTACTTTTCAAAAGACTGTCCAATCTGTCCTGTAATAATTTTGTCTCTTCAATTGTCCTATTCCGCTGTTCCACAACAAGGTTTATATTATCCTGTAATTTGCTGTTCTTATTGTTCTTTGTAGAAGAGTTAAGCTCACTAGATTTAGAAGGTATGTTCAAACCTCCCTTAAATACAGAAGAAGGCGACTTGGCATCGGGAATCAAAGATCTTTCCTTTTGTTTCATTACTTCTTGCTTGAATTCCTCTA
This sequence comes from Wenyingozyma nanaspora, assembly GCA_030557475.1. Lineage (NCBI taxonomy): Eukaryota > Fungi > Ascomycota > Pichiomycetes > Pichiales > Pichiaceae > Wenyingozyma > Wenyingozyma nanaspora. Next base: position 11,907 of record JAKTPF010000033.1, on the reverse strand, counting down.
GTCTTCCCTCAGCGGCAGCAATCATCAACTGATGTCTTTTCTCTTCATCATCCATCTTACTCTTAGCAAACCCAGTAATAACGGACGAGCCACTGATATCCTTAGCTCTTTTTTGTCTTTCCTCTTCTTCAGCCTGTATTCTCTCAGCTTCCTTTTTATACTTTTCATAACTAGCGGTAACAAACACTTCTTTGTCCTTCAGCGACTCATCCTGGTTTTCCTCTGACTCTCTCTCTCTACTAATCTTCTCATTGCGCATGGCAATCTTATCTAACTCACGACGCTTTTTAGCATCTAATAACTTATCCATATACGCAGATTGCTGTTTGTTATATCCCTGCTGCAGACCACCAACTGTAAACCCTTTGACCATCTTCTCTGCCTCTTTCATATCATCAAACACTTCATCGTATAAGTATAACTCCTCTTCGTGCTGGTCTTTTTCTTTCAATTGACTTTGATTCCGGTTATTTAAGTAACCAAGCGAAGCAGAAGATGGAGTCTCTGTATCATTCTTATCGCTTTCTTCACCAAAGACATTCACACGCTTTGTTATACCAACCTTACCGCTCTTCTTCATCATTGCACAGTCACAGCATTCAGCAGACTGCCAAGAAAACCTCCTCTATTCATATATATATACATATATAGACATAAGTACTCGTTCCTCCATAGTTAAACCAAGCTGAATCTTATCGAGACAATTTTCTGGCTCCCTCCCAAAGAGAGAAAGGATCTAGTTTTTACTGTTTATACATAGGTTCACAGACTTATATACATTTTCGGACCCTGGCATCCTATATACACATATATACGTCTCATACTGTCTAATTAAAGCTTCTTACTCACACGTACATAAATTATTGCCACAAAGATACCTTTCATACGGAGACAGCGACAAAGTTTACCACTCTCTGATCATGAGCCATACCGGATTAGATTGGCTTAATTTAAGCGGGAGCAGCACTGGCCACAGTTCTAATACCAATAATGGCAACTATACAGGCAATTTAACGGGAACCAAAGATCAGCAGAGCCAAATAAATGGCAATCTGGCACCACCGCCTGTATCCTTTGGCTTCTCATCGTCTGACTTGAATTTGTCCGCTTCCAACAATGGACCAAATTTCAGCAAGCAGACAGCAAGTGCAAATGGATCAAATTCATCATTAGTAGGGAACAATTATGCCAACGGTAATTTGACTAGTGCTGCTAAAACTGAGCAAGACAAGTTTAACTCGGTATTTAATAAGCTTAGAATATCATCCAACGATCAATTCTCTCACAGTGAAGACAATTTAACCGTACATACGGCTAATCAGCTACAACCGCCGGAGAACCAAATGAGCACCTCAGCAAGCACAGATATGTTTATGACTACTTCTAACGACGATGAATCTAGTTCTGTTCCATTATCATTAACTACCACTGAACTAACTCAGCAAGAGGCCAAGACTTATTTACGTTGGTATAACGATATACTAACACGCAAGGGTACTAAAACCATCACCATAGAAGACGTTTTCAAGTTTTTATGCAATTTCAAAATCACAGAGTCTATAAAAGATTCAATTAGAAATATATTCAAAAGATACTTACAGTCATTGAACATTGGACAATTTTTTGCATTACTAAGAATAGTAGCTCATGCGTTACAGGGTCAACCTCCATCTAGAGCATTGATTAGAATTACAGCCAATGTACCTAAACCAATATCCATCTTATCACAAAAAAGAGGGAAGGATAGTTCTGAATCAGACAACGAAGATGAAGGAGAAGAGGGCAGTTCCAATCAAATAGAAGCCCAGGAAGTCAATATTTTTAAAGCTATGAAGAAACCAGAGGCCAAATTGAATTTAGATAATTTTGCCCAATTTTTATTAACAGGTGAACGGCCTTCTGAAAAAGCGAAGAAGAGAAAATCCAATGGTAAAAGAGTCAAATTCTCAGATCAGCTCACAATTGAAGTAGAGTCAGAGGATTATCAGCATAGACAAGTGGAAATTGCCACGATCAATGAAGAAGATGATAGTAGCAATTCATCAGTATTAGATTACTCTTTACCTATGGACCAGTTACTTTTAAAACTTAAGTCAAACAATACTGGAGGACCAACTAACACCCCGCCATACAAATTGCTCCACAACAATACAAGTGACAACCAACAATCAATATCACAACAAGAACAACGGACGCCTTCCATTTCTGTCTCAAAATCGTCAGAAGAAGAGGAGGAGCTGAAAGATATGCAAGACTCAATCAATCATTTTCAAAATGTCAATATCGATAGCGTGTCAATCCATGGAACACCATCAAACATTCCAAGTGGATTCTTTCATGGCACAGACAGCCCAATAGAAGGTGGAAGCTCACCACAGATTGGATTATCACCTCAAAGTACGGGAACTGAGCCCACAATGACTCCACTAGCTCCAAATTTAACAGGAAGTGTATCAAAGTCATTGAGATCAACGTTATATTCTCCAGCAGGTCATCAACAACAACAGCTGCAAATCCCACAACCACCACCATCAAGAACAAGATCACAATCGTCTCCACAGCCATTCAGCCCCAAAGTATCTTCTCCACTGAGCAATGGTCCAGAAAGTGAAAGTAGTAGCTATTTCCTCCAAGCAGCTTTGACTGGCCCCGTTGTTGATCAAATGAAGCAGAATCCACTACCGCCGACACCAGTCTCTGCTGCTAACACTGTTCCACAGATACAGTTTCCAACCCCACAACCAATAACAACAGCAACAATTGCATCAGGTATGGCACCTCCTCCTCCACCACCTTCACGTGTACGAGCAGCATCATCACCAGCTCAAGCAGCGCAGTTGGCACCACCGCCACCACCACCGCCCAGAGCACGCAAAAACTCCAATTCCCCGGTGCCACCTGCAGTGCCACCACTCCCACCTCATCATATTGATCCAATCAACAGTTCAACCCATTTATACAGCTCAAACTCTTACGAATCACCCAACAGCTCAGGGAATGATCTTCTGGACGGCCTCCGAGCATTACAAGATGAAGTAGACAAGCTCAAGAACTCTGCCGGTTATTAAAATCTATACATCTTCTATATACAGTCTATATAAGAAACAGAGCAATCATTAACCTCCCACCCACTATGAGTATATCTATTCTATGACACTATTATATAGCACCATGTCAGTAATCAAACTTCTAACCTATGGATTTCGTAGATCAAAAAAAAAAGTAAAATAAAAAATCTCGGAAGAAAAAGTGAAAATGGAGATTATTAAGCAAAAGGGTAATTTAACAATCTAATTTGCTTCTGTTTTTATACTGCTTGCTAGAGTTAATGTAGACAAAAAACCAAGCGTCTATACATAGCTACTTCATTAGCATTATACTTTACAGTAACAATGTATCATAGAGTGAACTTATTTGCTAGGCTGATTCCAAGGGTGCCGCTTTTTGCTCAGGCGTCAAGAGAAACTAGAGGTCTGAGTTTGCCAATAATTAAAAGGTATCATTCTTCACAACCACCAATGGACGACTATGAAGCAAAGATCTACGGTATATTACAGGAACATTTTGATCCGAAGATATTAAGTGTTCGTGATGTATCTGGAGGTTGTGGTAGTATGTTTGCAATTCAAATTGAAAGCACCAAATTTAAAGGTATACCCATGGTGAAACAGCATAGACTTGTCAACGATTTGCTCAAGGATGAGATATCCAAATGGCATGGGTTACAGTTAAAGACTAAGGCCGTAAAGGAGTGATCTTGTCAGGCTTCTTTCCACATTATCTAACATTATTTTATTCATTCATGTATATATATATATCTTAATTAGAACTATATAAATCAATAGAAAAAACTTGCTCATTTATTCCTCCTTTTACTTGGTTATACGAAACTTAATAAATAAAACGAAGAACTTAAATTAAATATACAAACTTTACAAAGAATTGGTAATTAGGTCATCAATATGAATATAGGTAGGATCTACTCGACAATTTCTTCTTTTTCATCAACAATCTCTTCTTTAATCTCCTCAACAATTTCATATTCAACAGAATCAGCAGAAGAGTCCAATTTCAGTTCTTTTAAGTTCGCTTCAATTTCGTGTCTCCAAACAGTCCATTCCTCTAGTAGCTTACGACGTCTCAAAATAGCTTCTCTTAATTCAATATTAGCATCCATAGCATCTTGCTCCTCAAATTGAGCAGTGTATTCACGTAGGTTCTTTCTGACTCTCTTACGATCAGCGGCACTTAATAATGAAGCTGGTCTTGGCCTCCATGCAAACTCTTTGAAACCTTCAATCAAATCTTCCCTGAGTAAAGTTCCTGTCAAATCATAGATCTTAAAACCGTGTTCATATTTACTCTTGTTTATAGACGACCAAGCTGCAAAGTAATTACCTGACGTATCCCATTGGATATCGGATAAACCTTTGTATTGATTTAAAGCTAAACGCTGAACATTAGCATTGACTTTTTGGTTGTTTTGGTCCTTCAATTTCTCACCTTCGACTAAAGTATCAAAGAATTCTAGTTTACTGTTCATACCGTCAAATGTTGGAATAACGACAAATCTACCTCTTGGAGACCATGAAATTCCATTGGCAAAAGTTTCATTGATAGCCTTGACCATTAACCATCTCTTGGTAATGACTGCCTTATTAGCTTTCAACTCTTCTGGTGCATAAAATGAAACAATGGTTTCAGCAAATGCAGCATTGACGTTACCTGTATCCAATTTAGATAAAGTGACAAATTTATCTCCTTTGGGTTCCCAAGCAAAATCAATAATAACTTCTTTAACTTCAATTTTTTCAACAGGGACATCTTTTTCAGTGAGACTGAAAATTTCCAAGTTTGAAAATGTAGTTTTCTTAGATTTGGTATGACGATCAACTTTGACGGCTAAATAGTCAGCATTGTCTTGCCAATGTAACTTACAACCAGAGACTTGAACCAAATTCACACTTCTAATAACTTGTTTACTTGGAATTTGCATAATAGAAGCTCTAGCAGATTGATTGGGCAATTCAGGAGTCCAATAAGCCAACACATGTTCTGGGTCTTCACTCTTTCTAGTAGTTGAAAAACGAACACCAGCTGGGGCAAATTCAAAATCCATAATACCTTCAACTTTAATGATTTTTTTATCAACAAGTTGAAATTCTTCAGTTTCATAAACAGCAAGGGCATCAGGACCCATTCTAGCACAGTACTTATCATCATACGACCATTTGACTAATGGCCAAGGCATAGACTCTGAGTTTTCTAAGTTAGGTGGTAATGGGAATGTTCTAACCGGTAAGCCTGATTGTAAATCCCAAATGACTAATTTATGGCCAATATTTTCTTCATTGAAAGGATATGTGGCTTTGGCTGGATGATCATCAGGAGGTAAAGAGATAGGCTGAGGAGAGATAGTGACTAAAAATTTTTCACTAGGAGAAATGTCAATTAATCTAACACCTGGATGAATGAATCTTTTGATTCTTTGGAAAGTGGCCCCACCCCAAGATTGAACACCATCTGGGAACATAGAGAAAAGATAAGTACCCTTAGGAGAAAATTTCATAAAAGCTGATGTCCAATGAGCCCTTGGTTCAATAGCTGGTTCAGGATTAGATTTATAATTATTCCAGAAAACACCGACTGTGTTGGTATGATGTAACATAAATTGATCACGAACATTTTCATCTTGCAACCAAGATCTTAAGTATCCATGATCTTGTAAAGGAGGAATAGAAGGTTCTTCAAATTCGTCTTTAACTTTACCATCAATGGCATATTTTTCGACATCGGACAACTTGTTGACCAATAATCTGTGCTTAACATCCAATTTCTTACCATGTAATTGTTTAATGGCAGCATTAACCATCTCTGGCTTTTGATATTCGATAATAACAAATCCCTTTGTCTTTCCATCTTCGACTGGAACGTGGAAGTTGACGATCTTACCAGCAGCAGAAAATAACTTTGTTAAAACTTTCTCCAAAGCGCCGGCTTTGGATTCAGGTGCTACAGGTGTACCATCGACAACTATGTAGTTATCGAGGTAAGCTGTTGGCTCTTCAACGGTATATTGAGCTTCTAAGTCAGAGAAGTCGAGGTCATTGATGACGTCCGCTTCGGACACTTCTATAGATGGCATACTGTGGTGTTTTGACAAGTAACTGCTCCGTATTGAAACCCTTGAAAACTTCAGTGAACTGTTTAATAACTTCTGTCTCTTAGATCAGTACCTCCTCCCTCCCATGCTTCTTCACCAAAGGCCAAAAACTCGAAAATTTTTCAGCACTGTGGAAAACGTCCAGAAAAGCAAATCTATAACTTTGACAGTCGCGTCGATAATTTATTTATTTTATTTTGGTTTGGGGAATATGTAAACAAGAGATGGTTTATCTAATTCTTTATGGGGTTTACTGGTTTATTGTCGGTACTTGAAAGCGACTTACCGGTCTGTATAGATAAGCAACATGTCTGCTGATATAATGGTTGAGTTTAATAGCAAGTCACCCCAGATAGAGAGAGACAGTGAATACGATCAGTCAGACAGCTTCATCCAGACCTCACAAGATCAGACTGTGGAAGATGAGAGTTACAAAGTAACTGAAGACTCCCCTGTGCTAAACTCTGCATTCATGAAAATGAAATTGGAGGATCTTGAGCCATTGAACAATGAGTTACTGCTTGACAAAACAGAAGAATTTGATCCAGATCTATCGTCACCTTTCAGAGAGCTGCCCTCTAAGTCACCTTTACTGACGAGCACGGGAAAGCTGCGCAGTATTCACCGAGAGCTCAGAAGAGAAAAGATTAAGCGTTCGAATACTGATGGCTCAGTAACAGACACGAATGATAGCGATAAAGACAATGACAAAGATGAAGAAGAATTTGCGGATATACCCCCCGCTCCTGTCTTTCAAAAAGTATCTCCATGGAAAAAGCCCAAAAGTAGTCATAATCATTCTGCATTACAACTGCACAATGCCACTTTGACTACTGTACAGGGAGGAGGAGGAGAAGGCCCAGGAGGGAAAATGAACAGGTCTACTAATTTTTCAGATATATTTGCAGAAAGCAGCTCAATACAGGAGGGGAGATCAGCAAATGATTTGAACGAACTAGAGAATTTACAAAAGGAGTTAACAAACTGTAAAATTCAACTACGATTACAAAATGAGTTACTCAGGAGGAAGTTTGGTGACGATGCTACAGAGATGCAACTTGCAAAAGTTGTAGATAACCAAGCCGATATGAAGAACCGAATAAGAGAGTTAACTGCACAATTGAATAAGGAAAGGCAAATGGGTTCAAGCCTGCGTAATCAACTTGATGAATTTACAACGTTAATTGATGAATTGGATAAAAATACTTCGGAACTGTACCAAGAGAAAGATAGCTGGGATGAGTATGCCAGTGAGTTGATTAAGAAGCTATTGAATGTCACTGACGACAAAGATGTTAAAACGTTTTTAGGAGATCAGTTATCTCAATCTTTTTCAACAAAAAAACTTGAAGCTATTGGCTTATCAATAGACAAGATTATAATGTCATTAAACCACTTGCAAGAAGATAAAACCGCAAAGAGACTGAAAGATTCGATGGTTGAGGAACAATTGGACGAATTAGTTGAGATGAAGAGTGAACATAGTCGTGTTGTTGCTTCATTACAATCGGCGCTTGAAAAGAATAAACAATTATTGAGCAAAGTGGATTTTCTAGAAAATGAAATGGAGTCAAGTCAAAATGAAAACAAAAGAGTTAAGAAAGAAAATACTAGTTTGGAGGAGAAATACAGACAGCTTCAAGAGAGTTTACAGAAGTCAGATTTGAAAATTGAAAGTCTTGAAGAACAAATCAAGGACTTATCTACTATATCTTCAAACAAAGATATTGAGACACAACTACGCAATCAAATCATAGACTTAGAAAATGACCTAGCTAAACTAAGCACAAAACAGAGATCACTAAGCACGGAAAGTACAAAAAAGGCCAATGAGTTCAATCAACTAAAACAAGAATTGATTTCTGAAATAGAAGAGCTAAAAGATGAAATTGAAGACCTGAATAAAAATTTATGGGATTTAAATGAAACTTATTATTCGCTTCTAACCAAAGATGTAAAGTTTTCCACGCATATCCTAGAAGTTTTCTCAAATATCCTAGATGAAGAATCGATGAAAGACACAACCAAGAAAGTTGTCCAACTGGCCAATCGAGACAATCTGAAACTGGACACTGAAACCATAGAGAGAATACACGATGAAGTATTCCAGTATCATTTATTAGGAACGAGAACGATGCTGGATGAGTATATGCGAGTGGCGACGCTAAATAAGACATTGGAAAGAGACTTATATGCTAAGATCAATGAACTTGAACAACAAGTATATCAATTAAAGCTTGAGAATACAGAGCTGAAATCGACAAGCAATACAGATATCTCATTAACACCAACAAAAAGATCTACTAATAATAATAGCAATATTAATTTCAATATGGCAGATCCGTCTGACTTGACAGGAAGTCCAAGGACAAGGTTTAGATTAGATGCCTTGACTAAAAGATGGAAAGCGGCCCAAGAAGCTTTGGTATACGAGAAAAGAGAGTCAAAGCGGATGCTAGATGAATTAAGAAAGGAGAATGATCAATTACGGGAGCTTTTAAGTTCTGGAAATTATGTTTGAAACAAGATAAATCAAAATACTACACCTAATGTATCACTTATAGCAATATATAATATAACCTAATATAATATACCCAAAACTTGGTTTTTTTTTACTTCCACTGTAATAATGTTTTTTCTTTTTGATAATCTTTATCAATTATTCTAGTTATGTTGTATACGTAATCAATTTTACATAGCGTCATCCTCATCTTCTTCCTCCTCATCGTCATCAGATCCACTTTCATCATCATCGTCTTCGGCTTCTTCTTCAGCATACTTCACAGCTTCGTCATACAAATCCTTTGGCACAAGCTGGTGCAAACCTTTAGTCTCACTGGTACTTATCCATGTCATTTCCAATTCAAAATCCTTTTCTTTGTTATCCTCATGGGCAAGATATATGATTCTAGCTGCTTCCTTTACAGCATCACGAGCCGAGAGATTAGAAAAATCTAACTTCTCTAATTCTGCTTTAGCTGTTTGACGACCTTTACCTGTAGCAGCACCGGTGTAACCCCAATAAACACCACTTGGTTCCACCATATATAAATGTGGGCCATCTACATCAACTCCACCTACGATGGCATTAATACCAAATGGTCTTACAGAATTATAGCATGTGTATGCCTGAACATAGTAACCTACTCTATCAATTAAACCTGGGACACTGATTTGCTCTTTAAAAGTGGATTTGAAAGAAGCTGCTTCATCCCTACCTAGTTTAACAAAATGTCTTCCATCAGGTATCAAACCAGAATAGACGACACCAATATGACGATCAATAGTTTGAATTCTCTTGTTTTTACCTGGTGCTAGTAATTTAGAAGCGATGACTTTTTCCGTGGCAAGTACTACACCATCGCTGAATCTGATACCAATTGATGTTCCTGCATTTTCTACAGCCTTTGAAGCATACTCTACTTGAAAGTTTCTACCATCGGGGGAAAATGTACTATTTGATAAATCGTAACCAGTACCAATTGATGTCTATTGTTTAATGTTAGTAAAATCACAGAAAATGACTTGGTGAATTTGGAATATGAATCGCTACTTTGTTCAAAATTCCTTCAATTCCGCAAGACAAAACATACCATTGTATTATAGGGTGTATCTAAGTATCTATGTGGGCAATTGGTCTAATACAATTTTGTCAAATGATACTATGAATAGTCCTCCAATAAACTCTTTATAATGTTGATATGGCCTTCAATCGTATAGTCAACACCGATTTGGATTTTGCCTTCTCTTTGGCTCTGTTGCCTCCAGCGAGAAGAGGTCGACAAGGTCGACAGAGGTCGAAAAGTGGTTGTTTGCGTCGATGATTTATCTCTTATCTTTTTGACTATTTACATAACAGTTTTTTTTCTTGTTATCTATATTCAATATAAATTGACTTTCCAGCAGCTGTTTATACTCTTGATTGAATCCTATAACCAACTCTCAAAAACATATTTATGTAGAAGGGAATTTCTTATTAGAATATATAAAGCTGGTGCTACAGAGACTATTAAAAGGAATTTAAAGCTGCAATAATATTCTTCCAGAGCACCATAAAAAATTGTCTCTTCTTGATTTTCAGTCTTACTTGATAGCTCTTAAAGTTTCAACTAAATTTCAAATTATAGTGCACGGCAAAGCCATTCTGGGGTTCAACGACAATTATTAAAGTACATCTATAGTTTCGACTTTTCTAAGCGTAAAATAGCACTAATTTTTCTTTGCTTTGGAGGTTATGACTATATAAAAATAGACTCCATCCCGTAAATGATGTAATAAACGTTAAAACAATGGAGGATGTTGATATTTTTTGTGAACACCAAAATACCATTAGACTGGTGCATTAAAAAATTTTGAGTGGGATGATTTCAACTCAACATGAGATTTGATAAAAAAATTTAATAGCTTTGCAATTATGCTAATAACAACCAGCAATTTTATAATCTCTTCATTAACTCCAATTATAGCCTGCCCATCAAAAACAAAGCTCGAGTCAGACTCTCATATTCCATCTTCTTGAATAACATAGTTTAGTTGTCTAAATTGAGAGAGTTTTATGAAAAATTACCGGCATATGCCTTGTAAAGCTAGTTTCACATAACAATGAAACCATTTGCGCTATCAGTGAGAACCCACAAGTATTTTTGAAACAGCACAATACCTGCAATAAGCAAACACCAGTAACTTATTTTCCAATCCATTTTATTAGCCTGCGGGTTTAATACAGGGAACCCCATGAAATTACAAAACATATGAGCTATAACACAAGTCCATATTGTTCCTGTACGTAAAAATACGAATGTGGTAATCATCCCAAAAATCCAAGTGTATAACATCTGAAATCCAATGTTGATCAACACTGGCATGATACGACGATTGAATCGTGTATAATAAAGTATATATCCATGATGTAAATGTGCCACTCCAAACAATAAAGGCGTGTAAATTATTACACTTGCTGAACTAATCGACCCATTTTGTATCATTGGAAGATATGAACTCACGATACAAGATGTATATATCACTTCTTCTGTAATGGGCGCAAATACTAAATCTCTTAATACACGAACTCTCCCACTTGAATCGAAATACTCTTCAGTCTCCTGAATTAGTGACTGAATATCGAGCTTAGGATACGCAAACCAAGAGACCATCTCCACAATGGGACCAATAAACAATGCTATAAACAAAGTTAATACTTTGACAGCATCCTTGGTCGTAGTCCAAAACATATTGTAACTCACAACCATCTCGGAATCAAGAAATGGAATTAAACGCATCTCATAAACAACATCCCAAATAGAATTATAACTCCTAACATAATACACCAAGACCAAAGGCAGTAGTACAACATTAGCAACTGTAGCTATCGAAGCACTCAAAATACGCCTCTTGATGACTTGGGGATCATTTCTATCTGTATTCTTTGATGCTGTGGTGGTGATGTAGATCGAAACGACATATGATATTGAGGTGAGTATCGAGACGACCAGCGTATTGGAATACGCTGTATCCATCTCTTTGTTATACTGAAGAAAATAATCGATCTATACTATCAAACTCTGATTGATACTTACATATATATACAGTTATACAGGAGTACACTTTACAAACAGTTGGACTCCCGCTTATTTTACTAACCACCAAAACAAAACATCTGAAACAAAAAAAAGTTCACCGCCTTGAAGAGGCCATAAAGGAACCTTTAAAGACATATAAAGAAGCCAATATCATAAATGCAACGG
>JAKTPF010000032.1:0-66782 GCA_030557475.1 Wenyingozyma nanaspora | reverse complement strand
GATACTACCACAACAACAACTACAAAAGCGCCTATTGGAAAGACTTTTATCAATCAAGGCAGTCTAAAATATGCCTAAAACGCTTATAAATATAGCAAAAAATTCCTTTTGGCTAGGTAGTGTTTGGAATACAAAAATTCAAATTTTACAACAAAAAGTATTTAATTTTTACGAGTTTTACCACTATTTTATCTAAATTGAGGCTTATTCTGGAACAAAAACATCACTTTTATGGCACTTTTTATAGCCTGAATTACTTTTTGGAGCCCTTTTTTTGCTACTTTTATTCCGTTATATTTTCATAAATTTTACGTAAAAGTGCGCAAAAAATGGCTCAAACTGCCTTTTGGGGTGATATATACCCTTTTTTTACTAGCTCAGACAGTCTGCGTCGATCGACCGCCATATTAAAGCAATAGCGTCGGTAGTATGCGCTTACTGGTCGATCGTCTTTATTTACCAGTCGATCGTCTTTATTTACTCGTCGATCGTTCATATTTAATGCTAATATGCCATAATCGAGTTTTATATTAAATTATATATATCATATATAGTCGAGCCAGTTGTAGTCGAAAAGCGCGACTTTTTTGGTTGAAGCGCAATGAGCCTTCTCTAAATGATCCAGTCAAATTGAAGTCTAAAGTCGCGGAATTTTTGCTAAAATCGCTAAAAATCCTTTTTCTATTGATTTCATAGACCCCAGTGAGTAACCTGTCAAATATCACCTTAAAAGCTGCTTTTTTGCTCAAAAGCTTATAAAGTCCTTTTTTTTGTTGCATTTGTTGCTATTTTTCCTAAAATGGGTTTTCGCTATTTTCGCATAATTTATCGTTTTTTTTTTTCGCTGACTTTTCTTTTTGGTACCCAAAACCGCAGAAAGCCAGTAAATACCAAACAAACGTTGTAGTTCACAGGAATCTGGCTCAATACCTACCAACTGGTCTCAAAGAGTTGAATCCCAATGTTTAAGTTGTTTTAGAATGATTTATGCCAATTGTCACTCTCCATTTGGCGATATTTCTATAAATTTCAGATGCCCTGCCAACAAGTAAAACTTCGATTTTCAATGATTTGAGCTAAAACAAAAGTTCGATTGAAGCCTGGTATTGATCAAAACTTCAATCTTGATAATCACTTCAAAACTTGATTTCAATTGAACAACTTAAATTAAAACTTGGTCCTGCAAATCAGTCTGATAAATGATTTTGTTTCAGAGGAGTGAACCAAATGTGGACTTTAAGGAAGTTAGTCCAATTGATAAAATTGTAACACAAAACAAAACACAACATGTGCAAAATAAACTATGTAACTGCATAAGGGCACAAATAAGGTATGCTTGGTTAAAATGCTACTGTTTTGTAGCTAACAATATCCAGGCACAAAGACTATTTTTGTAGTAGTGGATGTGGCCATTTGGGAGTCCCCTGCTATTATGGAGCCCTTTTGTGTCCAATGAATTTGATCCCAGCGTAATAATTGAAGTAACTGTTAATAAACATTCCTTTGACCTCTTATGGTATCTAAATGTGTTATCTGACTGTTTATAGTGGTACCTGCATTCATCTGTTTTAAAAGAGATAAAAACAACCTGATTGTCTTAACCGTATTATATTCCAAAGTTTTGTGATTTTTTGCATCTGGACCTTAGCACACTATGTGTCTAAAGGCGTTAACTATAGAATCAAATAATTTTGTTCCAACTAAATGTATTATATGAAATTTTAAGTGACATTGTGACTGTGATTAGTATAGTTCAAGCAATTGCAAAGACAGACAAATATAGTCAAGCCCTTTTGGCGAAATCCATTCCAAAGTTTTAGGCTCCATTAAAATGATATTTTCAAGTCACAAGAACAACTTGTTGAAGCACAAAGTAATTAATATTAAGTTTAACAATATTAAAGATGTTGCCAGTATGATATTATTTGATATTATTTGACAGTAATCTAAGAAGTAGCAGTGTGTAATCTGGGGAACAATCAGCTATTTTGTTATAAGATACTCTTTGTGATTCTTTGTGATTTTTGTCCTCCATTTTCTTTTAGTTTTATTTTTTTTTTCGCACGCGCACTACAGACTCCTCCTACTTTATTTTCATTAGGCCTACTAGACCTTCAAACAACTATACGGCTAACAGAATGAATTTTAATTTTTTACAGTAAAAATGAAATGCAGTAAAAGATGTGATTATCTATATGAATAAAAAAAACTAGATAAAAGAAAATAGTTATAAATTATAGAGTTCAATCATAAGTGACAAAAAACTCTTTAATAATAATTGCCTTTAGCAAACAATTTATATTTTTTTGAGGGCAGAATACTATATACCATTAACACAAAAGGTTTGGTATCTTATTACTAAGGGATACTCATGCCTTTCTTAATTTCTTCAATTGAACTTAATCTGTCAATCCATTGGGCGATTCTTGGGTACTCTGATAAATCAATTCCAAGTCTTGAGTTTTTGATCCAAGGATAACAAAGTAAATCAGCAATTGAGATATGATCACCAACAATGAATCCCGTATTCGTTTTCTCTAATTGTCTTTCTAAAACACTATACAATCTTTTGGTTTCATTGACATAACGAGTAATACCATACTCAACTTTTTCAGGAGCATAAATCTTGAAATGATTAGCTTGGCCAGCCATAGGACCTAAACCTGCCATTTGCCAAAAGATCCATTCCAATGATTCATAGTAATAAGGTGACTCCGGACCGTAAGAAAATTTTCTTTCTTTATCAAATTTGTCACATAAGTAAATCATGATTGCGGCAGATTCATTGATATGGTGAACATTTCCATTTTCATCGACATGTGTTAACGATGGAATACGTCCGTTCAAATTGAAAGATTCATACCAATCGGATTTTTGCTCCATTGCCGAAAAATTAATACTACGGACATGGTAGTCTAAGTTTAACAATTCTAATAAGATGGTCACTTTCAAACCATTTGGTGTCGGAGCTGTATACAATTTGATGTATGGGGCTTCTAAAGCAGATTGCTTTGGGTCTTTTTCATCGATTAAGTAATGTACCATTGTATGTAACTGCTACCGGTATTGGGCTAAAATGCTATACAGATAATAGTATTGAAGTTGTAACAACTAGTTAAAGGAATTGCGCAATCCATAGCTAGCCGGCGGAACTAGGTTCTTATATATATATATTTACCATGCCGATGCAGTCTCCATACATGTAGCTTTCCAATCCCCAGCGCCACTATGGCTCTCTGCTTACTAAGACTGGCAAAATAAGGCGGTGAATTTTCTAGAAGTTGCCGCTTCACCGCCAACTTTTTTGGAGGAGAATGGCATGCTTGCTGAGTATGTATATACAAGCGTATACACATGTAGTTGTTATCAAGTTGGTAACTATTATTGATTTGGCAAATGATACACAGTGAATAGATAGAGTTAAAGTTACAATGTATTCAAACGGTACGCTTGTTAGAAGGTTCAAATGGAAGTAACGCTGAAATGATAGCCAGAGATCCAATGATAGCTCCACAAACCCAAATTGGTACGGCCGAACTACTTGCTTCTCCGAAATAATAGACAACAGGTGAAAATGCACCAAATATTCTACAAATCACCAAAGCCAGTGCAACACCAGTACCTCTTGCCTGCGCTGGGAATACTTCTGGTGTATAAGCGTATAAGCATCCATAATAAACGTTCACGAAGAAATAAGTTGCAGCACCAAACCCAGCGTCACCGGCTGTTGTTCTTACAGTTGTATAACCAAACAAGATTGCCATACTACTAAGAGCACCAAAGATCATACAACCTCTTCTTCCTAAACGAGGAATTAAAATCAGCCAACCTCCTAATACAGGCCCAAATATACCTACGAAATTTGCAATAGTACTATTTCTGTAAACATAATAAGTTGAACCACTGATGTCTCCTCCATGATCTGCAATGTAAATGTATAGGAAATTATAAAAGGTTCCATAAGAAATACCAATGAAACCCCATGATATCCAAATCAAAAATGTAGACCAACCAACTAATTTGTTTTGAAACAAAATCCTTATATTTTTCCAAGTAACTCTTGCGATCAATTTATAATCAAACCCATTTTCTTTAGCAGAGTAAATCTCTTGCGTAAGATCACCACATTTTTGTAATTTTTCTAAAGTAAGACTACATGTTCTGTTATATTTGGCGGCTAATTTTTGTAGGTTTTCAACAGCTTCTTCATCTCTTCCAACAGAAACGAGAAACTTGGGAGTTTCGTCTAATTTCATAACAAAAAGACGCAATAAAGCAGCTACTAAAACAACTGCTGAATTGACGTACCATGTATATCTCCATCCTCTGTTTTCATGAGATGGACAATCTCCATAGTCACCATCAACACATGAAAAATTGGGCATAAACGCCCAAGCAATCAAATTCTCAATTGTTTGACCAACACCCCACCATAATGCCATTGTGGTGTTTAAATACTGATACTTGAAAGGTAAATACTCAACAAACACAGCAACATCAAGAGCAAGATTACCACCAGCACAGAAGTTTGCCAGTCCCATAAAAATACAGTAGGTAGCAAATGAACCCATTCCACCTGCAATAAAACCGAACATGGCAGTAAATAACAAAGAAGTATTGAACGCAAATTTTCTACCAATCAAATCACCAGAAAAACCCCAAAAGACACCTCCAATGATTAGTGCAAAGTATGAAATCTCAGTATCCCATGGGTATACGACATTAAATTGATACCCGATGTAAGTTCTAACTGCGGCTTGAATCATTTCCATCTGGGAGTCAACCGAGTAACCAAACCCAGCAATACAAAATAACTTTACATGATACCATGTGAAACCTATCTCATCAATAGCATCATTAATCAAAGTCATTTTTCTAGACAAAGCCAAGTCAGACTCAACGTCTACCAGATCCTTGGTTGAGGGACGGATTCCAGATTCTAAAAAATCAGTTTCATCAGTTATTGAGTTTGATGTCTGATCTTCATCAGTTTTGAATTTAGACATTGTATATTTTCAGTGCTAATAAAGAGAGTTGCCGATCAGCCAAATAATTAAATCAAATTGAACCGGGAAAGAGACAAATTGTATGCATTTTATGTACACAAAGGATTATCTCTTCTCCGTGCAGATATGAATAATATGTCGGCTTTTTGCTTTTTCACTGATAAGCATTGATAAGAGCGGCCGCGCTGTACGGAAATATTAAAAAGTCACGGTTTTTTCCTTTTTCCTTCTATTCATCCACTAATAGAGCGGCCGATAGCGGTGAGACTGATTTTATTGGATTATGTTACATATTATATAGATTATCGGTTACCGGTTACTCATGTTGCTGAGCACTTCTAGCTGCAATCACTTAACGTATGCTGTGTTTGACCAACAATAGCCAAGGAAGAGTCTATGGCCTTCAACATGGGCAACACCTAGGCAAAAACAATAGATCTAAGAGTATGAATTGGGTATGTGCAAATATAATATGTACGCTTATCTATACTTACTTATAATGTGGTATAGTAGTCGGTGCGTCTATTTAACCGGTTATTGTCCAGTCGGTTTTTCTCAAACGTAAATACTTACATATATATATATCTATAAATAATAACCTCTACGCACTCTAGATAAATTTTCTTGGTATTAAATCATCCCATGTCTTCTCAAAAATCTTTGATTCGCCTTCATAAGCTATCAACTGATTTATGAGCCTAAAATTGTCTTTATCTGCAGTCAAACTAGAGTAAGAATCTACCTTAACTTGCCAGTCATCCCTGCCTATACTGTAGCTCCATTCACAAACATTTTTAGCACTTAAAGGATCATTTCTTTTTATATGCCAGTAGTTGTTATTACATTCACCAAAAGTAACTCCAGAAAGGGCCTCCACGTTTAACAACTTTCTAACGCCTTCATCTTGGACATCTTTTAGTGTGTAAATATCCGTGACAAGATCATGAATGACTTCTCTTTGACGATTTGCTTCCTTCACTGTTTCAACTTTAAGACCAGGCATCAGTGAGGGATGTTCAAATTTGGGTGCATCCACTGCTCTATTGTAATCAATAAGAGGTAATAGCAGTTCTCCTTTGTATAATGTTAAAGTTGGTGTCTCTGGAGATGGCCAGAATGATGGCCAATCTGCTGTTGATAAGGCAATACGTAGTTTATGGCCTTTAGGAAACTTGTACCCTAAAACATCGAGTTTAATTATAATTTCGTACTGTTTATCACATTCAAGTTTCTCTGGGAATTCGTGAGAATTACGATGTGTCAAATTCAACATTCCCCAGGATATTAATAAATGCTCTCCAGTAGAGGGGTCAATATCAACCATTCTCACGGAGCAGGTGGCTAACTCTTTATTCGATGATACTAATAACTTCACTTTAGGCTCACCTAAAAGTTCCAAAGGCTTGTCAAAAGATTTGGTATCGAAAACTAAACATTTAGCGTCTTCCTCTTTTTGGTCTACCGGAAAGTCTCCAAAAGAGCCAAATGGACACCATGTACCTCTATACATGCCATGTGACAAATCCCCAGTAATTTCACAAGAAACTTCTTTTGATGATGACTCTTCGCTTAATTTATTATCTTGGTCAAAATATAATCTCATGTATTTCTGGTCCGCCATGGAAATACTATCTAATGATATCCAGTTACCGTTACGCAGATCAAAAGCATCAGATACTTTGTAGTGCTCTTGAATAAACGATGTAAATTTTGGTAAAGTGAAATCTGTCTTTGGATTGGAATCAAGATATTTTTTGAACCAAGCCAAAGATAACTGTTGATATCCTATCTTAGGACCCGTAGCTGATGTTTCTGGGTAGTCATGAACCCAAGGGCCTATGATACCTGCCGATTCGGGATGTGGAAGATTTTCTGTCATTCTGAAAACTGGGGTTGTATATGAGTCTTTCCATCCTCCAATGCAAAGTATAGGAATATCAACTTTGGAGTAATCTTCACAGATAGATCCGTGCTTCCAATAGTCACTTCTAGTTTGTTCTGTTATCCAAGTTTTAACCATTGGCTCAGCATTCAATCTTTCCAAAAAAAGTTCTTTCCAACCTTCACCAGCGACAGCTTTGTCTTGAGGTAAAGCGCCATAAAGTAACATTGTTGATCCCCACCAAAGCATATCAGATGCTAACATTGCACCTCCTCTGTAGTGGACATCATCAGAATATCTATCATCTGTTGACATTAAGGAAATACACGTTTTCAAAGCAGGATGTTGCCTTGCTGCACATTGCAAGCCATTGAATCCACCCCATGACTTTCCAAACATACCTATTTTACCATTTGACCAGTATTGGCTTGTAATCCAATCGAAAGACTCTAATGCATCATCTTGTTCTTGTTTGAGATATTCATCATACAAAATGCCTTCTGAACTTCCTGATCCACGCATATCAATACGAATAGAGCAGAGACCATTTCCCGAATAGTATGGATGTCTAAGAGTGTCTCTTATTGAAGTGTAGTCGTCTTTTCTGTATGGTAAATACTCCACTAACGTTCCAACTTTGATTTTAGACTCAAGGGCATCTTTAGGAATCCATATATGAGCCCTCAGTTTAACGCCATCTGACATTGGAATCTCTACATTATAAAGCTTGACTGTTTCATAAGGTAAAGTGGTCTGTGTAGTAAGTATATTTTGTTAGTACCTCTAGTTTTGCAAATACTGATATTAATTGCGTGTACATACAGGATCTACCGTAGCTACAGCCTGATCAAAACTACTCATTCGATTTACAATATATGGGTGTTCAATTGTCGAGATCTCTTATTGGCTTGACCTGATAAAAAAAACCTTGATACATCAAACTCGTGAAGAAACAAAATGATAAATCAGGGATAAATGAAATTGAAAATTTTGTGAGATGTGTGTGTTGGATTCCGCTCGCTTAAAGTGGATCAAAACAAACGGTATTTTTTTCCTTTGCCGGTTTGAGAAAACGATACGGGACAAAAGATTTGATATTATTGTGTTTCTTGGTAACTTTTTTTTTTATTATGTAACATATATATGTATATGCATATATATACATGTAATGTTGTTCGGGCAAGTTCGGTAGATTTTTCTTACGTTATTGATTATCACAGTAAAAAAGCTCAGTGAGCTTTTAATGCTTTTTCTGATCCTGATCCTATTTATTACGTCTTTACTCTCTTTTCGTTTTCTGGGAAGAATTAAGACCTTCCCTCATTGTGCTATTTGTTGTATATGATATATAGATAGATTAAGAAACCATTAGTTAAACAAAAAATCCTTGCTAGTTATTATCATTATTTCTTTCGGAAAACAGTCTTGTCCTTTTTCTTGTATACAAAATGCTGGGTTAACAGTTGTTTCAGCTTTGCTGTATTAGATGGGTCCTTATGCATTTTTGGTTTTAAAGCTTTGAGTAAATCATTTAATTGTATAGGGCCATTATCTAATAAACTATCAATCTCCTCTTTTGTAATTGCGGAGCTCTCATCTAGATTTTCCAAATCTATATTATCGTTTTCCTTCTTTAAAAGGATCTTAATCTTCTTTGTTGGAGAGCTTTCAATTGAATCACTATCAGGACCTCTTTTACGTAAATGAGGGTTCCATTGTCCTTTGGGGAACTCTGATAAAATCTCTCTGGTAGCTTTGAACACAATGAAGCCATCCCTATATGATTTAACATAGATCTTTTTCTCTTTGGAAATATCATCGACATCTTCTTCGATCACCTCTTGTTTAACTTTAATTTCTGTTGAAGGAGTTGCTTCTCTTGTCTTTGAGTCTTCTTTATTTGATTCTTCTTCAACATCACTTGTTAATAAATCATTATCAGAGATATAAGGATTGTCTTCATCTTCATCAGATGTATCGTAAACTTCATTCATCGCATTCTTAACCAATGCATTTCTTAACTTCTTACCTTCTTTGTCTATCTTTCTTGTTTCAAATAAGTCATCAAATTCATCATCATTCTCGTCTACAGGTAATAGATTATTGGCTCTCAGCATCTCCCGTTTCATTTTCTTTTCACTTTCCTTATTTTCTTCATCATTGCCATCAACAATGGGTGCTTCTTCGTCATCTTGAAACTCTTCATCAAAATCTATTTCATCATCTTCTGAACGATGATCCGCACCTTCTTCACCATCTCCATTCGCCTGTGAAGGCCCAACTTTTAGCTTACGCCTATATCTCGCATCTACTCTCTCTCCTCTTTTAGCTTCATCTTCCATCTTTCTCATTAACCATCTGGAAGAAGATGCGTTTCTTTCATTCATTTTGGCTTCTGCTTCTTCTAATGTTAAAGTTGCGTACTTATTTCTTGGTGTAAATCTATAACTTTTTTCTGCAGGGATCATTTTAAAGCATTTGTTTTCGTTGTCCAGAACCAATAATACATAGTTATCATTATTCCCTGCTTCATAATTTCCCACCCAGGCATTTTCAGCATCATAGTCTTCCAAAACCCATGGATAGAATTCTTCATATCTTAACCTTCTTTTTGTTTCATCTAAAGCTTTGACTTCTTTTGTCTTTCTTTTATATAGCGTTTTCTTTTGTTTTCTTGCACCTCCATCTGGAGCCACGATAGCCATTTCTGCAGCTCTTTTTTCTTCCGCCTCTATTAGTTCACGTCTCTTCTTTTCAATAACTTCTTTATGTCTGATTTCTTCTTCAGTCAATCCCTCGTTTTCCAATTCTTTTTCAAATTCTTCATCCACTTCCATTAAAGAATCATCAGCTAAAGCATTTTCAAATTGAACATCCAACTCTGCCTCAACAACAACAGGATCATCGCCTCTCGCAATTCGTCTCTTTCTAATATATTCCTTTCTCTTCTCTTTCTTCTGCCTTTCTAATTCTTCTTTCCTTGCTTTTTGCTCTTCTAATTCCTTTATTGAAAGCTGAAATTGTAAGTTCTTTGGATCCTTTCTATGAAGCTTTACAGGTTCCTGAAAATCCTTCAAAGGGTTGACTGGCCTTACAGAGTGAAATTTTAATATATGATGTCTGGTCTCCTCGATCTCCTCTTGAGTGCACGCTTTCAATGGAAATGATGTAAATGATGGCAAGCTTGCTGAATTTTCTTGCTTGACCATGGTCTCAGGTTGTGGAGTCAACGACGACATGACAATAAAATTGATTGATGTTCAATCTCTCTCTATATATATATGTATATATATGTGTGTAGTTTTCGCTCAATCAGCTCTTACGATAGACAAAAGACATGGACCAGAAATTATAAGAGAAACAGTTCAAAATAACTATAATCTCTTCTTCACTTCAGAAACCACGCCTTTTTTTTTTAGTAATTTTTGTCTATTGGGTTTAAACTCGTCGATCGACTTAAGAGCGTTTAGTGATTCATAGTAAGAGGTTTGTATATAAAAGGATCATGGCATGAGTAAAAGAGGTATTTCTTATAATAATTCATATCTATGCTTCAGCAATTGGCAGGTCAGTAAAAAATTCAAATGGCAGTGGCGGAAGGCAAACAGAGGCAAGACACAAAGTCAAAGCAGAACCCTTTTGAGCTACCTATAAGGTATCAAAAAAGTATTCAACATAATAAACGGGTAAGTTTACTTGATTTAAAATACCTTACTTATCTTCTATGATATGTACTAACCTTCTTTTGAGTAGGCTCTAACCTATATACGAGACGTAACTTCCTTAGCATATGGTACAGCTTGTGGCATTTTGATGTTGGAGTCGTTGAACGGATTTTTGTTCTTTTTAATATCGCATCTTTTAACTGGATTAGTTATATATTTATTGATAGCCAAAGGACCATCAGAATCAAGAAAATGTTTTTTGAACCCAATTACCAACATCATTGTTGACGATGTAGGCAGATGTTTGGCTAGCTTTAGTATGATGTGGTGCCTAACATTTGCTCTTGTTGCGTGAGGGGTAAAATCTATGATTTATCAAGTTAACATGATGACAAGAAATTTATCTACAAAACAAAACTGCTAGTATTTACAATTACATTTTTTTTACTTATCATGTGATATTAATTACTGTACATACCTGTATATATATCTATATATACATACAAAAAAAGAATACATTGTATTGGCTCACTTACTCGGGTGTAAAAACTCATTCATTTCATCCTCAGACATATAGTTCAATTTTTTCAGTGATGGATGGCTTTTATCGTCAGCTCTGCTTCCATACAGTTTTTTGTACCTGGGTTTAAAAGGCGTCATATCTGGTACGCCGGCAGGCAAGGGCAAATCATTAATTTGAAAGAATCTTCTAAGGCAACTATTTTTAGTCCATGAATAGTCTTTAGATGGATCACAATTGCAATTATTTGCTAATCTTTTATCCTTATTCAGTGGACAAACCAGTCTGGAATCTGCATCCAAATACCCGGTATTGTCAATCCAAAATACTTTTGTTCTTGGTAATAGTAATGATACAGCCAATGTATGAATATTCGAATCAAGCCATCTATCTACAAAAAATCCATTTGCTTTATCCATAAATTCAAATATTTGACGATACTCTTTTGACCTGAAAAATGAAAGCTCCCCAACTTCCATATTTGAGCTAAAAGTACATTTACTATACGCTCCTTTAGCATCATCAATCAAAAAACGAGTTAAACCAGCTGGATGAACAATATCCTTAGTATTCTCTATCAAAGCTAAAGCAGTTTTCCAGAATATTTTGGTGGTACTTATAGGCTCTGGCGGCGCATGAACAAAACCATATGTCATATCATTATTGAACATAAATTTGAAAAAGTCATGATTTATATCACACTGTAATTCCGTATCAACTTCAATATTACAGAAATAATCAAATTGGTTCATTATTGGTAAGTTTTGAAAACCATATGATTGAAATCTGTTTTTCAGTCTAAAAGACATGGAATCTCCATAAGGTATTAATCTAAGTTTGCTTTTGGACACTGTAGCTTTGATTTCTTCTTCATCTTGATCTTCTGGAATTGCGTAATACTTATCTGAATCAGAAATTCTAGCAAAATGAACTAAACCTGAACAATGTCTCGTAATGGTCTCATTTACAACCTTAGGAATATCACCTTGGTATGCAAACACCCAGTCATAGTGATGTTTATGATTAAATCTACTTTCGACAGATCGTACGGATTTTAAAACGCCTGAAATATCATGCACTTGAGTCAACATCATATAGAAAGTGGCCTTTGGTTTACCATTTTTCGATAAGACTTTTGAAGAGTTGTTCAAATTTTTTTGGTCTTTGTTTGAGGCGATACTATTTTCTTGGATCTCTTTGAGCAGTTCGCTTAATTTTGACGGGAATATATTAGAGTTCTTCAGTTTTTCTTTACTAATCTCAATACCTGTAGAAGTGGTTGAAGTCAAAGTGAAGAATGAGATCAACGCCAGGAGTATGAGCAGTAACACCAGCCTTCTTATCCGTACCCTCTCCATATGATTCATGCCACTTGGTTCGCCTCTGTATTCTTAATTATGCAAATAGACTGGCAGTCTGCAAGTCGAAAGCCCACCATATACAGGAAAGACACTGAACTATATATCAAGTGACGTCTCTAAGTATGTGAATATATTATATACGTATGTATGTATGTGCGGATCCCCAGTTAAGCTTTCTGGCGCTCTCACACGCTCACCAATTCCGCAGTATGGTGGCTTACATAAAACGCGTCGATGGGCGTGTACGTCGGAGAAACACAAAGAGAGATAAGGCGCCGCTGGCCGGCCGTTGCAGATAGTTAAATAGATGGATAGATTTGTGTGCGTTTTTGAAGATGCACAAACACAAACAGGTGGATATACAGAGTATATCTGTGCGATAGGCTCCTTAAGCTACTGCCATTTTGTTTACGAGTGTGGTATGCAGGTCATAGAGGTACTCTAAATGGAAGACAAAACCCAGACCCATTCCCATGCGGCGAAGGATGCAAAGGATGCTAAGACATTGAGCGAAATTAATAATTTGGCAGTGGGTAATAATACATTCAAGACAAAGAAAAGCAAGAAGAAAGAATTCAAGTTTGTAGGATTCCATGCAAGAAGCAAATATGGGTGTGTGCAATGCCGGAAAAGATCAATCAAATGTGACGAGGCTAAACCCTCATGCCAAAAGTGCTTACAGCTTCACCGTGTTTGCGAATATAGGAAGCCTGATAAGGAAACTAATTTTGATTTTTTACATTTTGCAACAATGATACCTCCTGAGTTACCTGAGATAGATGCCCAAGAAATTACGAAAGTAGAGTCGAATGAAGACAAAGGAGAAGGAAAGTGTACAGAGTCCGCAGTTACTCAAAGTAACAATAAGGATGTCGAATACAACGAAGAATCAATGACATATCAAGAAGTGATTGTTACATCTATTCCTGCCGCAGGGACAAAATCATCATTTAGTAGACTTATGAGAGTTCCATTCAAAAATGGAGTGTTAGACACAAGCGAACTGTTAAATGATAAACAGAATGGTTTGGATAAATTGGATCTTGGTTTAGAAGAAAACACCCCAGTAAGTTTATTTATTGATAACATGAGAAAGTTTCTTAATAACTCATCGATTATAAAAGAGGCAACAAATAAACTGTTAGTTGGTAGCAATGTACAATTATCAGAAGATGTCAAGAATTTAGATGCATTTTTGATGTCAATATTTAAGTTTTTGTCTGCTAAAGACATTAAGTTGCTTGAATTAAGTTGCATAGAATCTAGAAAATTGTTCATTTCGAATGAAAGTTCTGATTACTTTATTAAATATATTCTACAATTATCAACACAAAGCAAACTATTATTGGATTTAATGTTATTTTGGGGTAAACGTTTACAAAAATCCATTGGAGATATTGAATATGAGACTTATACATATAATAAGATAATTGAAAGCATAATTAACAATACAGAGAACAGACAGTGTTTATTAACAGCATGTTTTATTTTAACCGGTATGTTCATTGCTTCGGGAGATATATCTAATAACGCCTTTAATACTTTAAAAATTGCAGAAAAAATTGTCATAGAAACAAAAATGATACAAGAAATAGACAAACTTTCTTCTAATGAAGTGTGGGTATTAGCAAATATCATGTATCAAAGTCTTTTTGCTTCAACAAGTCATAGCCAGGGTGATTGCTTTGATATGGAGACAATGGAAAAGATTTTTAGGCATAAGGCACTGGATGATATACCGTTTCAAGGTTGTTTACGTTCTTTATTACCCTTGGTATCAGAGATTATTATACAGGGAAGACAAGCTACCGAGACGTACTCTTTATTTTCTCATAGAGAAAAAATCAATAACTATAAATACACAGAAAAATTCAATCGTATGGTGGCTCAAAGTATGGAAATTGATTCCAAAACATACCAAGTACATCCAATCAAAAGAGACTTTACACATATAAATGTTGAAGACATTGAATTGCATTTATCAATATATGAGATGTACCAATTTTCAATTACTTTATACACTAAATCCAATATCAGAAAGATTCCAGCCTGTGTACCTGAAGTTCAAGTTTTGGTTGTCAAGATTATAAATTTGATACAATTCTTAGTGAATTGCTCACTTCCGAATACCTTTAGTTTTCCGATTTTGATTGCAGGTATGAACTGTGTCTTTGTGGATGATAGGAACTTATTCATGTCATTATTGCAACAGCATAAAAAGCCATATAGATCGATAGCAGTTATTGAAAATATAGAAAAGATTATTCTGAGAAGCTGGGAAATTAACCCACAAGGTGCTTTGGCCCCAGAGTGGTATCTGATTGCTCAGCAAATGGGAGCCAGCATAAATTTGGCATAATTGGGAGATATTTATATTCATATATACATATTAATATATATGGATTTATAGACATATCTATGTGTGTATCTGTGTATATCCATTCATATATATGTGTGTTCATAATGTAAATCTGTAGAAGACACTTGGCCAAACCGTTAAAAGAAATGTCACACAGCCGCGAGAACATAAAGACAGATTTTGATAATAAGCAGCAAGGACACACAATAACTCATCTATCTCACCCGCCTATCTAACCCTTGCTTCAAGGGGCTGTCTTTATCAGAAACACGGTTATATAATATACCACCATTATCACTCGTATCAACACTATCAAACAAGTAGAAAGTGAATAACTGTCTATATTGCTGTTGATTTTTGGTGTTTTAATTGACTCTCACTAGTGTCACACTACGAAGTTTATTATTACACACAAAAAATGCCTCCCGTTTCAAAAGATTTGAAACCCAAAAGATCTAGAAATGGATGTGTCCACTGTAGGAAAATGAGAAAGAAATGTGATGAAATCAAGCCAATATGTACCTCTTGTATCAAGGCAAATCGTATTTGTCGTTATCCCTATGCGGCGACCAGAGGCAATGATGCAATAAGTGAGACCCTCAGAGGAAATAATAATACTGTTTCCACTGAGGTCTTCATCAAACGTTTTATCGAAATGCTGATAAACAAAGGTGAATATTATTGTAATGATTTATACCAACTGATTCAAGAACAGCACATCACTATACAAGCAAATCAATTTCTAGGTCTGGATCCTTCTAACTTATTGACATTCGATTGCATTGATCCAACCATGATGTTTTCTACAATTCCAAAGGCAATAACTACAAAACTTCCAGTTGAACTCTCTCAAAAGGAAACAATCTACTTCGAGTATTGTTACTCGAATATACTACCTGAGTTATGTATCTTGCCCCAAGATCAGAATTTTTACACAAAAGCATTTATACCCTTAGCCTTACAAGATCAAACGATGCTTTATAGTCTTATATCATGGGGCTGCAAAAGATACAAGATGGGAGATTTAAGGTTTTTAATCGAAGACGACGAATGTGAAAATTATGTTAAAAAGTCCAACCAATTAATTCAATCAAATATTCAAAGTATTTCAATTGATCAGAACGGTTTTATAATCAAACTTGCCAGCTTGATGGTTTTTGTATTAATGGAAATCTCATTTGGAGACGTTGAAAAATGGGCGAAATATTTTACTAGGTGTTTCAATCTAATTAATCAGATGCCTAATAAATTTCGATATTTGATTGATTCATGCTCATCAACAGGTTTCTTATTAGCAGAAAATTTTGCATATATTGATATCTTTGCATCTCAATCTAATGAAAATGGAACTTTTTATCCCATGTCTGATTATCACGAAACAATTTTTGTAGGCCCAAATTCCGTATCATTCGATCCATTGCAAGGTTGTTTGAGGCCTCTCAATTTATTAATTGGAGAAGCTGTTAATTTGGTTGTTGAAGATAGGTTGGGCTTTATGAGCTACAGAGAAATGGATTGTGACAAGTATTCATTAATGACCAAGACCATTGCAAGTGCAGATGAATTATATCGTAGAATAGAGTTTGCCAAACCAGATTTTGTTTGCCTTAATGCTTTAAAGAGTACAGAAGATTTAGAGCAGCACTTGACTTTGTTCTCCATATATCAACTTGCTGCTCAAATATATATCAAGGAAGTTATCAAGAAACTTCCACCAGTTGTACCAGAGATTGAAGTTCTTTTTGTTGAATTGAAATCAAGCATAGCTATAATTAAGGACACTCAATTAAAGCACGTATTGGGTTTTCCTATGCTGATTTGGGGTGTTTCTGCAACTAATCCTCAAGATAGGAAAGACGTGAAAGAATGGTTTGAAAGGCTTATTCAATTCAGAGGTTATATAAGTGGTTATCATAAACTTTGGAAAGTGGTGCAGCGAGTATGGGCTTTAAATCAAGACGGTGCTATTCATGTTGATTGGTTTAAAATTACCAAAGAGTTTGGTTGGAGATTGAATCTTGGTATTTGAAATGATTTTTTGGGGTTTTGTGTATTTTTTTTTTTTTTGTTTTGAGAACATTTGGCTATTTATTTAATTGATTATTTATATAATTATTTACGTTATTGTTTTTATTCAAGTGTTTATTTTAATTAATCGTTATATTGTTTGCTTTCTAATCTATCTAATTACTTAACTCTTCGACTAGCTCTCGATTTATTTTAACAAGGAGATTCAATATCTATTCTCAAATTCTTTCAATACATAGAAATATGAGCAATTCAGTGAAACTAGCAAGATTCGATCAATCATCAGAATCCTCTGTTATATCAGCTTCCAAGTCATCCAACCCAGTTCCTGCTGAATCATCCAAATCAGGTCTCCTTCCACTCAAAAAGTCCATTCTGTCATATGTCACAAATCCTTCTTTGAAATACATGTCATACGCCGCCCAAATGATAAAAAATAAAGGTAAAAGAATATATGCATCAACAAATAATCCAGCGGAGAATGGAGCAAATGTAGTCCAACCTTGTACCAATGTCAAGACAATACCCAGTAAAATTGCAACATAATTGAACCATGGAAACAAGGGTGCTATAAATGGTAGTTTTTTCAATGAATGGCCTTGATGAACCCAGCCCCATCTGAATCTTAAATGAATGATACAAATCGCAGTCCATACTATGAATGCTGCAACACCAGCAAGACCAATAATGTATGAGTAGGCTATAGCGGATCCAGACTTATAACTCAGAATTGAAAGAAAACCAAATAGATGGCATGTGTGAACTGAAATGTAAGGAATACCTTTCTTATCAACTTTAGTAAAGAATTTTGGAGCATAACCTTCTCTGGCCAAAGTAAACAAAGATCTGCTAGAAAGGTATATTGCTGAATTAATTGAAGACAAACATGTAATTAAAATCATGGTAGTCACAAGATATTTAGAGTTTTCCCATCCGGCGTGGGTCATTGCTATAGTCATTGGAGATGCTAAAATTTTCGATTTACCAGCCAAATTAGGATCTGTGTAAGGAACTGAGATACCATAAAAAATGGACAGACCGAAATAAACATAAAATATACGAATGACGGTGTTTTTGACAGCCGTTGGAATGGCTTTTCTAGGATTTCTTGCTTCTGCAGCAATAACGGACACTGCTTCAACTCCGGAATAAAAAACACCTGCATAAACAAAAGAATTTGCAATTCCTTTAAATCCACCATTTAAAGGGTAATTCTTGAAAGGATTATCTGGACTATGGTTCTTAATCCCACCTGACGCATAAACTATAGCAAAAATATAAAATCCTGTCAAAAAGAATAGCTTCGTAAATCCTAAAACATATTCAAGTTCACCATAAGCAGTCACTCCCAAAGTTTGGAAAGCGGAAAATAAAGCCCAAAAAATCAAATACCAACCATAAGTGGGAATTTTATCAGTATATGCTTCCATAATTGCTGTCAATGATGTATATTCCGATACGACGTTAGAGAGCCACAATATAATATAGTATATAGCCAAAGTTGCGCCAAATCCTCTTGACACAAACTTTGAACCCAACACACAAAAGTTTGCATCTAAAGCAGCATTCATTTCACCAACACTAGCCATCATTGACAAGACTAAAATACCAACAATAGCAAAACCCACTATTAAACCTACGGGCCCACCACTAGCCAAGGCGGATCCCATACCAATAAAGGCACCTGGCCCTATGATACCACATAGAGCAATCAAATTGATCATTCTGTTTTTTAAACCTGCTTTCAAACCACTGTTTAAAATAACATCACCCTTCTCATTCAAATGGTAGACATCTGAGTCTCTGGTGACAACAGTGACCACTTCATTTCGTTCTGGGTCTTCAACTTTCATCTTAGAAGAACTGATATCGTGATAAGTATGCCGTAAAATAAAAATTTAGCTATCGACAAGGCTTCCACTCACAAATACTTTGATGTATAAATATATGTGCGCATACATGCATATATATATATAAGTGTCTTTATATGTGTATGCTGTATATACGTTTCACCAATAGAAAGGAATCAAGTTTTAGTGCCTTTGCTTCCTATCTTGGCTGGGCGTCAGCTAGAACACTGTGGCAAGCCATTATGCCACAGTATATTCCACAGATAATCAACTTTACACCATAGTAACGTGCGATAAGCAAGCGATATAACGGCAATCAGATGTCGCCTAGAAACGGTTTGTCGGTTAACGAGGAGAGTAATGTTCACTCACCAATCGCCTCTGCTCAGGCACCTATATTTCAGCGTATAAGCATATTATATATTTTGTTTACACAAACGTAGTATATTTGGGCACAGATAAGCAAAGTACAGACTACAGTCAACAGTTAATATAAAATGACCATTTCTGATAGTGTAGAGCAAGGGTTTAACGAGCTAATCAAAACTTGCCCAATCGTGGATACCCATAATGACTTTCCCTACCTTCTTAGGTTCCAACTACACAACGAGTTACACGCTGATAACGAAAAGTTTGATTTTGATAGTTACTTGACTTCCCATACGGATTTAAGAAGGATGAAAGAGGGAGGTATTGGTATCCAATTTTTCAGCTGTTTTATAGAATGTAAAGATGACGACGAATTATACGAGGATTTCAATAAACCAAACAGTGCAGTTAGAGATACTCTAGAACAAATAGACGTTACGAAGAGATTGGTCAATGAATACTCAAAGCATTTAAAATTTGTCACTAATGCTGACGACGCAATGAAAAACTTTTTAGATACCAAAGGGGGGCAGATTTCAATTACTTTAGGCGTGGAAGGTTTACATCAGTGCGATTTATCATTAGCTGTTATCCGACAATACTTTGATCTTGGTGTGAGATATATCACCCTAACTCATAATTGTGATAACCCATTTGCTACAGCTGCCTCATCTGTACAAGCAGGTAAACAGGACAAAGGTCTGACAGAATACGGGGTAGATTGTATCAAGGAGATGAATAGACTTGGTATGATTGTTGATTTAAGTCATGTATCGTACCAAACAATGATTGATAGCTTACAAGTGTCTCAAGCACCAATTATATTTTCCCACAGTTCTGTTTATACGTTGAGTAATCATCTCAGAAACGTTCAAGACGATGTACTCTTAAAGGTTAAAGAAAATGGAGGTGTTGTATGTATAAACTTCTTACCTTTGTTTATTAAATTTAAAACTCAAGATGAAGAAGATGTATCGATTCATAATGCAGTGGAACACATCATTTATCTTATTAACTTGATTGGATGGGATCATGTTGGCCTAGGATCTGATTTTGATGGTATTCCAAAAGGGCCCAGAGGTTTAGAGGATGTTTCAAAGTATCCTAATTTAATCAAAGAAGTTTGGGAAAAGACACATGCATCTGCCGATCAAATTGCCAAGTTAATGGGACTAAACGTTATAAGAGTATGGAAAGAGTGTGAATTGGTTGCCTCAAAGTTATCCAATAAATTACCAGTTGAAACTAACTGGAGCCAAAGAAAGTGGGAGTTTCAAAGATACTGCTTAGAATTTCCTGAAATATATCCTGGTGCATTCAAAGTCAAGGAAAAAGAAAACAATTATGTCGATACACAAAGTCTCATCAAAACAGGTAATAAATCGAAGTAACATTTTGTTAAGATTACGTTTCGAATAGCTTTTTAGATTTCATTGCCCCTGTTTTATATTCATTACTTAATATATACACATTTTTTCGATTGCAAATTTTATATTTACATTGGCATTAGATCTATGCCCGCTTTTAACCATTCTTTACCCATTAAAATGTCTTCTATAACAATATCATTTGCCCATGATTGTTCTATTAAATCGATAATAGTGGGTAAGTTTAAAGATTTTTTTTTGTGAAACAACTGTTTCAGTATATCAATCATCATTTTCCTTTCAGAATTTGTTTCACACCCCACGGAAATTTCCATTAAGGGCCATACTATTGCGTTCACCTTGGAACTATTAATATCCAACCTACTGTAAACGTCAAAGAACTCAACTGTAAGTCTATGAATCATTTCCTTATATTTTTTGTATGGTTTAACAATCAAAAGTAATTTTACCAACACAGCTAAAGACCACAACTGAGCAGTTTTGACGCTAATGAGATAATTCTCGTCTTTAGTAAATTTCAACTCATAGTCATCTTCAGAATAATCAACATTGAAATCGTAGCTGACATACATTCGATAATTAAGTAGTTCAGAATTTATTTCTGTGTAAAGTTTGACCGAGTCATACCTATTAATTGTTTCATATTTGATTCTGTTCCTAAGATGGCAAATTTTAGATAAGCAAATGAACAGATTAGCAGGACAACCACAGAACAATTCTGTCGAAAAGTTTGGATTTTTATAATCATACCAATCAGGACTGCAAAATGGAGTCCTACAGTCTGGTGATGTAATAGCAGATAGTGTATCCCAAATTGACATTGAAATTGATATATAACTGAACTGATCAACCTCATCCAAGGCCTTTTTGAAGTCTTTATTTTGAGCTAAAAGAGCAAATAACTTGAAAAACACTCTTGACAATGCGGACCTTCCGTTCTCTAAAATGCCATAGTATACCTGAACATGCATCAAAGTTGATATCAGTAACACTCCGTTTTTAAAGGTTTCGATGCCCCCGCAATCAATGATTAAGTTATCTACAACTTTTTGAATTCTAAATAATAGATCTTCGTCTCCTTTACTTTCATTTGATAACAAACTTTCCAATAAATTGTTTTCCTTGATAAAATCCATTAAATATTCAAGCGATCTATTAATACTTATAGCACTTCTTTTTAAAAATGCTTCTTTCGTTTCAATATCATTAATAGATTGTATTATGTATAAACAACTAAGTGATACAAAGCAACTCGAAGCAACCTTGGAGTTACAATATTTTGATTCCTCGTGTCCACTAAGCGTATATCTCTCAGGATTCACTAACGGTAAAATCTTCGAAAAAATATATTTCATTGGTAACGACATCTTATTAGACGTTTCTACTTCAGCAGGTAAGTAATCTTTAAAAATGCTCCAAGGATCCATAGTAAAACTCATATAATCTTCCATGGAGTACATTTGATCTATATTGTTCGTGCTGAATGGAGTTGAGTTAGATGTGGCTGTTCCCATATTATTACCAAATTGATTTATATTAGGTTCTTCAAATTCGTCGTTATTCGGAGTTGCTATAAATTTCAAAACTTCATTCCAATTCTCTTTGAAAATTTCCGATTCACTCTTCGGGCTCATTGACGATGGACTTATGATGTTCTGCCATTGTTTTGCCATGGAGAGTTTGTAGTCCAATGGATTAGCTTTTTTTAAGGTTCTTTGAGCCATCAAAAGATGCGGTGTAAAAGTTGATCCTGACTCCACTTTCTGAAATAATTCCGCTTCAGGAATCATACTTGGTAAAACCTTCGGTTTTGGTGGCGGTAAAAATACTTCTTGCGATACATCTTCAGGGGAAGAAGATGATGGCCGAACAAAGGAAGTATTATTAAAGTCATTCATAGAATCATACTTTCGTCTCTCATTCGGCTGGGACTGCTGATGATGATTTTTTTGCAGGTGTTGTAACGGTACGAGATGAAAATCATTCTCATTACTTTCTTGAAGGTAAGTCTCTACTGTATTTATTTTTGTTTTGCTATTCTTCTTGGCAGTTGGTTTCGAAACCTTGGGCTTATCCATTTTTACTTCGTCTTTCTTGAATGTAGCTTTCTTAGAACTGAATGGCGTTGTCTCAAAAGCAAAAACAATATCGTAACCTTTACAATTCCGATTCAAGTTGAGACAGTTTCGGCACTTAGGTTTTCCCTCATCGCAGGTAACTCTGCGCTCCTTGCAGGTCCAGCAACTGGTTTTAGTTCCCGAATCAATCTTACTCCCGCTATTTATCATGCGAGCTTTCTAGTACACAGTCTATGCGGACTTTCTCTTGGTACACTTATTTAGCTGTTACCACTACATAAAGGACAAATATATACCCTCTTTACTTTTTACATCAATTGAAAACCACTTCATGTTGATTTGATAGCACCTTCCTTCATCGCGAAGACGATGCAATTACGTCGTTTAAGGTCGACCATCTATTCTATACAAGAGGTGGATTTTACACAATTGAGTAAGTGAACGAATGTATGAAAGGAACAAATGTTTCAACAAAATAGATGTTGGGAACAAGGAACGCACTCTGACGCTCGTAAAAGCCCTTGAACTATTTGGTAGAATGTGGAGGTCCCCTGTGCTTGTAAAATCTTTCTTATCGTAGCTAACTTGATACCCAAATAGGAATCATGGAAACCTGTTTACGCGATTTCCCAAAACAGAATAGTGGGAACTTCCTTAGTTTCGGAGATATTTAAAGATACTTAGAAGGTATCGTTTCTTGGTATTGCAATTCTTTTTCATTAAATAAAAGTCACAAAAAGCTGAAAGCCAAGAAATTTTCTATAATATTTTGTTTAACATAAAAGTTCAACAAAAATGAGTTCTGTCAGTGAGAACATTTTACAAAAATACCAACAAGATATCAGAGATATTGAAGAATGGTGGGCTACTGACCGTCAAAAGAACGTCAAGAGACCTTACTCTGCTGCTAAGGTAGCTTCCATGCGTAATTCTGTTAGCGTTCCAGTGCCTTCAAGCACTCAAGCTGATAAGTTGTGGAAAGTGTTAAATAAACACCGTGAAGAAGGCACTCCAATTCTAACTTTTGGATGTGTTGATAACGCTACGGCATCTCAGATGGCTAAAGCTGACTACGAAATTATTTATGTTTCCGGTGGTGTTTCTGGTATGCAAATAGCTATGGAGCCTGGTAGAGATCATGCTGATTATCCAAGCGACACTGTTCCTGGAGTTGTCAACAAGTTATTTAAGTCACAATTGTACCACGATAGAAGACAAAAGTCCCACTTCATTAATTTACCTAAAGAAGAGCAGGAGAATTTTGTTGCTCATGATTTTTTGATTCCAATGATTGCCGATGGTGACATGGGATTTGGTGGAGTTACTTCAATTATGAAGGAAACCAAGTTATTTGCTGAAGCTGGTACTGCAATGGTTCATTATGATGATTTAGCTATTGGTTTGAAGAAATTCACGGAAGGTGTTGGCAGAACTGTCGTTCCCACATGCGAATACCTTAAGAGATTAACTGCTGCAAGATTTCAATTAGATATTATGGGCTCTAATATGATGATTATGTCAAGAATCGATTGCTATCATGCCGAATTTATTAACTCCGTGGTTGATCCAAGAGATCATAAATGGATCAAGGGTGCCACTCAGCCTGTGGAACCATTCATTAAATTTATCAATGAAGCTAAGGCTGCTGGAAAGGCAACCAAAGACGTCAGAAAGACTTGGATTTCAAAAGCTAAATGTCTCACTTTTCCAGAAGCTGTTAAGGAATATGCAACAGAAGAGGAATACACAAAGTTTATGGAAAAGTTCAACTCCAAGCAATTTCCATCAATTAGTGAAATGAAACAATATGCTAAAGAAACTGTTGCAGCTCCAATTTTCTTTGATTGGGAATTACCAAGATCTACATCTGGTCAATACTTATT
This sequence comes from Wenyingozyma nanaspora, assembly GCA_030557475.1. Lineage (NCBI taxonomy): Eukaryota > Fungi > Ascomycota > Pichiomycetes > Pichiales > Pichiaceae > Wenyingozyma > Wenyingozyma nanaspora. The sequence goes on along the minus strand of JAKTPF010000032.1, from coordinate 42,393 downwards.
CAAAGCTTGCCCAGAAAATGTTATTGAAAGAGCCATTGCTGCTATGCCATTAACAGATACCACTTGGGCTAGAATGGATGCTCCTAACTGGGACCATATAGTTGAAATTCATACAAAACTTAGGGAAGTTTGTCCTACTCGTTGTTTTGGTTTTGGGTTTACTGCTGCCTTCAACTACTATAATGCTGGGTTCACTGATGAAACCATCAAGTCGTTCAACGATGACCTTGCCAAAATGGGTATTGTCTTCCAGGTCCAACCTACATATACCTTGCAAGGTCCAAACATGTGGAATTATGAATTTGCCAAGATGTTCAAAAAAGAAGGTATGTGGGGTTACCTACGTGACGTCCAAGGCCCATCATTAGCTGGTGGACATGACCATAGTGGTTCTGCCTGGGGTGGTGCTTATATTGCCGATGAATTTTTGAATGCTGCTGATGCAATGGATTTTACTATTCCATACTAAATAGATAAACTGTTGTTTTAATACATATTCATTTGTTGTTAATTGTGTATAAGTAACACATCTTGATGGAACTCGAAAATACACCGAGATTGTTTTGTAATCTATCAAAATTTTTTGGAATTACTGTTTATATTTACATATTTTCTATTAAATAATCTACTCTGATTTGAATAATTCACACGTCTTTCCCCATATTTTGACGCCTTCTTCAATCAGTTCTGATGGTAAGAAACTAATTGAAACTCTTGATCCGTGCTCACCCCAGCCCCTTACATCGCCAACAACTTCAAAGAAATCACCATTTGCTAAAATAACGCCTTGTTCTCTGGCAGCTGTACAAATCGCTCTACTATCATAACTTTGAGGTAATGTGACCCAAAGAAAATAACCACCATTTCCACCGCTGACTTTTGTTCCTTCTGGCATGTACTTCTTAACTGCAGAAACAAAAGTGTTGTATCTTATGGTGAATTCTTTCCTCAAGTTTGTGATAATTTCATCTAGACTACCAGATTTGATAAGTTCACCGATGATGACACTATTGGTATGAGAGGGTGAACCACCGGAGACTTGAGCACCTCCCGCTTGAATCACTTTTGTTAATGCTCTGGTTGGCGTTTCTTGCCAGCCAACTCTTAATCCTGGACCGACAATTTTTGAAAAAGTCGCATTGGAGACGGTGTTACCATAACCCTCTGGATCGGTCATTGTGTTTCTATCAAGATAGACGAGTCTAATTGGAAGAACAGGAGTCTCTGTGTAAGGAACAGAATAGTCCAAAAAATCGTATACATCATCACAAATTATCAACATATCATGCTTTCTTGCAAGTTCAAGTAATCTTTGCTTACACTTTAAACTTAATACACCACCTCTTGGGTTAGAGAAAGTCGGAATACAGTACATGATATACCTATAAATCTTTTTCTGAACTTTCTTTGGGTTTTGAATTGCAATGGTATTTTCTGGAGTTGGCTCCACAATTGGCTCAAGTGAATCATAATATTCAAGATCTTTAGCTAAGGCCTCTGTATCAATTTGGCCATCTTCTAGCTCTTCGACACCAGACAATTTACCTCCGAAACCGGCATCAATGAAGGCGTCATTAATTAAAAAGTAAGTAGGAGTTACTAGAAAAGCTCTTCTTGTCAAACCATTTTGAGGAGAACTAGTTTGTGCCAATATATTCATAATACCAAAACTTGCCCCATTGGTCAAATCAATACAGTCTGGGTCAGAAGCTTGAGGAAGTTTGAACCAAGAAGCTAACCAATCAGATAAAGCTGTCCTGACTTCCAAGTTGCCTAATCCAACACCATATGTTAAAGGATGTCTATTATTGACATCATCATAGTAATCCTTATCGTCAATCACCTTTTGAAAAACGGTGTTTGTAGCTTTGAGTATTTCCTTTGTTGGCAATAAGCTTGAGGAAGGATGGCCTCTAAAGAAATTGAAATCTGCCTTCAAAGTATTCATTATGGAGAGTAACTCAGTGATGCAACAGTTCAATGTTTGTCAGACAGCATCTTTGTGTCTTTAGATCAATTTCCTTGGTGATAAAAGGTAATAGAACTGCAGCTATACATATATTCACCAAATAAAAGCCACTCGCTTCAAATAGTTTATCTTAAATAGGAAGTTCAGGAAGTTCCCCCGTTTGACTCTGTTAGTATTTTCTCGAGGCAAGTTAGTTCCGATAAGGAATTTGGCGGGGATTACTCCGTTGAAGAGTTGCCTAATCGAGCCTATCTGAAAAATATCCTTAATACGAAATCAAGGCTACAATTGAATTCTGCCCAGTTTATAAAGCACAAAAGCTTCCTAGATCTAGGGATATGTCTCCGATTGATGCAATTAAGCACTCAAATAAAGCGTTTATCTATTTCTTAACTCAGATTTTTAATCTAACTTATCAAATTCAATAAAATGTCTTTAGTCGACGCCGAAGGTCAACGTTTATCAGAAGAAGTAAAAAAAATTGAAGCATGGTGGGCTACGGAAAAGCAAAGTCGTCTGAAAAGACCCTACACAGCTGCTGATGTTGCCGCTATGAGAAATTCAATCGATGTCAATCCAGTCGTTGCCTCCCAGCAAGCAATGAAGTTATGGAAACTATTTGAAGAAAAAGTTGCTAAAAGTGAGCCAATGTTAACTTACGGAGCAGTTGACCCTATTTTGGGTTCGCAAATGGCAAAAGCGGGTTACGAAATTGGGTATGTTTCTGGTGCAGTTTGTGGTTTATCAAACGTAACCGAACCATCTATGGACACGGCTGATTATCCTTGGGACACTGTTCCAAACACCGTTCAAAAGTTAGTTAACTCTCAACTGTGGCACGACCGCCGCCAAAACCATTTGAGATCATTAATGACTCCTGAAGAAAGAGCTTCCACTCCAAAAATTGATTACTTGATTCCTTTGATTGCTGATGGTGATATGGGTTTTGGCTCAACTACCGGTATTATGAAACTCACCAAAAAGTTTGTTGAAGCTGGTGTCGCTATGTTCCATCTTGATGACTTAGCCATTGGTATGAAAAGATTTACCATTGGTGAAGGTAGAACGGTTGTCCCAACATGTGAATATCTAAAAAGATTAACTGCTGCAAGATTTCAATTGGATTTATTAGGATCCGAAACTTTGTTAATGGGAAGGGCGGACTCATTACATGCTGAGTTTATTACATCCGTTATTGACCCAAGAGATCATGGCTATGTCAAAGGTGCTACAAATCTTGATGTCAAGCCATTAATCAAGGCTTTACAAGAAGCAAAGGAAGCAGGTATTCCTGAAAAAGAAGCCAGAGCAGCATGGATGAAGGAGGCCAAATTAATGACTTTTGATGAAGCTGTTAAAGAGCTTGCTTCTGCTGATGAGTATGCCGCTTATGAAAAAATTTTTGAATCAAAAAAGTTCCCAAGTTTATCAGAGAGAAGAAAGCAAGCAGCATCTACAGTTTCCAAGGAAATCTTTTTTGATTGGGAGATCTCACGTTCTACAGATGGCCAGTACTTCTTGAAACACTGTGTTGATCACGTTATTGACAGGGCCATTGCAGCTTTACCTATCACTGATACCACTTGGGCAAGAATGGACTCTCCAAAGTGGGATGAAATTGTCAAATTCCACACTACTTTGAGAAAAATTGATTCTAAAAGAGCTTACGGTTTTGGTTACACGGGTAGATATGACTTTAAAGCTGCTGGTTTCACAGACGAAAAAATTAAATCCTTACAATTTGACTTGGCTAAGATGGGTATAGTTTTCCAAACACAACCAATCTTTGCATGTCAAGGTGTAAACTTATTCACCCATAACTTTGGTAAAATGTTTCTTAAAGAAGGTATTTATGGCTACATCCGTGACATCGCTGAACCTTGTAAAGAAGAACAAGCAGATGGCTTTGAAACTAAATGGTGTGGTGCTAAGCTTTCCGATGATCAGATGACCATGGCAGATGGAATGGACTTCACTATCCCATTTTGAACTATATATACATCGTATGTATCTAAGTAATTTATATTTACCCAATATATCAGTAATAAAACTTAGTAATTTAAATTCTTTACTTAACATGTAGCTGCACGTGACCTTTAAAGTGATATGCGCTAGGAGTCGATGAGCCCATGGATTTGTAGCGAGAGTTATCAATTGATTCAAAGATTCAAATATTGGAGAATATAATATTTCCATGCTTTGCAATTGCAGGGAAATTACAGATATAACTTGTAACATACGAGGGTTGAAAACAAGCTCTAATTATGCCCAAAGGCCTAGAAGCTTATCAGTTCAAATTTTCTGTGAAGGATGAGCCCAAGAAGGAAGGGGATGCTGAACCAAAGGGCAAAAAAGTACCGACTGCTTGTACATATTGTAGGCGAAGGCACATCAAATGTGACGGCGAACTACCTTCTTGTTCAAATTGCCTCAAGGTTAAGAAAGCATGTTTATACAAAGAGGCTGACAAAAAGATCAACATTACACTTGAGCAGCTTGAGTCTCTTCAACAGAATGTAATGAATCTAACAGCTGAAAATAAAAGGCTTCAAACGTCTTTGGATGAGATCATGCAGAAAAAAGAGTATAATCGTCTTGCATCTGACTTTGATGGTATATCCGTAAACTCAGGAAGTGAGAGATCACCAGAGTCAAGAGTAGAAGGGCAACTGGCTGATGAAATTTTAAGCCCCGCCAACCAAGCATACCCTTATTTAACAACCTCTGGTCATATACTCAACAACGATAACCTTCCGAAGACTTCAAATTGGTTTCCCTCTAAAAGTTTGTTTGATATAGAATTGAAAAAGCTAATCAAACACTTCAATAATGCAAATCAGGAATTTATGACAAAGGGTGCATTCAACGATTATTTGAACTCCTCCCATCTAGATCACTTGAAAATAAGTAAGGATGGAGTAAGTTTTACTGTTTACTCTCCTGCTTCAATCCAGCGGGACTCTCTTCAAATTGACTTTCCACAATATGCTGAAGCTTTATCTCGTCTCAAAAGTTTTTGTGTTGTTAATAGTGGCAGCCTATACTTTTTCAACGAAGGAATAGAATCTGAGAATTTGAGGAGAATTTACAATGAAAAGCATTCGATACCGGATTTAGTGTATAGCAAAAAAGGCCTCAAACAAAATAGTTTAACAATTGGTCTGCTTTTGTGCAAGTTTTTGCTTATATTTGCTTTGGGTGATGCATTTGCTAATGAGCCGACCGATATCATTGAAAACGTTCATTTTGTTAAAGCAACAAAGTTACTAAACCTGATCTTTGGCTCCTCAGAACTTCAAAATTGTGCAGAAGAAGGTGGTATAGACGTTCTTTTGCTTCTTAGTTATTATATGCAAATGCAGGATCAAACTACCTCGTCATCATTGACTTTAAGTCTTGCAGTTAAAGCAATAATGATTTTAGGTATACAAGTAGATAATGGTCGAAAAGCATTGACAAGAAGCGAACTTGAACACAGAAGAAGGCTTTTTTGGACTGCATATACGCTAGAAAGATTGTTAGCAACCAATACTGGTTTGCCGCTGTCGATAAATAATGAAATAATAACCGCAGAAATGCCACAGAACCTTAACGCTTCAGAAACCGGACAATATTATTCATTTCCTGATGCAGAAGTTCTGAAGCAATACGCTTTAATTGCAAAACTTGGTGCAGAAGTGTTAAGGAAGCTATACACTAACAAACCAAAAAAGAGTATTTTGCCAATTGTTCATGAATTGGCTGTCAAATTACTTCGATGGAAAAAGGGGTTACCTGATTATTTACTTTGTGACTATAACCTTGCAGAAATCAATGTGTCAAGGCAACTGACATTACTAACGGCTGAATATTTTCAAGGGTTGAATCTGGCTGTGAGACATTTGCTCTTTCATTTCACATTTTTACAGATTTCAAGCAATGACAAAAAATATATGGACTTGTCAGAAAGCTCATTTATTATACCTGCCTTATTGAATGCATCATTTCAAGCTTCGATGAATTCAATCCGTTCATTTTATTGTTTGGCAGGAAAAGGTGAAATTGCACTTTTGGGGTATATGGAAAGGGAATATTTGTATACATCGATCGTTAATCTAGTGTTATTCAACATTTCGTTTGGTGTTCATCAAGCAACAAACATTCATATAGACCATGCACTCAGTATGCTGATTGAAATGCATAAGTTAGGCAATCGACCCGCAACTCTTAGAATTGTTCAGGTGCTTATACTAATAAAAAATCTTGATTTTGGTCAATCTATGACTAGCATTTTGGATAAGTATTCTAATTTTGACGGACATAAATCTAAAAGGTTATTTAGTGAGGTTGAAGAACCACCGAGTTTTCTTTCTAATAAAAGACAAATACCAGCGGGTTATGATACAATTATGGACTACAAGTCCCCGAAATTTGAAAATTTTGTTACTCCAAATGAATCTTTCAATCGACGCAAATTTAATACTTACACTGACTCGAATCAGTACCCTACTATGACTCTTCAAGAGGATATCAAACCAGTTCTTAATTCACCCCAAACAAACCAGTTTTTCAGCCCGGCGCTGGTTCCACAGTCTACCTCTTTAGAGGAATTACTGTCGGATTTTGTTAGTTTGTCGTCAACTTCAGGCGCAAAAGAGGTTGACAGTTTGTGGGATGAAGAGATTTTTGCTTGGAATTAGTTATTATTCAAGTTTTTTTTTATTGCTAAGTAAATTATATAAAAAAAAAAGCAAAGAGCGTAATATACTAACAATAGAGAGTAAATAAACGGCAAGAAAAAGAATTATTCAAACATTTTCGACGTGCTCTATATCTCCTTTTTGGTCACTACTGACAGGCTCGAGAGCAGCATTTTCTCCGTCAAAAATCCTAGAAACTTCTTCTAAAGAATATCCTTTTGTTTCTGGATAGAAAAAGTATGTATTCAGACAAATAATAACAAGCAACACGCAGAAGACAATGTAATATTTCCATCCAATGTTATCTAAAGCAATTGAATTACAGAAAGAAGCAATAATGAGGGAACAATACACACCTAGCAGTTCAGCAGTAATACCTTTAGATCTAAGGTAGTAAGGGAAAATCTCAGTAGGATAAGCTAATAAAAGTGGAGTGTAGGCAATATCATAATGGAAATAGAAAATAAATATAAATCCAACAACTGCTTTTCCAGCAGCTTGTGATCCTTGTATATCAAATGTGGCAGAGCAGGCAGTCCAAATAATATAGGAAATCAGCATACCTATACCTGACCACATCAATAAAGTTCTTCTACCCATGAAGTCGACCAATAAAGCAGCAGATGCAGCGGCAATGAGGTTAAATATTTGTAAAATACCATTAATCAAAGTTTGCATTGAAGAAGAAGTAATACCAATTGTATCCAAAACCAAGGTCAAATAGTATGATACAACAGCAATACCATTCCATTGAGCAAAAACACCTAAAGAGACAGCAATATAAGTCCTTTTTCTATTACCAGGGGTTGAAATCAAATCAGACCATTTTGAATTAGAAGCAGCTTTTTCTAAATCTAAAGCAGTTATGATTTCAGTCATCTCAACGTCAACCAAAGCAGACGATTCATCCCCACCAGCATGATGTTCTACTAAAATTTTTCTTGCTTCACTAATTCTTCCCTTGGATACTAACCATCTAGGACTTTCAGGGACAAAATAAATAAAACATAATTGAATCACAGGATATCCTGCTTGTAAGATAGTTGGAATTCTCCATGCCCAAGTATCACCACGACCATCTGTACCATAACAAGTCCAAGAAGCTAAGATGGCACCTAAGTAATAAAGACACCAATACATGGAAGTCATTTTACCACGATAAGATGGGTAAGATAATTCTGCAACTAAAAGAGGGGCAGGTTGGACAGCTAACATACCGGCAGCACCAACAATAAATCTGGCAACAATTAGTTGGCCTAAGTTTTTTGCAGTAGCTTGAATAATAGTAGCAACAATAATACCTATTAGACCCGAGACCAAAACAATTCTTCTACCAAGTTTGTCTGTGAGCCAACCAGTTAAAGGTAAAATAATAACACAACCACAATTTTGTGCAGCGTTAACAAAACCTAGCATCGTTCCTTGAGGATTGTGGAAAAAGTCCTTCCACTCATCTAAAGATTGTAAACCATTCATAAGTGAACCATCGTAACCAGCAACAGAAGAACTTAAGAGAGGAACAATCAATAACAGATTTAATTTTAAAAGGTGTGGGACTCTAAACCATACTTTTCCATGATCAGGCAAAACTTCAGCTATAGCCTCACCACAAATTTCTTCAACAGAAGCAAACTTAAGTTTTTGTAACATGTTTGAACGTCGCTTTGATGCTACAACAGACAAAGAGTAATAATCGTCCTCAGTTATGAAACTTGACATCCTAATATAATCTGGGGTATACAGCAAAGAAATATAAAAAAACCGGGGAAAATACGTTTATATATATAGTAGGTAAAATATCCTTGCAAAGAAGCAAATATTACTAAAACAGCTTTTAAAAATTATTACGGATTGTAGTCAACTCAGTTTAAGATAGATGTATAAACAAACTCAAATTCAACGATGCTCATAATAATTCTTTGAGAACTAATGAGGAAAAAGTTACATCATCGCACTTTGCTTTTTTTTTTGATCAGCCTTGTTTTTCGGGAACAAGTTCAAAGCCTTGTGGAAGTACGCTGTTCTATAACTTCAAAGGCGTTGTAAATGCTTTCCTCATAGCTGAACTTGATACATTATATCAATCTTATTGCAGCTTACTTGAATCTTGGTTTCAGGTAGACGTTACCAAGACACTCTAGTGATTTGTAGAGGTGCGCAAGAAACCTGCATGCCACCCCACAAAACTCAAAACCATGGCAGCTCGCGCGTGCCTGGGGTAGCGGGGAAAAATAACCAGGCTGACAGTAGCCGTGAGGTCGGTCGATTAATAGAGCACACGTATGTCCGATATAGTTCAGCGCCTTGCGTCGGTATTTCTATTGTTCATTATATATACATTTTTCAATGCCCAGTACTACCGCCTTCATTTGCTTGATGCAACTGTTGATTTGAGATAGAATGTGTAGCACGTGAGAAAGAAACTTACAATTTTTTGTATTACATGCTAATGAAAAAATCAACGTATAATACTCATCTATAGAAAATATGGAGCAGTATAAAAATAATGTTAAATATATATATTGGTTGAAGTTTTTATTTTTTTTTTCATGGACAGCAGAAGCCACCATCGACAATAAAGTCACTACCAGTAGTATAAGTGGAAGCGTCACTTGCTAAGTATAAGTAAATACCTTTCAATTCTCTTGGGTCAGCATCTCTTTGCATTGGAATTTGGTTAAACCAAGCTTCTTTCATTTCAAATGGACAGTCTCCGGAGATAGCAGTATCGATATAACCTGGAGACACAGAATTAACACGGGCAAATGAAGCCCATTCAACAGCCAATGACTTGGAAAGGTGCATAACACCTGCTTTAGCAGCATTGTAACATGCTTGATTTTGAGGTTGATTGACAATATGAGCTGACATAGAAGCAGTAAAAATCAAATTACCAAAGCCTTGTTTCTTAAATACAAAACCTGAAGCTCTTGCACAGTAGTATGCACCATTAAAATCAGTGTCAACAACATTGTGCCAAGCTTCTAATGTCTGATCTAAACCTCCTGCCTTAGCTGGAATACCAGCATTAGCAATCATGACATCTAATTTACCGTCGAATTCGTCTAAGGTTGTTTGAACACCTTTTTCAACTTCCTCATAAGATTTAACATCAACTTTGTAAGCCTTGGCGGTAACACCATAAGCTTTGTGCAATTCCTCGCATAATTCAATGGCACTTGAGTTGACATGATACCATAACGATAAGTTAGCACCAGCTTCCGCTAAAGCTCTTGCAATTTCGTGTGCAATACCACCAGAAGCACCGGTAATAATGACAGTTTTTCCCTTCATGGAGAACATTTCAAAGACGCTGTCTGGAAGGGTTGGGTTAGGTTTTCTAATTGATTGTGGCATGTTATTATAAGTTCAGCTGCTGTGAGTAATGAATGATAGTGAAAAAACTTCACAATTCTTGTCATGCTCAATACTCTTGGACTTTCAGATGACCAGACCATCCTTTTATACAACCCAGAAATTATTCATTCACTTTTCATTTTACTCCCAGGGCTATTACTTGTCTCTCTATGAACGGAGGTTTCACTTTTGTAAGTGGATATCTGTCACCCCCGTCGGTACATCTGGGTATTTTCATGCGCATAAGCGCCGCACCGTGCGCATTGTTCTCAATATCGCGCGGGGTAAGTAAGGAACGCTAACTGTCAGCACTGCCGTTCATCTATTCTTTGCAACGACGAGCCAGCAAGGCACTAAGATTGAATAGCAGTGCTTACAAGAAATATGTAGCGGTCTAGGTTAGGTGTCCACCTTGAGAGATTTGATTTAATTTTATGCCACTAAAGAATCGGATGCAGATGAGATGATTCCAATCATTTTCTCAGACCAGAGTCGAAATGCTACTCCAATTACGCCAATGTCAGTACCTGGAACTTTAGCGTTCAATAACACAAATTACTTGATGAATGCTGAGCCCACGCCTGAATCATCACAAAGTAAACCAAGGGAAAACGCTACTGGTTTGGAAAATAAAGATGATTCAAATAATATTTCTACGATCACTTCGAAAGATAATGCTGATTTGGAGTCTCAAATTGATGAGAATAAGTACTCATGCAATGAATGTAAACGGCGAAAAGTCAAATGTTCACGAGAAATTCCAGAGTGCAGCGTTTGTACTAAATTTCACCGTCATTGTCTATATGAGAAGCATATGAAAACCCCATTGACCAGAAAACATTTGACTGAGGTTGAAGAAGAGCTGGATCTCATCAAGAAAGTAATTGCCGTATTTAATCCGGGATTAGATATAAAAGTTTTACTTTCAAAACTTCAGAATGGTAAAGAAATCACTGATATACCAGAGGTCGCTGCTTATCTAGAGGAGAATTCCGTTAATAAAAAACGAAAAATAACAAGTGAACTACCCCATACAATTGTCAACAGCTCTAGCAGTACAGTTAGCTCTGGAGGAGAAGCGCAAAAGTCTTCACAGTATGAATTTAGTAAACCGTTGGCCAATCAAAGCATTTTAAATATCCAGTCACTATTATCAGAAACAACAACTGAGAAATTAGCTAAAGTGTCAGATTATCAAGTTCCGCAACTTTTACCCGCTATTATTAATAATCCAAAAAGTCAATATGAGAGTAGTGGTCATTTTTTAGCAAAGACGTCTTCCCGTTTGTCTCCAATGTCAAATAACTCCGATTACACTTGGGATGAAAGGAACGAATCGGGGCCTACTTCTAATATTGATGGTATGGCGACGACAGAGCAAAATGGATATTTGGGTGCCCCTTCAAGTGCTGCTTTAATAAATTTAGTTGGCTCTGGTATGTTTTTTCAAAAAAGTAGACAGAAGTCTCATCAAAAGGGCGGATCAAATTTGGAGTACCCTATAAATGAATTGAAACTTTCTAAAGTAAGTTTGGAAAATTACATCAATAAATATTTTGAAACTTATCATTTTTCTTATCCTATTATTCATAAACCTTTGTTTATGGCTCAGTTTAATGAAATTATTCCTCCTCCCTCAAATGGCTGGAAAAGCTTAGTTTATATTGTTGCTGCAATAGGAGCATTCATGTCTGCTACTTCTGATGATGATTCTAGCGACTTACAACTATATTCTGTTGCTAAATCTCAATTGTCAATTGATATCCTGGAGATAGGAAATTTGACATTAGTTCAAACTCTTACTTTAATGTCAAACTATTTACAAAAACGTGATAGACCCAATTCTGGCTATAACTATTTAGGACTGGCAGTTAGAATGGCACTTGGCCTTGGTCTGCACCAAGAAATTAATAATCAAGAAAGTCTCTTAAATAAAGAAATTAGAAGAAGAGTTTGGTGGTGTTTGTATATATTTGATTGCGGCCAAACAATTACCTATGGAAGACCACTAGGTATACCATCCACTGGAATTGATGTAAAATTACCATCGAATATAACTGATTCAGACTTAACAAATTTAACCTCTATTTTACCAGAGCCAGTTGAAGAACCAACCATTTACACTAGTTTAATTTTACAATCCAAGTTTCATTTGTTGACAAATGGTATCTATGAAAGAATAATATCTGATCCTTTTCCCTCTGCTAAAGAGCTTCATTCCTGGAACGAGATATTTATAGAAAGATGGAAGTTGTCTGTTCCACGATTTTTTAATGAAGATTGCCAGGTGCCTGAGGAATATATGCTTGCAGCTAATGTTTTGCAATGGAGATTTAGGAACTTAAAAATAATAATGTTTAGATCATTCCTTTTAAAAAAAACCATTTCAGGCTCAAATGATAATGAAATAATTGATCCTGATGAAATTAAAGCAGGTGAAATCTGCTTGCAAGAATGCAGAGCTACGATTAATAGCATGGCAAAATTTTGGGCTGATAAGCCAAATCATAACAGAATGGATGCATGGTATACTCTTTATTTCTTGATACCTGCAGTTGTGATGCCTCTTATATGTTTGAGGAATGATCCAACTTCAGTTGCAGCCCAGTTTTGGAGATTTGATGTTCTGAGTGCAAAAAATACAATCAATAATCTATTACACATTTGTCCACTAGCAAGTAGTGTTTTGGATTTAATTGATAATCTGGGGTCAGGATACGTAACCACAGTGGAAAAAGATAATGTTTTCTCCTATGCAACTAGCCCTACAGATGAGAGTCCATTATCACAATTCATGCAAATACATTCTATGCTCTGGCCCGGTTCATTTGACATAGATCAGCAGTTTTGAAGTATTCAGTTATTCGAGTATAAAATAATTTAAATTTTTAAAATACCACTATATTAGATTTTATAAATAATAAACGAATGTCGACTAAGCTTACTTTATTTTTCAATTTCTATATATTGCATGTATTGCATGTATTGCAAAGGTTGTTAAGAGTGTCTTCTCATAGCCTATCAAACTTACTTGATACTATATCTGTGTAGCACTTAAATTTAGGGGGAATCTATCTGCTATTTGCCATACTAATAACAATGAAAAACTCCTACTAATTCAAATTAATGTGTAACCTCCTCCGATAATCATTTCATCTCCCGTCATATAAGAAGATGCGTCACTGGCCAAGAATACATAGGCACCTTTCAATTCATATGTTGAGCAAAGTCTACCTGCTGGAATCATAGCAAACCAGCGATCTCTCCATTCCTTTGGATGAACATCTAACATGTCGGTTGCAATATAACCTGGAGAAACACAATTGACACGACAGATACCAATCCATTCAACAGCAAGACACTTGGCTAGTCTAACAAGACCCGCTTTAGAAGCATTGTATGGAGCTTGCTTTTGAGGAAAGTTGACAATAGATGAAGAGACTGATGCCGTAAATACAATTCTTCCTTGGTCAAGCTTTCCTTCTTTTTGTTGCTTTTTGAAAGCATTGGCAGCAGCTTGTGCTGTAAAGAATGCACCGTCCAAGTTAACTTTCATAGTACTAAGGTAAGACTCTTCTTTGAAATCTTCTGCTGGCTCGTGAACGGCAATACCAGCATTTGGTACTACAACATCAAGTCTACCGAAATCATTGACCACTTGCTCAACAGTTTCAGTGATTGCAGTCTTGCTGGACACATTACACTGGTAAGCTTTGAATTTAACACCCAACTCTTTGAATTTAGCTTCTAATTCAGCAATTGTTTCTTTACCCGAAGTGTTATATGTAATAGCAACATCACTGCCAGCTTCGGCTAGTCCAGTAGCGGCGGCAAGTCCAATTCCTCTAGAACCTCCAGTAACTAAGGAGACTTTTCCCTTCAAAGAAAATAATTGTAATACAGGAGCGTCTTTGTTTTGATATAACATTTTTTATGTTCAATTTCTTGTATATAAGAATATGAAGTAATACAAATTCCATAATGTTTCTGTTTAAACTGATTTGCCAAATATTTATACAGACCTTGTGATGTTTATTAGGCAAAGTAACTCGAGTTGACTGTTTTCCGTGTAAACGGAGCTACTACCAAAAACGGAAATTTATATACTTTCCCCATATTAGTGGAACGCAACACTAGTTCCGTTATTCAGAAACTAGTAGGCTTATAGAATAGAATGTGGTCAAAAGAAATCGTGACTTTAGTACAAATAATTCAAAAAAACTCACAGTACACTTCTTGCAAAAAAGAGCATCAAACCCTACGGCAGAAAGAAAATTATGTTATATGTTTTTCCTACTACAATTATTTAAGCTATGAACGGTTTCTTTAAGCCCAAGTTTTACTTGCTTTTTAGTTATTACAGTCAATTCAAGTTTGTATACATAATATATTACTTGCAATATTTTTTTCTATGATGTAGTTTTAAACAAGATGTATTATCTATAAAAAGGAAAACAGTATAGAGCGATACAAATGCTAAACTTGTTGAGAAGACAATGGCACACTCTCCTATGAATAATAGAGTGACAACAAAAAACAAAGTGTTTTTGTTTAGTCTTGAACACCTTCAATAATCACCTTAACAACGTCTGTTCTTCCTTCTTTTACTAGTTCAAAGGCCTTTTCAGCTTCTTCAAATTTGAATCTGTTTGTAATTAACCTCTTCACGTCAACTTTTCCAGAAGCAACTAAATCAACAGCCGTTGAGTATACTCCAGTTGTATATCTTAAGGATCCTGTCCAATTCAATTGCTTGATCAAAGCTGCTGTGACTGGGAAAGAAACAAATTCTTTTCCCATTCCTGCTTGAACGAATCTAGCTTCAGGTCTAGCTAAAAATACTCCTACTTGCATACAAGGTTCAGCACCAGTAGCTTCTAAAATGACATCTGGACCTTCACCTAAATCAAACTTTTCTTTTATTTCAGCAGCAATTCTTTGAGCAAAATGTTCTTCATCTTCATCTTTTCCTTTAAATGGCATTTTGTAAACACCGTTTGCACCAAAAGTTTCAGCAAATGCAAGCCTACCATCTGAAATATCAATACCAATAACTTTCTTACAGGAATATGCCTTAGCTACTGCTTGGCATAAGACTCCAATAGGTCCACATCCAAATACCACAACACTATCTGTAGCTTTAAGTTCAGCACGTCTTGCAATTTGAACGGCCACAGAAACCGGCTCAACCAAAGCTGCCTCTTCCATGTCCATATGATCTGGAATCTTGTAACAATAGTCATAAGCCACCACATAATATTTTGCTAATGTTCCATCCCATGGAGGAGTAGCAGCAAAAATTGTGTCTTCACAATGGTTGTATTTACCTGATCTGCAATGATCGCAAAATCTACAAGGTACTCCCGGTTCAATAGCCACTCTATCACCGACTTTCAAGTGCTTCACTTCCTTACCAATTTCAACAACAGTACCGGAAGATTCATGACCCAAGATCATTTCCATGCCATCTTCTAATATGAATTTTCCAATTCTACCCTTCTGCCAGTAATGAACATCACTACCACAGATACCGGTCTGAGCGATATGCACAATAACATCCTTCTCGGATCTCAATTTAGGGGTAGGTCTTTCTTCAATAACGACGTTTTTAATAGATTTTAAAACAAATGCCAAGTGTTTATCTTCAACCATCTTTTTTTCTTTGATTTTTATTAATCTGTTGCAACATCATAACAAGTTAACAATTACATGTCTAGAGAGTTAGAGAGTTGCAAATTCCAAGATTCTTATAACACACTCGTGGTTGATGAAAGTCCGTTTTGAATGCGGAGAGTAGACTGAAAATCCCCGTCATTGCACCGTCGCGCCGGAAGGTGCAGCTCGAACCTCAGTAGACTGCGGGCGCTAAATAGCCCGTGGAGGTAAGCATGATTATTTATACACGCCAAAAAGTGCATCTAAAAACATTCACAAGTGAAAAAGACAAGAATGTCGAAAAGTTAGGTTAACAGTTTTTGTGGCCTTTGTTAGCTAAACAAATTTCATGGAGCAAGTGTATAAGGATTTAGCCTTTCGGGCTATAGATTTGCTCAGTCAATCTGACAATGACAGAATCATTATAGCTATTGTAGGTATTCCTGGTTCAGGGAAAACGACAGTAGCTGAAAATGTTTCAGCTCTTGTCAATGGCATAAATGGTGCTATATCATCCAAAGTAGTAGGGATGGATGGGTTTCATTTATCAAGGGAACAGTTGAGAAAGTTGCCAGATCCAGAAAATGCGTTCAAAAGAAGAGGAGCTCCTTTCACTTTTGATTCAATGGGAGTTGTGAATTTTTCTAGGCAGTTGCATCATTCATGCCTGACTGCCAGAGGAGAAAGGGATACTATTGTAGGTCCATCATTTGACCATAAACTGAAAGATCCTGTAGAGGGAGGAGTTATCATAGAAGCTAAAGTAGATATCATTTTTTTAGAGGGACTATATCTTTTACTTGATATAGATCCCTGGAATCAGATCTGTAACTTTGTTGACTCGAAATGGTTGATTGAAGTCGATATGAAAGAAGCTAGAGATAGAGTGGCATTCAGACATTTGAAGGCTGGCATTGAAACAAGTCTGGAAGATTCATATAAACGAGTAGACTCAAATGACATGCTAAACGCTTCGTTTGTGCTAGAGCATCTATTACCAGTGGATATTACTGTTAAAAGCGTCAGTGAAACCAAAATTCTGGATAGCAATGTTTAATTTACCATGTTTATAGACTTTCAGTGCAAGAATTTTGCAATTTTATTACATACTTAAAAAGTTTATCGGCTATAATATTTGCTTAGACCATTACTTTCAAATGGACACAATTCACATTTCAAGACAATAGCAAAAGCTATTTAATCAGTTGCACATTACAGCACTTTGAAACTGATAGTATTTTGAATTACGCTTTTATGTATATTGTGATAAGGAAGATGCATTCAGAAACTTGACTAAATCTCAAAGCAGAAGAAATATATAATAAACCGGCATCTTTTGAGCACCTAGTAAATGGCGCTTGTGTGCGGCAATTTATCAAGCTGCAAACTAATAGAGAAACGTATACACTTTTAGATAAAAGTTCGTTTATGATTATTATATGAAACCAAGAACTCAATTGTATACATGTATTACATATCTATATATTGAACAACAAAATTACAAACAATGTTTATTTTGTCTTTTGAAAACCCTGAAAATAAAAAGCAGTAAAATAAAAAAAGAAATATGACGAAATCAAAGTAATGCAACAAAAAGCACTGCAATTAACCCAAAAATAATGCTTTTGGAGCACCACGAATTATGATAAAAGTTTAAATTCATTAACGATGACGCACCGCTTTCGCTGGATGTGATACTCTGAGCTGATGAGTTTGCAAGTGATCCAGATGCAGATGAAGATGAACCAGATGTCACCGTGGTCAATGTTGTTTTATCCATACTTGATGATGAAGTTGTGTTCTTTGCCGAGTCTTTAACTGATGTTTTGTTTCCACTTGTTGCAGAAGAACTCGTAGAACGGCTTGACAAAGTAGCCTTTGAAGTAGAAGATTTTGTTGATGTTGAGTGTGAACCAGAAGTGGACGAAGCGTTTGATGACGAAGAGGATGATGAAGATGATGAATCATCAGAATCAGCTTCGCTGTATCTTCCGTTAACCTCACCATCAGTAGCTTTAATTGAAGACCATGATCCAGAATCATCTGTATAAGTATACTCTGTACCAGTTGAATAATCTGAGATTTTAACGTCTTTCACAAACATGGAAAATGGAGCTTGCGAATAATCAGTCGAGCCACCTGCCCATTCAATTGTACCCTCCGAGTTAGAGGAGTCACCACCAGCCCAAATACCCATCATAAAATACATAGGAGACTGAGGGTAGCCATCTGCATTGTCTGATTTTAGTGTTCTAACTGCTGTTCCATCGATGTACCAGGTTAAAGCAGTTTCAGTCCAGTCTATAGTGTAGTTGTAGTAATCAGTACGTGGATCTCCCGGAGTGCTATGGTAAGCACCACGGTCATATGTTGTTGTATTACCTTTTGAAAAGAAATTAGACTGTACTTGGGTTCCATCTCCACCAAACCATTCAAGATCGATTTCGTCTAAGTCATCACTTTGTAAGTATATAGTTGATATAATACCAGTACCGTTTGCCGTTTTAACCATTGCTTCCACTCTACCAAACATGATATAAAAGTTAGACTTAAGAGAAGGATTGTCATATCTTTCTGCAAGTGTAAATTCGACACCGTTGTCGCTATAGGTAATCTCATCTGGAGTTGAGTAAACTGAGAACTGATCCGATTCCTCTGAAAAGCTAACAGAAATATCTGTAGCTAAAGCCGCATCAGCAGGACATCCTGTTGTTGACAATGGATTACACGTAGCAGTAGCTAAAGTTGTAGTTGTGGCTGCCGACACTATACTTGAGAACGCTAGTAATGTAAATATAGGAGAGATAGTCTTGAGGGACAACATAACCATTTTCTTTCTTTTTGATTGTTTGGAATGTTATAAATATGATGACCAGCTGACGGAAACTGAAATGGAAGACAAAAACTTTCTATAACACAAGCAATTTGTTCGCCATGGATGATTTACTTCACTGTTTGCATGAGCGGATCCAGAAGACTTATATACGCCAGTTTGGGTCACAAAGCTGAAACCAAAACGAACCTCGTCAAAACCAGCCAGCTCGACGCGCCCTGCCGCAAGAGTTAAAATGCGCCGCACTGCCTGGCGTCCTCGGGCGCGTTTAAAGATCAAGGCTCAGCAAGAATCTATATATAGACTGGTTTCTCTGTCTGTTTTCTATCAATGTATCCCTAGATGGCCATTTATGCGATGACAAAACGGTATGTCGTGGTTTAATGATACTTATGGTACGTTTGTACACTCAGTTTTTTACGCTTAAACGAGGAATAGCCATAGATCATGAAATGAAGATTTGGATCAGACAAGATCGTCCGTATCGAGGAAATTAATTGCATTTGTTTACATATTACCAAATCGGGATATTTTAAATAAAAATGGCTGGTTTTTGATATTTTCAGTTGATGAAACTAATAAGCGTTTCATTTAACAGTATACACTATAAGAAGTAAGGCGGATATATAGATGTTTTTCAAAGATGTCAAAAGGTCCTTTGAGGTGAAACCCCCTGCTGGTAGCTCTGTATAAAAATTGGTCTACCACTCGTGCTTAGGCGGAGGAGCAGATACGGTAACAATACCATTGTAGCTAATATCGCAGCCACTATCACATATTGAAATGCCCAGATCACTAGCTAAAAATGTCTTCTCGCTGTCACTTATACCATATGGATCTCTTGGAATCCATAACTCCTGCTTGTCGGGAATAAAAGAAAAGCAAGGATGCAAGAACTCCATCCTCAGCTGCTTCATATCTGCCTCGCTTTCATGTAACGTTTCATCATTTACTATTTTATCGTGTTTAACTAGTGGCGTTGTATTGATCAGTTTTGAATATTTTTTATTCATTAATATGTGCAGTTTAATGGTGATAAACAAGACAGCAATCATTATTATCCCTAGTGCAAAGCATTTCTTATCCCCATTTTCATCCTTGACTAAGAAAAATAATCCAATCAAATATATCTCTAAACTGTAGATGCCAGCTTGCATTTGTTTCATACCAATGGTATATAATTCTCCAAAACTTTCAGCATTATTCTTGAAATAGTATTTGTAACTCAGACAATACTTCAATGCAAGTAAATCTAAAACGAAGTTGATCAAACAAAAGAGAGTCACCAAAGGTGAAATAATAGAGTACACTATACCAATTGAAGCGTATACCGACATAGTAGCGTACATTCCACCCCAATTTGGTTTGATCATTGCCTTTATTTTTCTTTCAAACTTCTCTCTGGGAGTTTTGTCTATCAAAGTAATCATAAATAGATATGCAAGAAAGCTAGAAATTTGCAACAGGCTGCTGCCTAGAAAAGCCAATCCTTTCAATACAAAAAATGAAAAGAAAAAGTTAGAAGCCTTGGGAAAATCCTGTGCGACCATTGTTGGTACAGAAGTTGGTTGGGTTATTAGTCTTTCTAAAACAACAACTGTTCCAGATGAAAGCGATATGACAATGAACAAGTGAAAAAATAGAAACAAAAATATCCAATTGCAGAGGTTTAACTGAAAATCTGACTGAAATTTATTACATTTTTTAGATGAAAGCCACTTCAAGATACAAAGGGAATTGCCTGTCAATATAGTCAGCATTACTGTAGGTAATATACTAGAGATGAAGTCTATGAAAAAAGTGGGTAGTTCATTAACAAACGAAAGTGTGGGAATCAAAACAGTCAAATAAGATAACTGTGACAAAGAGCCAACAAACGCAACTGGTAACATCCATAGAACAATTACAATTACTGTAACAAGCACCAAAAAATATTTTCTGGTATATTTGAGTGCAAGACTGTTTTTTGTTTCTGCAATGAGATCTTTCCAAACAATTGACTGTGGGTCTAGTATTACATGTGACTCAGTAATAATGGAAAACTGTTTAAAACTTTTACCGTTTATTAGCTGTTTGGCCAAATATGCGCTTTTTGCATCATTAAACCGTACAAAACAACTTTTGAAAGAGGCTTCACTACCCTTGCCAGGTAGTAATTGAGCCTGCATTAGACGAATTTCACAATCCAGCCCCGCTAACTTGCTCTTGTAATAGTCATAAACTGGAACTCTTTTTGAAAAACCTATTATTCCAATTTCTAGATTGTCCATTATCTTGATTGGTTTATACATAGTTTGGCTGTATCTCATTTCAGACATAACAGAGGTATCACTTTGTTTAAACGGTAATATATTTTGCTTGTGTTTGTGATGAGATATGGTAACTTCTTTACTTATTAATTCAAACTCAAACCTCTCTAGCCTGTATAAGTACTGCTTGTACTGCTTAACTAATTGATTTAGTTTATCATACTCAAGTACAGGCCAGATTTCTTTAACACCGCCTGAGGTTTGATTGATTATCTCTAATAAAGTCTCTCCGTTTCTTAAATGGGGAGGAATATGACATATCAATAGTATGCTAAGATAATCATACTTCCTTTTGTTTTCGAAGGCGCTATCAGTAATATAGTTTTGTCCCAGGCGTATAGTTGCCTTTAATTCTTTGTTTAAGTTGTAATAGTACCAAAAGATAGTGAACAGTGCAATAAAAAAATGGAAAAAATATTTTTCAGTATTTTCTTTAGAGATATTTGAAATTGATAAAATATCTAACCCCTTGATTGATTGAATATTACTATTTTCAATGTCTCCAAGAATATTTACAGGCAACAATATAGGAATATTAACAATTGATAAACCCATAAATATAACTATTAGTTGTCTTATAAATCTCATGAAACAATAGGCATCTATTCCATAAAGTAAATGTATCCTACTTGGGTTACTTGTTAATTTAAATGCCCATTGAAACCAGCCAAAAAGCGAGTTTTGTGGCTCTTTGGCTTTTACACTTTCCGGCACCAAGTAGCAGGAAGGTTGAAAGAAATCTTTGAATTTTAGTCTCAGCATTGAGAACAATATAACTTGCATTATACAGAACACCAAAGAGACCAATAAAGACGATAAAAAAGCTTCTGTTGATATGCCTACAGAACTCACCGCTATTTTGGAAGAAGTAGTTGCATTTAGAAAATGCTGAATATCTTTTACTATGGGACCAGCCAATTGTCCCATCATTAACGATTCGTTAATTTGTTAAGTTTTGCCAAATTGCTTTAGTGATTGAAGACAAATCTTTGAAACTGGAAATTCTAAAAGCTTGTCACTATCAAATATCACTCATCTGTTGGTTTAGTGAATTTGAACAATTTAAAGTCTTTGTGTCCCCCTGATAGTCAAGTTTGGGTTCTGAGGCTGTGCTGGTATTTAAAGGTTTTTTTATTTTCTTTTAAAGCAAGTCCCAAATGTTTGGATCGAAGTTCGAACAAGAATTGATAGAAAAGAGAGTTGTTTACAATCCTAAACTCCTATTATACCCTAAAAAAGCTTAGGTTGCTGTCATAATGTCTCAGTTGGAAGGTGGAAACAGTCATCAAGTAGGTGGATCTCTGAGGGCAGATGGTAGCAGGCGAAAAGTGATACGAATAAAGCCAGGATATGTAGCTCAAGAAAATATACCCAAGTACAATGCTGCACAAAGAAGAATCCAGCGATCCAATCCGACGGGATCTAACACATGCAAACTTAGTGAAAATAACACCAGTTCATCTTCATCTGAAACTAAAGATTTTACAACTGATAACTCGGGTATAAACGAACTAACGACAAAAATCAAGGAACTGAAGGTTGAAGAAGAGCCCGAACAAATTGACAATGAAACGAAGAGAGAAGATATAAAACAAGAAAGCAAACAGAAACCTGCCCAATTGGCTAGGAGTGGTAACACTCCCATCAGTCAAAAAGAAAGAATCAATAGAGTAGGTAAGAAAAGAGATAGTGGTAAAATTGGGGAACATCATTGCAGAGATTGAATACAGTGCAAGACATCCCAGTGGGTTAATTTACCATAACAGAATCATTGCTGGGCAAAATTTGTAATATGAAAATATATGTTTAAAGTATGAATGTTAAGAATATATACATTATTTATGTGGGTTGAAAAGGGTTTCAAAAGAGTGCTTGGTAACTTCTGCTCGACTGGATATATAAAACTAGGAATTATAAATAGACTTGCAGAATAAAGCTATAAAAAAAAGTGTCTATTTTTTGCAGGGGCGTGAAGTAAATATCATTCAATTCAAGTGTATCTGTGCGTTGATAGGGAACTATGAAATCATAATATTATCATGACTATAAGCCTATTGACCGCTTTGTTGAATTCTAGCAATATACGATTTTGAAACTGAGTTCCAAGCTCTCATAAATTTTTCGGAACACTGATTGATGCATACACTTTCAGCACTAGTCAATGAACTGGAAGGGTTGATAATGCATTTTTCGAAACAAGATTCGGTTAATCTGTTCACCAAAGTACTAGCATGGGCTGTTGCAAATTCTGTCAAGACGGAGTTTTTTATCTGCTCTGCTGCTTGTGAAGACTGTGGAGTGCTGAAAGTTGGGGCACTTGAGCCTGAGCCTGAACCAAAACCTAGCATCACTTGTATTGTTTTGAGCTGTGGGATCTGTATATAGGAACACTAGGTGACAGTTCAAACCAGTACGGTTTATTACTTCAATGCTTTCTTTCCTTTTCTTTCATCTCCTTCCATCAATAAAATTTCTTATTCGCGGTCACGTGATGTAAATTGGCTGTTACATAGAGTAAAAGAGGCTCCATATGTGCTTGACTTTGTTGATGGCCTTGTATATAGAAATACACTAAAAAGTATCACTGCAAACTCATGTAGTGCAGGTCTTTCAGTACATTCACCGATTATATGTGGGGTGACCTGACCACTGCCGAAGGATTGTACAGTGACACACTCACCCCCTATGCGACTGCGCCAGGCTCTAAGCGCCGATTCTAAATTTAACACTGCCGCGGCTTGTACAGCAGGGAAAATGCAGGGGGCTGGCTCGTGCATTTTTAAGGAACGGTGAATCCTAGTTGATTCAACTTTATCCAAAAGCTGTTAGCGTTAGATAATTTGATAGCTACAGTTACTGCAGGATCCTCTTAGACTCAGCATCAACGCTCACCTAGCAAATTTCGGTCATCTGCATCTACTGCTATCTTTCATTTCAATGTATATTCCCAATTTAGAAAATATATCAGAGTTCGTTGATTTCATATCTTCGAAATCGGACGCGTTGTGTCCTAGTGAACTGATACATTCCACGTTCGATAAAAGAAGTATAACATCTACTGCCGAGTCATTCAAATCATGGGACACTTGTATGGATAATAAAACATGCAAAATTGTTGCCATTGTAGGTATAGTTTTAGCTTGTTTGTTTTTGTTTTGGATTATTTCAACCGTGTTCCAAATGATCTGTTGCGGTCTTGAATTAACTGCTGCTATTTGTTGTTGTCTTGGAAAATGTTGTTGCAACGGTGGCAACCGCCGTAACCAGCAGCCACAGATGGTCTATGTGCAGCCAAGGGGACATCAGCCCCCTCCGATGAGTATGAGCTCACGTGGAAATGCTTATAATAATCCCAACATGTATAATGTCCATCCTCCACATCATGAAAATCCTTTTGGGAACAATCATAGATACTAGTAAGGATATCAAGGCACTTTAACCTATTTTTGATATCTGCTTATTTGAGGTAATTGCTCTGTTTTTATAGTTATGTAGGTTTTATTGATTTTCTGTTGTTCTAGGGTGTTTTTTCTTTCTTATTAGGCGTCAATAGTTTGTTTTTATTTACATCTCATATAGACTAAACTATCAAATTTATACGATATCCATGCTTAAATTAATAACTGAAACTATAAATTTATCTATTTTTAAAGTGTTTGCCATCCTCCAATATCCATCTGGCTTTCCAGCTTTCTTGCTACTTGATTTTGTAAATTATGAGATAACCAAACATTTCTGATTATTTCATCATATTTAGCCTTTGACAGATGCAAATCATGACCTCTTTTGGAATCAGTTTCGTTTTCACCATGATCATCTATATATGGAGATTCAAAAAATGAACCTTTGTTCTTGTACAACAGTAATAATGCATTACTTCTTGGAATTAAGAATAAACCAATTCCCCCATTCATACATTCACTATTTGCATGCATGTTACAAGACCCATACTTATCGCCTACTTTAGTAACCTGCAACTCGACAATTCTTGCACATAATAAGCAGATTGCAGGATCAAAATACTTTCTTTCCCCTCCATCCAAACTTTTTTTCGATTCATTGAAATGTGTGAAGAATTCAAATATTTTGTCCGGCAAAGAGATTAATCTGATGCAACCTGGGTAAGAAATTTTGCTTAATAATAACTTAGAAACTTCACTTCTAGCATTTATGAAATCTTCGTGGCCTTTTTTAGTTACTATGATTCTTAGCATATCTATTGTTCTTGGTATATTCAAGACTGAGCATAGTTGGTCTGCCTCTAGCCGAATATCACTAAGTTTAAACCATTGTTCTTCATTAACTACTGCAAACTTGACAAATGAATAGATTGCCACACATCTTAAAAATGGAGTGACTAGTTTGATTAACATTGCATACAACGTTTTTGACAACGTATCCTCGGTTATCCTGATGCCAGAAAACTGATAAAAGCATTCATTAATCAACTCATAATCAGAATTTGATAATTCGAATTCATCAAACTCAACAAGATCAGTTAAAGAACATTCATCAATGTCAAATCTATAAGCTTCGACTCTTGCAAAAATCATGAGCAAACTTTGAATAACATGCTTGCTAAAAATGTACTCTACAAGAAAATGATAGTCGATACCAGCAGAGTCAATAGGATCAATACTCACAAGCGTTTTGAAAAAATCTTCACCTTCATATATCAAAGAAGGATCATTATCCAAGTTTATTAATAAGCCTAATGATAATTCACAATAACTTAATTCTGCATTTGCCACTTCAGTTTCACCTTTGTTCAGCGACGGTATAACGCTTTCCAAATGTAAAACCTCCTTGTATTGATTCCAAACTCTCAGTTGGGTCAAAATTTTATTGGATAATTGATTTAAAATCAATGGAGGCGATCCCGATGGGATTGGAACACCACGCAATGATATTTCAACTGATTTAATAGTGTTTGCAATCAGTGCCTCTAGACTTTCATGAGGAACAATCAGCGAAGACATTAGTTCCATGTTATGACGTAAAAAAGCTGACACCCTCTGTCTTAAAAAGTCAGATGAGTCATCTTCTGCTAAGAATTTCGACTGTATCGACAACTTGGCTTTGGAAACTATTTCCACTGAATACTCTTGCACAATATTATCAAAATTTCTTGTTATGAAAGAGGTTAAATCTTTATCTGGCAATATCTCTCCTGATGTTTTAGCCAAATTTCTCGCAAACGAAGTTCTATTTGAGCTGTAAAATATTGGAATAAAAACATTATTGACAGCTTTACACAACGGACACAAAAACTCACCTCTTTGAAAATCTTCGGGCACCGTCCTGGTGAATTGAGATGTCTGGCGTGTCTTGAAATTCTGCACAAAACTAGTAAAGCATGAAAAGTGCATTCCATGGCAACAACTTGAAATAACTGGCAAAACTGATTCACACTCATAGTCACTAGATGGAAAACCAGGACCTACAGAAGCCTTCTTTTCTACTTCCTTCAAGTATTTGATACATTTATTGTTGGAGCTGGGTATAAATTCTTCATTTAAGTTATATCCATCACTAAAGCTTTTGTAAAACCAATATTCGTCTTCAAACGGAACAGACCTAAACTCATTTGACTGGCTGATGTTACTGATGATTCCGAAAAGTTCATCTTTTGAAGCAGGCATCTGACACAATATACAATGCTCCACAGGAAACGGCCATCCTGCTATCTGATCATCGATGTTGATATCTTTAGCATGTCCGAACTGACTATTCTCTTCATCAGAAGTATCCATGACATCGTCGTTCATATAGTTTAAAGCAAATTCCTCTTGTTGCTTTTTGAATTTGGCCATTATCTTTTGTTTCTTCTTTTTTGATAATTTTTTCTGCTTCTTCACATCTTTTTCTGGTGCGTTCTCAGACGACTTGGACAAATAAACTATCTCTTCGTTGTATTCATGAATCATCGTATCCACTCTGACATTTGCACCTTCGTAAGCCTCAACTAATTTTTGAAGAAGCAGCCTTGCTTCGGCGTGAAACATTTGCTTATCTTCTAGCAGCAAAGTGCCATATAAGTATCCATGAACATTTGTATGAACTAAGTAGTTTGTTATGAAGTTTTCATTATTTGGAAGATCAAGGCATATATTCAACAGATGGAGAACCAATTCCATTAAGTTATCTGAGTTTTGATCAACTGCATATATATGCTCAAAGGTCTTATGAATATTATTCGCAAACAAATCAGTCGCTATTATATTGATTATATTTCTATAAGGGCCACTTCTGTCAACCTGTTTAGGAGGTAGTACAATGCTATCAAATGGCACTATTAACTGCTTTTGTTTTCTCCTTTTCAAAAGCTTTATTACGTCTTCTCTTTTATTAGCAGTATAATGGATATAATAAGGATCTACTTCATCAAACAAATCTGGCTTCAATTGATAAACTTTGGATTCTTTCAACGTGGAACTATTTGGAATTTGCTCAGCAACATCCTGAAAAATGATAAAGAATCTCTTTTCAGCTGCTATGTGCTCTGGGATTTCTGAGATTAATTCACCATATGTCATTGGTTTGAAACATAACGTCTGAATAACCTCCCTTCTAATTTTCAAATCAAGGACTTCTTGTGCTGATCTATTATGCAAATGTATGTCTTCCGTCAAACAATGTATATTGAATAAAATAAATTCTTCTAACAATTCCATAAATGTGTTATCATGTTTAGTCTTATCGCATTTGCGAACAGACCATTCAGATAGCCCCCACCTATCAATTATGGCGGGTAATGTGACTGAAGGTTCTTCTGCTGCTAAAAAACATTGAACCAAATATAGATCTCTTGAGTAACCAAACTCCCTTATTCCAGAGCTTTTGTAAATATTCATTTGGTTTTTCACGCTTAATCCATTTCTCACCCATAATCCAACCTTGATCTGCGACAATAACACAATGGTTCTTAAAGGAAAATCAAAGATAGCTTTTGTTTTAAATGAGTCCGTTCCATCATCCCCCTTTGTATCCTCTAGGGCTGGGATTCTACAAAAATTCTGTAAACTGTCGGGGTAAGAAATATCTTTGTTGAACTCTATTAACCACGATAATAGAGAGTGAAGTGGATGTAAAAGACTAACCTTCTTTGAAGAAATATCACAACATATGGTGTAGTAATCACCATCCACTAAAGAAACTTTATGCATAGCAATGGCATCCTCCTTATCTGAAATCAAGAGTAGATCTGTCGATTCACCAGATACAGCTTCTCTGCTCAAAGTAGAAAAGCGATACAAGGCAAGCAAAATGTTCTCCATAAAAGTGGTGATGAAATGACATTGCGGTGAAGGGATTTTGTTAGCTGCTTTACCTATCGTCTCCGAAAAGTGAGATATAACAGACATCGCATTGAAATAGAGACCATAATCAGTGGATTCATATTCAATGTGTGCGTTTGCTTCTCTTTTCATACATGGATTGCTCTGAAAGAGTAACAAAACATCAATTACCTTGTTTGTAAAGGAGGGAGAAAATATAACCAATGGATCTTTTGTCCTACTGATAATGTATGTCATATCTAAAAAGATGTGACCCCACTTCCTATTTTTTAAAGATTGATACATCATCTTTCGATTATATCTGTGTGGCTCTTCTTGGTCATCCAGCTTTCTGGAGGGCGAAAGGTAGCTGTAAACTAATAAAAGCATTCTGTATAAATCGCCATGTTTAGCTATTGTTGTACAGCTCAAAGGGCAAGTAAATAATTGAATTGACAGAGCTGGTAACACTGAAATTTCGGGTTCTCTATCAAAAATCAAAAATAACTTGGCCAACTGAGGATATATGTCAATGTATTGAACGGTCACCAATAATTGATATTTCAAATTCGTGATAAGCGCAAAAATATACAAATCATGTAATTTCGAACGAGCAAGCTTGGGAAATCGTAAGTCAAAGAAAAGCAGATACTGAAACTTTGATCCAATGAACGAAGTTTTATCTAATGTTGATTGATATGTATAGTCACATTCCTCTATTAAATTTTGAGGAATATCCCAGGGCTCCCATGTTGAGTTTATCACATTATGATAAAAATATGGAATTTCATTATCATTTACTAGACTAATATTTTTCAACCGTTCTTTGACGGGTGGATCCAATTCTGACTGCATTATATATCCAGATTTATTAAGTGAGCCACTTTTCCACTTAGATAAAAATACCTTACAGAATACATTCTGGACAAACTCATAGTTGACAAACAAATTTGTTTTAGTAAGATCCAAGAGCCAAAAAATCAACTCGTCTGCTATTTCTTCCTTAAAAACATCTCTACAGTTCTTTATTGACGCCGTTAGCCCTGTTGAAGTAATGATATTCTGTTTCTCAATCAGATACGCCAAATTATCAGATGTCATCACTGTCGCTTTACCATATATGTTGATCCTGTCTACCACCATTCTAGCAAATTCTAAAACTTTGCCTGTTGCTATATGTACTCTCTGTATAGCATCTCTGCTTTGGTGAATTTGATCGTTATACAACACTAAAGCATACTTGGTACACACTGTATCATCAATTCCATAAGCAGCATAGCTGAATGAAGAGCATATGGTATGTTGATGTATTTGGTGCGGTTTTGAAAGTGGAACAATAACTGAGGTTGAAGTAGACATTACATCAAGCACGTAATCAACGACAGTCGAAAGAGTCAGAAAAATTTTTTCTTGTTCTTCAATTGTCAACTCTTCGTCTCTCTTCTCCTCGGCATATCTACAATGAATATCACGGCTCCATGCTTCTGGGTCACCACAGTCACAAACACCGCTGTTATCTCTTTGTGACAATGTCTTGTGAACTTCGTGCCCCTCGTGGTCCTGACTATTGAAACAATAGCAGCATAAAGCGCATGACTCGTCGTATCCACATGTTAAACAACGATAACAGGGATCTCCCTTAAGAAATTTTCTAGAACAAGGTCTACCATAATGGTAATGCTGATCTTCTGATTCTTCTAATTTCCAGTCAAAATCTTCGTAGTTATCAAAGTCCAAGGAAGGGTATAGTTTTTTCAAAACCTTTTTCTTATTACCAGACATGTAATAAGCCAAATACTGAAATATCTCTCTCCTCGTCTCTTGGTTGAACTTGAAGTTAAAGCGTAAAGGCAATGACGCCAAATCTGCCTTCAAGTCGTTCAAATCATGTATCTCCATTTTCTTCAATTGGACAACTGGAGTATGTACACTGTAAAACGAAGTTCCAGAATCCTGAGCGACTAAATCTCTGGCTATTTTCTAGTGACTTGTCGGTTCAAAATAGACTCAAGCAATACTATTGTTATAACATTTATGCCAATATTTATGTTAAACATGTTTGCCTCTGGAGATTAACAGTTTAGTCTTCATATGTCAATGGATGGCGTGTGCACAGCCGTATAATATTCAAAACTTTATGTGGGTCGATAGACTTTGGGGGAGAAAATAGAAAGAAAGAAACGCTATCCGGGCGACAAGTTTAAAAACCATTGGAGACCTACAATAAGTAAAGGAACTGACCAAAAGAGTGGTATCCTACCCCTTATTCTTTCATCAGTATCGCAAGTTATTAGACGTTTGAGTGTTCTCCATACGCATTTGTTCATTGACACTTTTCTTTTTTCATCAATTTTCCTTATACTCTTTATCTCATTTGACTTGTTGCGATCGCTTAAAGTTCCCTTGAGTATCCAGATCAAAACTGATTACCAATACCAATATTTTAATCAAGATAGTGCGAATCATGAGTGTGCTACTTTCATCAGATGAAAATAAGGAGTTTTTTTCTAAACTGATGACTCTTTGTGAAGAGGGCTCTGCTACTTCTTCCATCCTCAGTGTTTACAAGCTTTTTTACTTTATTATGACAGACAAAGGAAAATACATTGAGGAAATGTTCCCCTTGTATACAGGTACCATTCCAAAAACTTTAACGGATTGTGTAAAATCTTCAAATGACAGTCCCGTGTTTTTCAAATTTGATAAAGAAAAAGCAAACCACTCACATAAAGGACGTTGTTGTTCAAAGAAAATTCCTGTTGGTGAACCGATATATAATTGTTACGATTGCGCAGTGGATGGTTCATGTTGCTTATGTGATGACTGCTTTGATAAGGAACAGCATAGTGACCACAATGTTTTGACGCATTTTTCAACTGGTAATGGTATTTGTGACTGTGGAGATGAGCTATCATGGAAAGTGGAAATTCATTGTTTAGCTGACACTGAAGAAAATGTGACAGTGCTTGCTACTCCACTTCCTGTAGGCTTTCAAAGAAGCATCAAGGCTGTCATTGATCTTTGTTTAGATTTAATCATAGATTTCTATTACCTCAACACTTTTTTAACAGACTCATTTTTTGATAGACTGTTGCTGGAAAGTCCAACAACATTTGGTGATCGTTTTCAAAGCATACTGATGTCACATAGCAAATTCAATGAATTTTACAACTGTCAGCCAAGTGGGAAATATACACTCCTTATATGGAATGATGAAGTCCATGACATTTTTGCAGCAAAACGTGCTATTGGAAATGCATTAACTATATTGAATGATGATGATGGGAAGTCAACATTAAGCGCAGAAGACATAACGAGAATTGTTGATGATGAAGGATATGCTAAGCTGTGCACGTCTAGCAACTTGGAATTACTGGTCCAGGCTTTCAAAAGTATCAGTGAAAAGGGTTTTTATGCCACCTTAATGGACAATAGACTTGATGCATTTTTCAACATCACTGAAATTATGGTGGATTGGATCACTACAATACTGAATAAAACAGCCGATGTTCGTATACTGGAGTATTTTAGAAGTTATATTGCTGAATCATTGTTTTCTCCTCCTTCTGAATTACCTATCTCAGACTCAAATTCTGAATATCAGGATTTTTTCTTCCAGCGGTATTCAGATCTTGGCCTTCTGACCAAGGATGGTTTAATACCACGATTTAAGGGTGCCGTTTTGAATAGCCATGAATATTTTGATGAAATAAATTCAGTACCAAATTTAAAGTTTCATTTTGCTAGAAAGGTCTGTGATCCTAATGATGGAATAGCAAATGCTTCAAGAATTCAATATATGTTTTACCTTGGACCGAGGTTCAAGAAATCCTTAAGAATTAAGTTAAAGTCAATTTTAGTTCCCGTTTTATCGACTAGCTCTCTAACCAGAGAAAAATTATCAGACCAAATTTTAGAAATCTTACCATCGTTAGAATTTATACAGATAAATTTTGATAAGGAGTGGCAGCTGTCATTTTTAGATGAGTTTAAGCTTCAAGTGTATTATGATCCACATATTATGACACACCTATTAGATAATGGCAGTATCAAAAACGTTTTATCAAGTTTTTTGGAAATCCTTTATTCATTCTCTCGCCATTCAATCTACAAATACAAAATTGTACCATCTGAAATGAACGAGATATATTCAAAACGTAGAGTTGATTCACTGGGTTCAATCTTGAACACTCTTACAAGCTTGCTTTGCCAAATCAAAAGAGGTGACACCAGAATTTTCAAGCTTGAATATTTTATTTACTTGTTGGCAATCTTTAATTATTTTCAGGAGTCATTTATGGTCAAAAGAAAAACAGGTGCTCATGTTGAGCAGTCAAGCATTACCTATACACTTCATTACACTAATTGTGTTCGACTTGAAAAGATAGCCGCTAGTTTGGGGGAGAAAGTTTCTATTTTAACAGAAAGAAATGATGCCCTAGACACCGCTCTTGTTCTCCTGATAAATTACATTGAAGAATTACAGAAACAAAGCTACTCGATTTACGACTTAGAAAACTGGAAGTTCTCAATTGCAGAACATGAAGTTTCATATTTATTGCCTTTACATTCTTTATTGGCGCATCTACTGAAGAATTATAAATATTTTGATTACAGTATGATCAATGAAAAACTTGACATGGCAAGAATAAGTTTGAATGAAGTCACAACTGTTTCTAAGCCTGCTAATTCGAAAGATGCTTTATGGTTGTCGTCGGGCCCTCTTAATACGTTTGCTCTATCGGCACAAATTGACTCGGGCTTTTGGGTAAGAAATGGTGAAGAAATATATCATCAATTTCAATACAATTTAGGCAATTTTAACACCATGGGCAATTTATTTATATGTCAACTAGTGTATTCTTCTATTGAAGCTGACGTCAGTATATCTACCATTGTTGATAGATTTGGACTGAAACCATTATTATTCGAGAACCAAAATATTTCTTCGAGCATATTTGAAGACCATGTTTATAACGTCATTGATCACTTGGTTTTATTTTTCTATCATATATTAACATTCAGAGAGCATTTTGACAAAGAGATTTCATTTGATGAATTCAAATGCTTGGAACTGAAGCATGAGCTGTGCTACAAATTGTTAAAAGAACCAAAAAAGTACTCACAACTTGCCAAAATCAGACAACTGTATGACTTAGATGATCAATTTGATGCTATTCTCAATGAAGTAGCAGACTATTTGCCGCCTAAAGGT
Source organism: Wenyingozyma nanaspora (assembly GCA_030557475.1). Taxonomy (NCBI): domain Eukaryota; kingdom Fungi; phylum Ascomycota; class Pichiomycetes; order Pichiales; family Pichiaceae; genus Wenyingozyma; species Wenyingozyma nanaspora. Next base: position 9,099 of record JAKTPF010000032.1, on the reverse strand, counting down.
GGTAGCGATTTTGGTAAGTATTGTCTAAAAAAATCATGGTATTCTCGTTTGGATTATTTGAGTTTTTTTGCCAGATTTGAACCATACGACGATTTAGAAAATTTTTTACTTGACAATTTAAGAAATAAGAAAAATGAAGACGATGTTGCTGTTATCACGCCTGTCATCCACAAATTAAAAGGAGAGGAAGCCGAAAAATTCAGAATGATATTCAAAATTTATAAACAGCCTAAATTTGTTAAGATTGTTTATAAATTACTAAAACTTGTTGAAGAAACAGACAATGAAGATTACTTGGATCATTTATTACACTTATTGCATGCAATTTTCCTTGAATCAGAGGATGAAGGTGATGATTCTTTCCGTGCTTATGTTGACATTCCTATTGGTATTCTGTTGTTTGGAGTCATTGAAAAGGAGGATATGAATAAAAGACTAGTCAAGAAAGCTCAAGCAGTATTAGACTTACTTTTGCTAAAAGATGATTCTGTTATGGAGTCCCTCGTTGATTGTTACGGTGAAAGGCATATCCAAGAATATAAAAGGAAGGTCAGAGGTTCAGGATTTGAAACTAAGAAGGAGAAGAGTAGAAGGCTAGCTTTGAAAAGGCAGCAGAAGATATTGAAGAAAATGAATAATCAGCAAAAGCAATTTATGCAAAGAAATCAGCTATTTTTCAAAGAAGAGACTGAACCAATTGCTCAAGACTGTTCCATTTCTAAACCAGGCAAGATAAATTCTTCAAATGAACTTAGAACTTGTATTATCTGTAAGAATCCGGAAAACTCGGAAGAATTATTTGGTGTGCCAGGCTACGTTACCTCTTGCTCTGTATTTAGAACGATTCCAAATGATCCAATTCCTATTGTGATGCAAGACAAGGCTCTTGACTCAGAGTTAATAAACGAAACTTACCAAAACAAATCAAATAAGAGAAAGTTGAGTGATCATTATGCGGTTCATAGCTATCCATTCAGCGGAGAGAGTCAAAGTCCGCTGCAGCCTTCGTCTTCTTTCCAGCCACACTCATCAGTCAATGAATTTAATAGACGAGTTATATCGGGATGCTCTCATGGAATGCATTTCAGTTGTTTAAAGAAAAGAGTGGGAAGTTCTATCACCATGTTTGAATGTCCGTTGTGTAAGAACTACTACAATTTTTTTGTTCCATCCTTTAGATTTCCTGATAACAGTACCTCGTATATGATGGAAGGTGATAGCAACTCCAGTCTGAATGATATTCTGAAGAACTATTCTGGCGATAATGCATCTATTCTTGTTACAAGTATATTTGAGAAAAACATCTCCCATGGCATTTTGAATCCTGAATCTTCTTTTTTCAAAACCGTCAGTTCTCAGATCATTCCAATTCTTGAAGGATTTCTTTTTGCAGAAAATAAGTCTCCTACTATTTATACAAGAAATATTATTTCCTTTAGTAAAATATCAATTGCACGTTTAATTGGTGATACTGTGGAATTGCATGAAATTGCTTCAAGATATGATGAACACGATAAAAGGGAATTTAGTGATGTCATTGGCCCAATATCATTAGAAATTTTGCGATCATTAATTCAATTTGAAGTTCTGCTACATTATATGGATTTGAAGGAAAGTGTTGATTATAAATACTCTTTTGAGAGAATTTTCCGTAATAATACCGGATTCATTGCTGATATTTTGCCATTATTCTTTTCTGGTGATGAGTCTTTACAAACATTATCTAGACTTATGCTTTCCAAATACACTGCTAAAAATTTGATTGCATTAGCCAAAAAGGATCTCGAAAATTCTAGTAATGAATCGCTTCAATTGGTGTATGAAGATGAGATTGTGAAAGATGAAAGGATTCCTACAGAATTAGTTGAGAAAATGAGAATCTACTTGAGAAATGTTCACGGTGCATTGGCTGCAAAATATGTTGACGAAGTTGATAAATTTTGGTATACAGAGGAAAAAGTTAAAAAATTTTACAAAATTGTTAAATTTTTGTATTATAGATATGTCAGTCAACTTGAATTGCTTCAATATGTGTTCAATGGGTTGAGTGATGAATTCATGGTTTTGAATGATGGTTCATTTCGTCCAGGTTATAAATTCAGCTCTTACTTGCTACATTTACCTACTTTTGATGAGTTATTGACCAACATGAGATTCTCATCCCACAGTTTGGAATATGAAGTTGCTAATATTTATCCCACAGTTGGCTCGTCCACTATTATTGAAGCTAGAGAGAACCATTTACCAATTGAATATCCAAAGAGGGTTGCATTACTCAATTTACCTGAGAAAATATCATCATTCTTATCAATTTTTCAATTGACAAAGGCTAGTGATGAAAAAGTTTTGTGCTTACAATGTGGTGGACTATTAGAAAAAGACAAAAGTCATTTGAAACCTTGCATAGGTGAAAGCGATGGATACAGCATATTATTTTCACCATATAATAATACTATGCAATTATCTGGCTCATCTTTGAATTTCGGTGATATGGCTCGCAATCGTCCTTCGAAAATAGTTGCACCTCTTGAATCACCCTATTTGAACAAACACGGTGAATTGGCAGGAGGTTATTTAGGAATGGGAGGTTCAGGTGTTTTAAGCAAGACTAGGATTGATTATCTTAACAAGAGATGGTTAAATCAATCAATTGCGGGTACTTACTTTACTGTATTTGGAAAAAATAAATACAGTTCAAGCACAATTCGGGCCAGGGGTTTTGAATTTACCACTACGAGAGAAGAGTTTACTTTGTTTCAGAATATACTAGGCGAATTGGATAGAGCCGGGGTGAATTTTGATGTGAATGTTACTAGAAATGACAATGGTGATGGTGATGATGATGACGATGACATCGACGATGATGACAACGATAACGAGATTGGCGGTATCCCTTTTGCCGTTGATGAATCTGAATTCTATGATGATTCAGATATTGAACCGGTTGATTAGATATACACCTTGTGTAATTGTTTAATTAGTAGTACCTTAAGTCAAAATCATTTTTACGAGTTATTTGGGCCATAAGCTGAGTAATTAGATAGATATAATTGTAAAACTATATGTTCAAAAAGTAATGTAATGTATATGGAGGCAGTTTATTTTTGTTCTTTTTAAAAACGACAAAAAATAATCGTTCAAATCTATCTTATCTGTGTGTTGGATGATTTTGTCTATATTTGATAGTATATAAGCATGCATGAAAAGTAGGAATATGAGAAAGTATGTATGTTTGATTGGTAGCGGTAAGTAACAGAATAAAAAATCCAAATATAGCTTTGTGCAATGTTTCTTGTTTGACTATATTATTATTGAAAGTTGCAAATGAAAGTTGTTTTTTAGATCAATTCAAGCGTATTGGTGATTGATTACTCTGAAGTGAAAAAAAAGGGGGAATTGTTGTAAAACCAATAGTAATAGATAAATGTTTGGAGCAGTTTATTCGGTGGTTATTTATTCATCGTCCTCTTCTTCCTCTTCATCTCCACCTCCCAAAGTTAACTTGACATCTTTCCATAATTTACCTTTGTTTCTGGCTTCGTACCAATTGGTGACAGCAGAATCAAAGAAACCTTGGAAGGCAAAGGCACCGGCAAATATAGTGGTAACGTAAACAGCGTTTCTCTTGAAGAAAGTATTGAAGATAGTGGTATACATTTTCTATGGATATTCAAAAGGAGACAAACTAGATTAGTAAAGCTGGTCTTTAAATTCACAAAGTTGGTAGATGCATACAAGAAATGTTCACTCTAGTATGATGGACTTACTATCAACGCAACAAAGAAATATTCAATGTACTTACAAGTCTTGATATGTGTACGATAAAATTCAAATCAAACGGAAGTCTTGATATGCACTGATATTGTCTGATCGTGTTAGCTACTGCTGTGAAGCATATATAAGCAGGTAGTTAATTAGTTAATTCTTCTTTACTTTCTTCTTTTGATTTTTCTCAGCGAGAAGTTTTTGTTTGGATTCGCACGGCCTCTGATTGGCTGGTCGGGTTGCTGACGAGCCTCTGGGGAGCAAGACAGACGCCGTGTCAAAGTGATTGAAATAACGTTACAAGCAAATACTGCCTTCTCCTTTCTTAGAGACAGTCTACCCCCATTTGAAGCACATATAGTGAGATCAACAGCCATGGCACACAGTGCAACTCTACCACCGCAGCACAGCAAATATGAAAAATCTACAAAATCGACGCTTCATTTACAATAATTTGCGTCTATCGACGATTTTACATTTGCGTCGCTCAAATTTTTCAGGCGACCGACCTTTGGACGAAAAGGGAAAGACAGGGCATCATGATGACAGTGACAATAGCCATTCCTTGTGTATACATATATAGCAATGTAAATGAAACAAATGTATAGACCGGGAATCTAGAAATCAAGCAGTAGGATAGTGGGATATCTATGATACACGAGGAAAGATGCCAAGTGAACTTGAAGAGGTATGTGACACATAGACAGCGAATTTTGCTTTGTCAATTTACTGCTTTATTTCCAGATTACTAACTACTGACTCTGAAAAATCATTCAGTTAGTTGAATTTTTACATTCTCCGCAAGCCAATATTAGGGAAATTGCTTTGGAAAACTTAGTTGGGTTTTCTGCCATAGGTCCTGATCAAAAAATATTTTATTTGGATGATTATAGATCTGTCAAAGATCTGAAAATTTTATCTCACGATAGCAAAGTTCAAGTAGTGAAAAACGCTTTGACGATATTGTCTAATTTATGTGATGATGCTCATGTTAGAAATCTCATCATTGAAGATGATTCATTTCTAGAGTTCATTCTAACTCAGCTTATAAATTTAGAAAACACACAAGCCGATTTGATGTGTATACTCTTGACAAATATTGCGAAAGATGACAAAGCTGCTAAATTTGTGGATATAGTTATTAGTGATATTAATTCTCAAGAAGGCGCACAAAAATTCAGAAGTAATAAAGCCATAGACTGTATGATGGATTTATTTGTTGATGGCTCTGATAAAAAGTTAAATAAGTTTGCTGATTTCGACTTTTTGGCCTATGTATTTGCTGATATTTCAAGATTTCCAAAAGGAAGACATTATTTTGTTTCAAGGCAAGAATACGACGGCCAAGTTCCACTAGGAAAATTACTAACTTTTACCCAACACTCAAACTCAAAGACAAGAAGACAAGGTATAGCTTCGACTATAAAAAACTCGTTATTTGATACTGAAAAACACATGTTGTTATTGACTGATGAAAAAATTAATTTGTTGCCTGTCATATTGTCTCCAATTGCCCATTCAGGTAATGAGGGCTTATCTGATGTGGAAATAGCAGAATTACCAAGCGAATTGCAATCGTTGTCACCAGAAAAAAAAAGAGAGCCTTTGAAAGATATTATCGCTATTTATTTGGAAAGTCTATTATTATTATGTGTTACTAGAGAGGTAAGAGAATATCTCAGAACCAAATCTGTTTATCCCCTTATAAGAGAGCTACACAAAGACTGTGATGAAGATGAGTTTATAATGGATCTATGTGATAGGATTGTGCAAGTTTTGATGAGAGATGAAGCCCCTAGTTCTGCTGAGGTTAATGCATTACACAGTGACGACGAATCTGATGAAGATGACGAAAAAATCACTGAAATTGTTTGAAAGATTTTGTCAACCAAAATTCACTGAAAATAAATAGTACATTAGCTTATTATAATATCAAATTATACATATACTTATATATAACAAAGAGGCAGACCATTGAATTTAATAGCCATTATAGATTAAATGCAATCGAAATTGAAAGCAAACCAACTTAGAACGAGGTATCAAACTATGAAAAGAATTAAAAACATTAACAAAATTTCTAATCAGTTTATATGAAGAGAACCACCAAAGCAGCAATAATGTATGCGGTAGTCTTAGAGTAAGTCTTTGAGGAGGCGGAGTTTTCATAAGCAGAGGCTGAAGCGGATGATGCCGAAGTGGAGGAGGAGCTTGAAGAACCTGAGCTGGAGGAGCCTGAGCCAGAAGAACCTGAACCGCTTGAGGATCCTGATCCTGAGCCTGAGCTTGAAGAGCCTGAGTCAGAGCCTGAACCACTTGAGGATCCTGAACCTGAGCTGGAAGAGCCTGAGTCTGAAGAACCTGAACCGCTTGAGGATCCTGAACCTGAGCTGGAAGAGCCTGAGTCTGAAGAACCTGAACCGCTTGAGGATTCTGAGCCTGAGCTTGAAGAGCCTGAGTCTGAAGAACCTGAACCACTTGAGGATCCTGAACCTGAGCTTGAAGAGCCTGAGTCTGAAGAACCTGAACCACTTGAGGATCCTGAGCCTGAGCTGGAAGAGCCTGAGTCTGAAGAACCTGAACCCGAACCTGAGCCTGATGTACTGCTTGCTGAAGTGGCGGAAGTAGCAGAGCTTGATTCTGACTCGGAGGAGCTTGAACCGGAACCGGAACCGGAACCTGAACCTGAACCTGAGTCTGAGTCTGAGCTACTGGAAGTACTACTTTCAGAAGTAGTTGTAGAAGCACCCGATGTTTCAGTAGAAGAGCCTGACGAAGAAGAAGTACCTGAAGTAGAAGTGGTGGAAGCAGACGAAGAAGTGCTTGATGCAGTAGAAGAAGCTCCAGAAGTTTCAGATGAAGAGGAAGAAGCTGATGCAGTAGAAGAAGAACTGAAAGTTATAGTAATTTCACCAGTCAATGTAAAAGTCATTGTAGCTCTCTTAACTCTCTTAGCACCATCGGCACCTTGAACTATGACATCGAAAGTAGCATCGAAAATACTGGAAGCAGTGCTAAGAATAGTACCGTTCAGTACAACATTAAGCGTATCATATCCTGTAGTTGTTCCATCGTAAAGAACGTCAGCAGATGAGGGCGATACTGTACCACTACCACTTGCAGAGACAAATACTCCACTATTGCCAAGATAGAAATCTGCAGTTGTATCAGAAAATTCCCAATTGCTGGATCCGTTATCAAAAACAAATTCTACTGAGCTAATAGAAATAATATCCAATGGAACGGATATCATCCATTGTAAAGTGGTAGACTCAATCATGCTTCCAGAAATAACAGGCTCAAAGACTGCTGAAGACGAGCTTGAAGCTGAAGAAGAGCTAGTAGAAGAACTTGATGAGACAACAGATGTTGACAATGTGGTTGCGACGGATGAACTAGAAGTACCAGAAGTAGAGGCACCTGATGAAGTAGCACCTGATGAAGCACCGGAAGTAGATGAAGCACCAGATGAAGCACCAGATGAAGCACCGGAGGTGGAGGAAGCACCGGAGGTGGCGGAAGCACCTGAAGAAGCACCTGAAGAAGCACCTGAAGAAGCACCTGAGGTAGATGAAGCACCTGATGAAGCACCGGAAGTAGATGAAGCACCTGATGAAGCACCTGAGGTGGAGGATTCACCAGAGGAAGCACCTGATGAAGCACCGGAAGTAGATGAAGCACCTGATGAAGCACCGGAAGTAGATGAAGCACCTGATGAAGCACCTGAGGTGGAGGATTCACCAGAGGAAGCACCGGAAGTAGATGAAGCACCTGATGAAGCACCTGATGAAGCACCTGAGGTGGAGGATTCACCAGAGGAAGCACCGGATGAAGAAGCACCTGAAGTAGAAGCACCTGAGGTAGATGAAGCACCAGCTGATGCACCAACAGCTCCAGCACCGGAAGAAGCACCGGAGGTGGATGAAGCACCTGAAGTAGATGAAGCACCTGAAGTAGATGAAGCACCTGAAGTAGATGAAGCACCTGAAGTAGATGAAGCACCTGATGAAGAAGCACCTGAGGTAGAAGATTCACCAGATGAAGCACCGGAAGTAGATGAAGCACCTGATGAAGAAGCACCTGAGGTAGATGAAGCACCTGAGGTAGATGAAGCACCTGAGGTAGATGAAGCACCTGAGGTAGATGAAGCACCTGAGGTAGATGAAGCACCTGATGAAGCACCGGAAGTAGATGAAGCACCGGATGAAGAAGCACCTGAAGTAGATGAAGCACCTGAAGTAGATGAAGCACCTGAAGTAGATGAAGCACCTGAAGTAGATGAAGCACCTGAGGTAGAAGATTCACCGGAAGTAGATGAAGCACCTGAGGTAGAAGATTCACCTGATGAAGAAGCACCGGAAGTAGATGAAGCACCGGAAGTAGATGAAGCACCTGAGGTAGATGAAGCACCTGAAGTAGATGAAGCACCTGAGGTAGAAGATTCACCTGATGAAGCACCGGAAGTAGATGAAGCACCTGATGAAGAAGCACCAGAGGTAGAAGATTCACCGGAAGTAGATGAAGCACCTGAGGTAGAAGATTCACCTGATGAAGAAGCACCGGAAGTAGATGAAGCACCAGATGAAGAAGCACCAGAGGTGGAAGAAGCACCAGAGGTGGAAGAAGCCCCAGACGTGGAAGAAGCACCTGAAGTAGATGAAGCACCTGAAGAAGATGAAGCACCTGAAGTAGATGAAGCCCCAGAGGTGGAAGAAGCACCTGAAGTAGATGAAGCACCGGAAGTAGATGAAGCACCAGATGAAGAAGCACCGGAAGTAGATGAAGCACCAGATGAAGAAGCACCGGAAGTAGATGAAGCACCAGATGAAGAAGCACCAGAGGTGGATGAAGCACCTGAGGTAGAAGACTCACCTGATGAAGAAGCACCAGAGCTGGAAGCAGCAGATGATGCAGAGCTGGAAGCAGCAGATGAGGCAGAGCTGGAAGCAGCAGATGATGCAGAGCTGGAAGCAGCAGATGAGGCAGAGCTGGAAGCAGCAGATGAGGCAGAGCTGGAAGCAGCAGAACTACTAGCAGGAACCTCCACTGTCACTTCCCACTCAGTAGTTGTCTTAGTCGTAACGTATGTAGTTCCAGCGGTGTTATAAGTAGTAAAAACTGTATTAAACGTAGATAACGTCGTAATTGTAGTTGCAGCACTAACATCTGTTGTCACCGTGGTGGTGGAAGTAGCATCAGGAGTAGCAACAGTAATAAGCCAATAAGATACACCGGCTGTTGCTGTGACACTACCACCAACTGTACTGGTAGTACTTCCAGTCCATTCAGTGTAAACAGTTGCTGTTGGATATGGCTCAGAAATGATAATAATTG